>BLBF01000200.1:206939-249288 GCA_015471245.1 Laticauda colubrina | reverse complement strand
AATTAAATGAAGCCTCAGCCATCTGTTTTTACTTTTCTGGCACTGAATTTACACTGCGATACTTTGAACATTAGTCTTCTCATCACTCCTATCCCCCATCCCCTTCCATTTGTGACTGTATGACTGTAACTTTTTTATTGACTGTTTCCTAGTATGATTTGAATGCTTATTTGTACTCTATGTCTATCAATAAGTGTTATACCTTATAATTCAAGACAAATATATCTTCTTTTTATGTACATTGACAACATATGCACCGACAAATTCCTTGTGTGTCTAATCACACTTGGTCAGTAAAGCATTCATTCATTCATTCATTAATGACCAACTTGCCACGGCCAACTCGCTGTAGCCAACTCACCATGGCCAACTCACTGCAGGACAACTTGCCTTTCTTTAATGATTCTATTCCACCATTTCTTTGATATTAGCCTAACTCTTGTCACACAATGAGTTGTCCTGAGTTTGCCATGGCGAGTTTGCCATGGTGAATTGGCATAGATACTCCCCTCCCCCGAGAAACCTGGCCTTTGGTTGCTGGTGATGAACATCAGGTTGGTTGACAACAAGGAGGTTTTTAAGAGATTGAAGAATCACTTGTTTGAAATGATATAGGGTCTCCTGCTTGAGCAGGGGGTGGACTAGAAGACCTCCAAGACCCCTTCTAGCTTTATTCTGATTCTGAAGTTCAAGCTACACATCATATCCTTCAGCAATTACATAGCGGTTCAAAGCAAGTCCTCAGTGGAGATCTCCTTTGCTCTGTTTTGACCTCACAAGATAGGAAGGTGAGAGAGAATAGTATGTGAACATCAATAATCAATGCAGTAGTTGTCGCAAGTGGATGACTCAACTGCTGGGTTTTTTGGTAAATCTATTTATTTATTTATTTATTTTATTTTTGTCAATTGCTTACAAGATAATAGATATAAGTAAAAACATAGTTATGAATACATGGATACATGTAAGAAAAAAAAAAAAAGAAACAATAGGACAGGGTGCGTTTATGCATGTCCCCTATAGACCTCTTAGGAAAGGAGTGAGATCAATAGTAGAAAGTCTAAGGTCAAAGTTTTTGGGGTTTGGGGAAGAAACCACAGAGCCAGGTCGAGTATTCCACACATTGACCACTCTATGGCTGAAGTCGTATTTCCTGCAGTCAAGTTCGGTGCCATTAACCTTGAGTTTGGATCTCTTGTGTGCTCTTGCGTTCTTCTGGTTGAAGCTGAAGTACTGATTGACAGGTGGGACATTGCAATGTATGATTTTATATACTATACTTAGATCAGACCGAAGGTAGCATAGTTGTAGGTTTTCTAGGTCTAGAATTTCTCGTCTGGTGGACTCTTCTTTTCACCTAAGCATATAGACTGATTTAATTGCAGATTGTTCTAAACTGTATATACTTCAGTTCTGTGGGGGAAAAGAAGAGAAAAAGATTAAAACAATAAATAATGGGATGGGGGGAGGAATGCTAAAGCATGATCATTTGTGCCACACAGAGTTGCTTTCAGTGGGATGGGTGACTATCAATATTTGAGAAATGAATGAATGAATGAACGGTGAGATGGATTATAGACATTTTATGAATGGGTAGAAGGGAGGGAGGGGGGAAGGAAGGAAGGAAGGAATAGCAATAGCACTTGGACTTATATCTTCATAGTGCTTTACAAACCTCTCGAAGCAGTTCACAGAGTCAGCCTATTGCCGCCAACAATCCGTGTCCTCAAATTACAGAAGGCAGAGTCAACCTTGAGTCCAGTGAGAATCAAACTGCCAAACTGCCAGCAGTCAGAAGGAGTAGCCTGCCATGCTGCATTCTAACCACTGCACCACCACGGCTCAAGAAAAGAAGATAGGAAGTAAGGAAGGGAGGAATAGCAATAGCACTTGGACTTATATAAGTCTTTACAGCCTTCTCTAAATGGTTTACAGAGTCAGCCTATTGCCCCCAACAATCTAGGTCCTCATTTTACCAACCTTGGAAGGATGGCTGAATCAACCTTAAGCCTGGTGGGATTCGAACTAACAAACTGCAGGTAACCGGCAGTCACCAGAAGTAGCCTGCAGTGCTGCATTCTAACCACTGTGCCACAACAGCTCAAGGAAGAAAGGAAGGGAAGGGAAGGGACATTTTGTTGTACAGCTGGATATTTTATTTTTCCTCTCTGATGCAAGACATATGATCTTACAACCCTGCATGACCTACTTACCATTTGAGGAATTTCTAAATCCTGGCTGGTGGCTGTAAAGAAAGATGAAAAAAGTCAAGATTTAGGGCACAGCAGAGTGCCCTCTTTAGGCAGACAATATATTGAAAAGGTCACACTCACACAAGAAACAAAAAGCAAATGCCCTAGATATGTCCCACGTGCACACTTTTTTCCCAAGACAACAAGAGCATTTTTTTTTGCCATCAGTCACCACAAATCAATCATCAGCTAGAACTGGGTTTTTCAAAATATGTACCGCAAGAATTTAATGAGCATGTTCTGTTCTTTTCTGTGCTGTTCTGTGCTATTCTCTATTCTATTTTCTATTCCATTCCATTTATATACTTTATATTCCATTGCTTCTGTTCTGTTCCGTTCCATTCAATTCTATTGTTGTTATATAATTTATATTCTATTGCTTCTATTCTATTCCATTCTAAATTTTATTCTAAATTCAATTCTAAATTCAATTCTATTCCATTCCATTCCAAGTTCTATTCAAAATTCTATTTCTATTTCTATTAGCATGCACCATGACTCTCATTTTGATCATGCTGGCCCAGTGCTCCTTCTTTCCCCTTTCTCTGAACAAGATCTTACAGAAGGTTTCAGAGTTATTATAACGCACAGTTAACAATTAGTTTCATTTAGTGTCACTGTTCTATCTTTGAAGCTTTGCCTCTTCAACAGGCCTCAGGGGAAAAAAAGTCAACCACATTGTGGTTGAGCAATGAGGCCTGACTTTGGCATAGTGTGTGTATATGTTTCCATTTTTTTTAAAGCTTGATTTATTTAACCATGGGGCAGTTTAGAAATTCTTATTAATAAATCTATAAATACACATACAGGCAGTGCTTGAATTATAACCGTTTGTTTAGTGACTGCTCAAAGTTACAACAGCACTGAAAAAAGTGACTTACAACCATTTTCCTCCCTTAAAACCATTGCAACATCCTTATGGCCACGCGATCAAAATTCAGACACTTGGCGATTAACTCATAGTTATGACACTTGCAGTGTCCCAGGATCATGTGATCCCCTTTTGTGTTCTGACCCAAACCTTGTTCCAAGGAAACAAGCACGAAACGGAGGTAACCTCCAAAACCTTTAATGATTCTTTACGAATTCCATTCCTTCACAGTTAAAAGGCTGTTTGAAACTAATTATCTCTGATAAGAACGAATCTTGCCAAGGTTCTGCAAGGCTGCCAAGAACACTAAATAAAGTTGCCAAGAAATATTTCAAACACAAAGAGTCTTCAAACACCAACCAAGATATTCCAAACGTCCACAAGGTTTGAGTGCAAAAATTTATTTGCTTCCTGCACAGAACTCCGGTTTCTCAGCTGGCTTTTATCTCTGAAGGGAGGGGGCATTACCTTGCAGCCTTATTCCTGAGTTGCCCATGCTGCTGCAGCTGCTCTTTCCTTTGAACAGCCCTGACCTTTTGACAAGCAATGTTAACAGGGAGGCCAGATTCAATTAACAACCATGTTGCTAATTCAACAACTGCAGTGATTCGCTTATCAATAGACCCAGGAAACTATAGACCAATCAGCCTAACATCAATACCCAGGAAGATACTGGAAAAGATAATAAAAACACAGATATGCCAACATCTAGAAACAAGTAAACTAATAACTAGCAGTCAGCACGGGTTTGTTAAAAACAGATTATGCCAAACCAATCTTATTTCATTCTTCAACACAGTGACTAAATTAGCAGACTGTGGACATAATATATTTAGATTTCAGCAAGGCATTCGACAAAGTGGACCACAGCCTACTTTGTAGGTTTTCCCACTAGAAAAAAGTGGGATAGATAGCACCACCACTAAATGGACTCACAATTGGCTGACAAACCGAACACAACGGTTAGTCCTTAATGGGTTGAAGTCTACATGGAGGGAAGTAAGCATTGGGGTGCCACAAGGTTCCGTCTTAGGCCCAGTACTCTTCAATATCTTCATTAGCAACTTAGATGAGGGAATAGAAGGGAAACTTACCAAATTTGGAGATGATACCAAGCTGTCAGGAATAGCTAACATCCAAAAAGATAGGCTCAAGATCCAGATGGATCTTGACAGACTAGAACACTAGGCCACATCTAATAAAATGAAATTCAATGTAGAGAAAAGTAAAGTCCTACACTTAAGCAAGAAAAACCAAAAGTACACAAATAGACTGGGTAAAACCAGGCTCAGTAACAGTATCTGTGAGAGGGATCTTGGAATCTTAGTGGACAACCAGCTAAATATGAGTCAGCAGTATGCAGCAACAGCCAAAGCTAATGCAATCCTAAGTTGTATTAACAGAGGGATACAGTCAAGATCAAGGGAAGTACTAATACCACTCTATAAAGCCTTAGTAAGACCACACCGAGAGTACTGTATCCAGTTTTGGTCACCACATTATCAAAAGATGTTGAGACTCTATAAAAAGTGCAGAGAAGAGCAACCAGGATGATGAGGGGACTGGAGACTGAGGCATATGAAGAATGGTTACAGGAACTGGGCCTGGCTAGTCTAGTGAAGAGAAGGACCAGGGGAGACATGATAGCAGTCTTCCAATATTTGAGGGGCTGCCACAGAAAGGAAGGGGTCAAGCTATTTTCTAAAGCACCCGAAGGCCAGACAAGGAAACTGAACAAGGCAAGATTCGACCTGGAAATAAGGAGAAACTTTCTGACAGTGAGAACAATCAACCCACGGAACAGAAGTTGCCCTTGGAAGTTGTGGGAGCGCCATCACTTGAGACTTTCAAGAAAAGATTGGACTGCCAATTGTCAGAAATGGTGTAGGGTCTGCCGCTTGGGTGGGGGGTTGGACTGGAAGACCTCCAAGGTCTCTTCCAGTTGTTATTCTATTCTATTCTATTCTATTCTATTCTATTCTATTCTATTCTTTCCTCCACCCCAAAGATGGTGTCAAAAATTACATTTGGGGGTTGCTCACCTGATGCTGCTCTGTATGCATTTCTGCCACATTTTTCTGCAAGACAAAATCAAGAAGTCAGAGAGGACGTTCCTGCTTAGAGATCCTTCAGTTTCCCCTCAGCCTTTGGTAGAACTTCAGAACTTCAGTGCTTCTTCAAAAGGAGCAGCAGAAAGTGGTAGACTCTATTGCAAAGTTGGAAAAAGGAACAGCCACAAAATGCAGGGGTGCAAGCATGCCATCAACTGACCTTGGCAAGTTCAAAGGAGATAAGCAGGATCCATGGTGATTACCATGTTTCCCTGAAAATAAGACCCAGCCCGAAAACAAGCCCTAGCCTGATTTTTTGGGGAGTGGGCCTAATATAAGCCCTACCCTGAAAAGAAGCCCAGGGGATGGGCATGGACTGCCGTCCCCTTGATGCAGCACAGATAGCTATAAATCTGAGTGTGGAGATGGGGGTGGGGTGGGGAGACAAGTGATCTGAATGTGCTGCATGGCTCACGGGAGGCTTGCCTGTGCAGCCACCTTCCCGGTGTGGCCACGGGCAAGCCGATAGACAGTGGGATGGAGTGGGCAATGTGTTGGGATTGCCTGCCTCCCCACCCCCGTGCTTCTGCCTGCACCTGGCTCCACCACACACTGAATCAGAAACTCCTCTCCTCTGCTTGTGTTTTGCATTTGGAACAGATTTATTTTCAGGTGGGGAGGGGGAGTAGAACTCCTTAGCATCAGAGTGTGTTAATAATAATATACGAAATACTCTAAATGCTCTGATGGTCATTTTGAAAAATCCTTTCTTAGCAAGCACCGAGAAGCCCAGAAGAACATATGTGCCAAATTTCAAGTTTGTAGGCTTTTCGGTTCTGGAGATTTTGTGATGATTCGTGAGTGGTATTTTGCTTTTATATAGAGAGATTGTGTAGACCAGGTCTCCAGGACCTTCGTGAAATTTAGAGACCATGTTCACTGTGACCTTGATGACGCTTGTGGGAAACACCAGATTTGGAAGTGTGGAGATTGGCAGCACCTCCCAGTGTTTTGTGAATGACACACCCTGTGCCCACCCAATAATTACTTACTGATGTAGACAATCACTCCAACAGCAATGAGGACTGTGGCCACCACAATTCCAGAGATGAATCCAAGGCTGGATACAAAAGCTGTGTTAAAGAAAAGGCAAAATGACTAGTGGGTTTCTCTTCCCTTGAATTTCCCAGCCTTGGTGGGAGGGCAGCCAAGACTGAGTTAATTTGTCACATTAAGGAAAGATTCTTAGTAGTAGGAACAGAACTTCTGTTGCACAGAGATTATGGATTTGTTTGAGGAAGAGCTGAACAGCCATGTTTCTGGCATGGTTTAAGTTTAAGCTGGATGCCTACGCAGAGCAAAGGGATGGATTAGATTACCTCAATCAGAATCAGAATCAGGTTGGATTAGATTACCTCAATCAGAATCAGGTTGGATAAAAATTGATGGGTTTAAAAAAAATTAAAAATTGGATTTTTTAAAAAAATTAATTGGATTTTTTTTATTTAAATTGGATTTTTTTCATTTAAATTGGATTTTTTTTATTTAAATTGGATTTTTTTATTTAAATTGGATTTTTTCAAATTTAAATTGGATTTTTTAAAAATCAAATTTATTTCAAAAAAATGCTTTTGGAGTAAAAATCTATCTAAAAATTGTTTTCTATTTAAGATACATTAATGTTTTAGTTTATTCAGCATGAAATGGAGCTAAGTTAGGTAGCACGAGGCTGCATATTCTGTATTATTTACATTTTTGTTAAATTCATTCAATGAATCCAAGCTCTGTAAGCTGAGATAACATGCAGTGCATTGATGCATTCACACACAATTTCATGGAAACGATGAGATAAATCATAAAACAAAGTTCAGGAATATTCCTTTATCCCATTGTTTTGCCAATCTATCTACACTACAAAATGTATGATACAGTGGTGGGATTCAATTTTTTTTACCACCGGTTCTGTGGGCGTGGCTTGGTGAGCATGGTTTGGTGGAAGTGGCAGGGGAAGGATACTGTAAAATCTTCATTCCCTCTCCACTCCTAGGGGAAGGATACTGCAAAATCCGCATTCCCCCCCCACCCCACTAACCTGCTTTCCAGCTCTGTTCTCCTGTACAGGGCAACAAAAGAAAACCCAGCTGATCAGCTAGGACTCAGGAGGCAGAGAATAGATGGGGGCGGGGTCAGGCAGAGGTTATATTTGCAGATTCTCCGAACTACTCAAAATTTCCACTACCGTTTCTCCAGAACTGGTCAGAACCTGCTGAATACCACCTCTGGTATGATTGTTTGAAGAAAACCAGGCTCTAAGTGTGAGGAGGAAGGGCAAACAGTAAAAATAAAAGTGAAACCTAAGCAGCTTATGTAAGTATAATATTAAAGAACACCTGTCATTTCAGATCCATCATGGCAACGCCTGTTAATGGGCATCCACTCACCTGCTGCTTGCCGTGTCCCTCACCTTCTTGTGTCACTGCCACATCACCAACCATCCCATTAAAGTGAATGGGACTGCCAGTGAGTCAGCAGCAGGTCAGAAGAGGAGAAGCTGCGGGACACAGATGACGGTTGCTCTTTTAAAATTATGATTTAAATCCAGTTAATTTACATCAAATCCACCCTGATCAGAATAGACCTGGGAGGGACCCTATACCTATATCATTTCAGACAAATGGTTATCCAATCTCTGCTTAAAAACATCCATGGTTGGTGCATTCACAACTTCTGGAGGCAAGTTGTTCTACTGATTCACTGAACTCCATCACAACATTCATTAGTTTATATGTTTCAGTTATGGCAGGTTTCAGGGATACCGTTGCTGATAACTGGTGACAACTGTACCCTGTCATGCCCCTGTTGGAGTCTGAATCTGAGGAGGAAGCCAAACAGCTGACAGGGAGTAGGAGGGTGGCTCCGTTGGCTGTGGAGGAAACTGGGGAAGGGCAAAGTCTGGCTGGACAGAGCAGGAGAGAGGTAGAACAAGGAAGTTCACAGAAATACCCAGGCCCACCCCCTCTTCATCTTAGAGCACGCAGGGGGGGATGGAGAAGAGAGGAACATGGGTTGTGTGGCTTACAGGAGAGGAAAGGGCCCTGATTCCCTTCATTAGCCACAGCTGAGAAGAGAGTTTAAAAGAAATGCATGTTGAGTGTGGCGTGCGCTGGGAACAAACATAAGTTTATCTTGTGTGTATTTTGGTTATCTGTGTTCCTGGCATCCTCCCAACCTTGTTGAGTTATTTCCATGCCTTCATGTCTGGAATTCCTTCTCCTTCCCTGCCAGATTAATTACTTCATTTTGCCTTGTTTGGCCTTATAGTTACAGTTTTTGTTGACCATGTTTTGGACTTGATTCTCTGCAGCCAAAGGCTGTTCTGGGCAGAGTTTTTCTCCAGCCAGAAGGTAACCAGGATATTGGGGGCAAAGTTGGAGCTAATAAAGCAACTCCTACTGATTATCTGACTGTGTTGCCTTTGTGCCATACCCCGGGTCATCACCCCCCTTTTTTTTTCTCACCAGGTTCCTTCCAGGCTAAGACCAGAGGTTCCGGCAGTCCAGTATGGTCCACATAGCACCGGTAGTGGTCCCTCTCCTTCAGGTCAACCTCGATGCTCAGCCAAGCATGGTAGGTCCCGTCTGAGTTTGGAAGAACACCACCCTGGAAGGTGTCCTGCTCCCAGACTTCTCCATCCTTCCTCCAGGTGGCATCCATCCCTTTGGGATAAAAGCCATAGACTCGGCAGACGAGGGTCTCCATACTGTTGTACTGGATTCTGCGAGATACTTTCACCACTGGGGGCTCTGTAGAGAAGACAACACTGATTCTGACCCAGCTCCCCAAACACGACCAGCCAATTCAAAGACTTCTTTATTAGGAGCACCAGCAGCCCCAGCAAAAAGCTTCTTTCTCTCAATGCAGGCTAGTAAGTCCATCTGGCCAGAAGATGAATAGATGTCTGGCACATCTATTCATCTCCGCCTGCTGCCTTTTATCCCCAGAGCTAGAGTGGGGCTTTGCTAGGAACTATGGCTCTTCCATCCCAAGGATCGGCTCACAGATTTACACTGCTCTCCTCTCCTCTGCACATCAGGCACTGAACCCAGCTGTTCCTCCTCTTCCTCATCAGCCACCTCCAGACCTTGGGGCTGTTGACTCTCCACCTGAGGGCTGGCGGATGGCCCAGGCTCTCTCCCTCTCTCTCTCCCTCTTCCCCCTCTCTCCCTGTCCTTCTCTCTCCCCCTCTTCCTCTCTCTCTCACAGCAGGCTAAAAAGTCTGTCCAGCAGGGAGATGAATAGTTGTCTGCAATACTTATTCATCTCTGCCCCCTGCCTTTTATCCCCAGAGCTTGTGTAGGGTTTCACTAGCAGTGATGACGCTATAGGATTGGCCTATAGATTTCCACTGCTCTCCTCTCCTTTGCCTTCTGTGCATCTGCATTTCAGGCATTGGACCCAGCTGTTCCTCCTCTTCCTCATCAGGCACCTCCAGACCTCGAGGCTGTTACTATCCACTTGAGGGCTGACGGTTGGTCCAGGCTCGCTCTCTCCTCTCTCTCTCCCTCTCTCAGATAACAGATGATCAGAGTTGGAAGGGACCTTGTAGGTCATCCAGTCCAACCTGCTGCCCAAGCAGGAGACCCTACACCATTTCTGACAAATGGCAGTCCAATCTCTTCTTGGAAGTTTCAAGTGATGACGCTCCCACAACTTCCAAGGGCAAGCTTGCTCTTGCTCTCTCTCTCTCTCTCTCTCTCTCTCTCTCTCTCCCTCCCTCCCTCCCTCCTCCATGCCCTCTTCCTCCTCAGAGCTCTCAGTTTGCCTTGATGCTGATTCTGACTGGCAGCCTCCTCCTCTGATTCAGCTACTGGAGGGGCCAGCAGCTGACAGGCCACAGTAGGCATGTCTCAAGACTGCATTTGTGTAACGTGGAGACAGTAACTATTGTGGAGACAGTAACTGCAGTAACTGTGAGAGGGATCTTGGAGTCTCAGTGGACAACCAGCTAAATAGGAGCCAGCAGTGTGCAGCAGCAGCCAAAAAAGCTAATGCAATCCTAAGTTGTATTAATAGAGGGATACAGTCAAGATCAAGGGAGGTACTAATACCACTCTATAAAGCCTTAGTAAGACCACACACTTAGTAAGACCACACACTTAGTAAGACCACACTGTATCCAGTTTTGGTCACCTTATATCAAAAGATGTTGAGACTCTAGAAAAAGTGCAGAGAAGAGCAACCAGGATGATTAGGGGACTGGAGACTAAGGCATTTGAAGAACGGTGACAGGAACTGGGCCTGGCTAGTCTAGTGAAGAGAAGGACCAGGGGAGACAGGATAGCAGTCTTCCAATATTTGAGGGGCTGCCACAGAGAGGAAGGGGTCAAGCTATTTTCTAAAGCACCCGAAGGCCAGACAAGGAATAATGGATGGAAACTGAACAAGGCAAGATTCGACCTGGAAATAAGGACAAACTTTCTGACAGTGAAAACAATCAACCCATGGAACAGAAGTTGCCCTCGGAAGTTGTGGGAGCACCATCACTTGAGACTTTCAAGAAGAGATTGGACTGCCATTTCTCAGAAATGGTGGAGGGTCTCCCGCTTGAGCAGAGGGTTGGAGTAGATGACCTACAAGGTCCCTTTCAACTCTAATTATCTGTTATCTGACCTTGCACCACAAATCCAATGTTCTCCTGCAACAGCACCAACCCTTCCCTCCCTTCTGCCTTCCTCACCTTTCCTCAACAAAGAATCCTTCCCATATACCATGCATTTCTGAAGCAGTTGGATACATTCCTTCTCCAAAAAGTTATTCGTGTTCTGGGTGATGAAAGGCTCAGCTTCCCACCTTCTCTTGGTCACCTGAGCACGGACATCGACTGCCGTCCAGGTGAGGGTCTTCTGATCCAAGCTGATGAAGTCTTCCCCATTGTAGCCATACTGGAAGTACCCCTGCTTGTGGCCATTTTTGCTGAGCTGGCAGCCGATCATGCGCTGCCAGCTGTGAGTCCCTGCAGGGAAAGTCAGGTAGTCCTCAACTTACAATCATTAATTTAGGTGACTTATGACTGTGTTTCATAGTTGCGGCCATTGCAGCTTTCCCAGTGATCAAAAAAAATTTCAGATGCTTAGCAACAGGTTCATAGTTATGATCGTTATTGTGTCCCAAAGTCACCCGATCCCTTTTGCGACCTTCTGACCAGCAAAATCAATGGGGAAGCCTGATTCACTTAATAACTGGGTTACTATGTCAGCTTTGGTAACCATATTAACACCAGAAGCTTCCATGCTGCCACATTCTTGAGTCTGCGAAAATGGGAGGGGGGAGTTTCTTGGAGCAAATGTGGTTAGACATAATAGCATTCTTCTTCTAAGTCAAGGTCATGTTATTTCGGCACCTGGCTGAGATGATGTTTCAAGCTGGGATGGATGGTGATTGGAGCATGTAATGCAATGATGGGTGCAGAGGATGGATTTGTAATTTTTTTACTTATTGCAGGGAACCTCTGAACTTTCAGATTTGGGATTTCCGAGCTCTCTTGGATGAGAAGCGAAATGTCCTCAAAGAACAAAAAAACCAGAAAATCCAGTTGCCTTTTGGGGAAAAAAAGCCTCTTTTAAACAACCATGACCTGGATGACTGAGAATCTCAATAGACTGAAGTGGATAGGTTAACACTAGAGGTGAAAAATAAGGATGAATTGGAATATTACATAATCTTGAATAGATTTTACTATTGATGGGGACAGAAAGGAAGGGTTTAAGATTGAAAAGAATCATTAAGATGACATCTGTGATAATGAGACTTAAATAATACCAAGAATGTTGGAAGATGTAAACAAGGATGAATAAATGTATATATGTGTGTATACACATATGTACATTTATTCATGTAGCAACGTTTCAGCAGAATCTCATCTGCCATCATCAGGCATATATATGTATGCATATATATATATATGTGTGTGTACATCAGTACATATATATATATATATATATATATATATATATATATATATATGTACACATAAGATTTATATTCTATTATATTTCACTAGAATGACAACCAAAAGTTATGTCAAAACAACTCCACTATGTTCTATTTTTTTAAATTGTTATATATTGTTATTGTGATGTAATTTTTAATAAAAAAAATTTAAAAAGAGAACATCCATAGCAGTGGTGGCTAATCTTTTTGGGCTCCTATGTCAAAAATCACACGCACTCATGTGTCAGCATCCAGGATGCAATACTTCCCCCCTATATGCACGTGCAATCCTCCCCCGTCACCCCCTGCCACCCCCTTACCTGCACTGTACCTCACAGCTGATTTTTGGGCTGGTTTGAGGCCTTTTTTGGCCTCCCAGAGGCTTGGAAAAAGCCTCTGCAAGGCTTTTCAGGGCAAATAATAGGCCTGTTTCATTACTTCTGGTATTACAGGAAGTGGTGAAATGGGCCTATAATTTGTCCTGAAAAGCCTTGCAGAGGCTTTTTTCAAGCCTCTGGGAGGCCGAAAAAGGCCTTGGACCAGCCCAAAAATCAGCTCTGAGGCACGTGCATGCACAGTGAGGTAAGTTTGCCTGTGGCTCATGTACCAGCACAAACGGTTCTGCGCGCCATTTGTAGCACGTGTGCCATAGGTTCGCCATCACAGCTCCATAGACTTAATAAATATTGTCATTTTTTAAAGGGCCCCAATTTCTTTGCTATTAATTTCTACTCATCCAGGTTTCTCCTGGGGAGGAACAGCGCCTGGGGAGGCCAAAACCCATGGTTCTCAGCCCTCCTTCACCACATGCCTTACCTCTGCTGGAGTTGTGATAGCTGTGCAAGATGGCGAGGTCGCTTTTGAATCTGCGCTCCGTGGTGCTGACTCTCTGAGATATGAAATCCCAGAAATGCAAGTCCTCCTTCTTCACGTTAAGGAGCCAGGGAACTTGGGGTAACATCCTTCTCATGGCGGGGTCAAAGCGTGAAGCCAGCTGGTCATCCACATAGCCCACCACAATGTACTGGGGCACATCCTGTTTGGAGTCCAGGACCAAGGTGTAGAAAATGCGCAGTGAATGGGAGGAGGATCCTGGGGGGGAAAGAGGGGGGGAGACAGTAAATTTGGAAGAGGGATGTCCAAAGGCATACTTTTAAAACCTCCCCCACCCATTTTGATTTGGAATCAGCCCCCATCCTAGCCTCAGTGCTCTTAAGACTCTCCAAGCTTGGCAATTTTAAGAGTTGAGGACTTCATCAGATACCTGACTCATATTACCATATGTGGTGGACATGCTCGGATGTAAAAAAATATTGGACTAAAATCCACACATGGTTGGAAAAAATGATAAACCAACACATAGACTTTAAACCAGATTTTTTTTTTTTTAATTGGGAATTATACTGGAAATATACAATAAAGAATTGAAGTATTTAATACTTCATGTAAATGTTTTAACAGCAGCTAGAATTGTGTTTGCTAAGAATTGGAAAAATGATAAAATGATAAAAATGATAAAATGCAGGAGGAAGTTATTAAGAAATTATGGATTGTGCTGAAATGAGAGTAAATTAACATTTGAAATTAGAGAACAAGAAGATAAACAATTTTATATGATATGGGATCTGCTTTATCAATGGTTGGACAAAAAGACATGGTAATGTAATAGATTTGTTGATTTTGTAATAGGTTTAATAGATAGATATAAACATAATATAGATATCATATAACATTGGATGAAAGTATAACACAATTTTTAAAATAAAATTTGAAATATCTCATATAAAATGATAGAATAGTTTGGTCATGGATGATTAATAATTGATAAACATATAAGCATAAATTAGCTTGATAATGTGGAAATTTATATTCACTGAAATTTATATACATCTACAAAAGATTTGTAACCAGCTGACACACTGTATGTATATAAGATGGAAGATGGTTTTCATATTTTTATGTTTTGTTTGTATATGTTTGTCTTAAAAAATAAAAACTTTTTCCAAAAAAAAAAAAGTTGAAGACTTCAACTCCCAGTGTGGTGGGATAAGGAATTCTGGGAGTTGAAGTCCACAAGTCTTTAAAGTTGCCAAGCTTGGTGACTCCCTGCTCTAAAAATCTTGGGTAACAACGGAGTATTATATCAGGAAAGACATCCTGCAGTAATGATCTGAACAGAGGATGGACAAGATGTTGAGACTCTAGAAAGAGTGCAGAGAAGAGCAATAAAGATGATTAGGGGACTGGAGGCTAAAACAAACTATGGATGGTTGCAGGAACTAGGCATTGCTAGTCTCGTGAAGAGAAGGACCAGGGGAGACATGATAGCAGTCTTCCAATATTTGAGGGGCTGCCACAGATAGGAAGAGGTCAAGCTATTTTCTAAAGCACCCAAAAGCCGCATAAAGAATAATAGGTGGAAATATAAGATATGGATATAGATATAGAATTCTTTATTGGCCAAGTGTGATTGGACATACAAGGAATTTGTCTTGGTGCAAATGCTCTCACTGTACATAAAAGAAAAGATACATTCGTCAAGAGTCAAGAATCATAAAGTACAATACTTAATAGTCATAGGGTATATAGTATGTAGAATATAGTCATAGGGTACAATAAGCAATCAAATCATATTAGGAAACTATCAACAGAAATCGAAAAGATACAAGTGACAAAGTTACAGTCATACAGTCGCAAGTGGGAGGAGTGATGAGAAAATTAATAGTAATAGTAGTGCAGACTTTGTAAATAGTGGGATAGTGTTGAGGGAATTGTTTAGAAGAGTGATGGCATTTGGGAAAAACTGTCCTTATGTCTAGTTGTTCTAGTGAACAAGGAGAGATTCAACCTGGAAATAAGGAGAAATTTTCTGACAGTGAAAGCAATCAAAAATGGTGTAGGATCTGCTGGGCGGGGGGGAAGGGGTGGAATAGATGACCTTCATGGTACCTTACAACTCTTTTAATCTGTATCTAAATGCCCTCTAGCTAGCAAAGCTAGCTGAGGAATTCTGGGAGTTGAGGTCAACAAGTCTTAAAGTTGCCAAGGTTGGAGACCCCTGCTCTATCAACCGTTCAATCTTAAGAGCTAAAAAACCATGCAAAAAGCCCACAGAAGATTTAACAAGGGTCATTTATTTCAGATTGGTAGGATGGGCTCTCTCTCACCTGACTCCCCCGAACCAGGCCAAGCCTGAGGAACTCGCTGCCACTAAGAAAACCAGGCTGCCCCACCTTGGTTTTAGCCCCGCCCCCTCCAGCAACTCACCTGCGTATCCTCTCCACAGCAGCAGGACGAGCGCTGCGGACAGAAAGCCTAAACGCGCAACCGGCAACCACATCCGGATCCGGATCCAGTCCAAACCAGCTGGTTGTGAAGGATCGGACCGAGGAAGAAGCTTGTCTATGGCGCCGGTGGGGCTGAACGCTGGAAAGTGGAAATCGGAGAGGGTCGGCTCGGTTGAGTGAGAACAACCAACCAACGGAACAGAAGTTGCCTTCAGAAGTTGTGGGAGCATCGTCACTGGAGACTTTCAAGAAGAGATTTGTCAGAAAGGGTGTGGGATCTCCCGCATGGGCGGGCAGGGGGAAGGTTGGACTAGATGACCTACAAGGTCCCTTCCAAGTCTGATTATTTGTTATTTGGTTTGGGGAGAAGGAAGGGAGGTCTCTAAGAGAGCCAGGAAAGGGAAGGCGCTGGAGCGAAAGGAGGCTTCACGGTGGGAAAAAATATCTGCCCGATCCCGAGCGCGGAGAGGGGGACGCGGTCCGAGGTATCGTGGGAACTGCTCGTGTTAGTTGAGGAGCGGGTCAGCTCAGCGTCCTTGTTTCCCCAAGAAGTTGCCCCCTTCGCGGGTGGATGATCCCACGCCAACCTAGCGCCCTGCGGGGGACACACTCCTCACTGTGGCCTGGGGACGATGGGAGTTGTCTCGAACATCTGCGCAAGGCGCCCGGTTGCCTTGGATAAATAAAAGTGGATTGGAATCGGGCGTTCTTTAAATCGATTAAAAATAAACCTTCCCCTTTTCTCACCTGTTAGTCCTTCCCGCTTCTTTTCTTCACCTTTTGTTGGCTTCTGACGCTGCTAAGTCACCAGCTAAACTCGGCGTCAAAAACGGAAACGTATCCAGGAATGACACAAAACGAAACCAAAAATGCGCTTTGTGGCTTGGACCGTTTGCCGATCCTCATTGTTAAGTGCCAGCACTGCCCACAGGCTGAGGCGTCCTTCGGTATGTCTTGAAATCGGAGGGAAAGAGAGAAGAGAAAGAGAGAGAGGGAGAGGGAGGGAAGGAAGGAAAAAAGAAAGGAGTAAGGAAAGGGAAGGAAGGAAGTGTAGGAAGGGAACATGAATAAGACACATAACATCACAAGGAAAAGTCTAATAAAATACATTAGGAATAAGCAGGTAAAACACAGACCACAGGAAGTTACAACTCTAAACATATCGAGATCAGGAAGTTATCTCAGAGTCAGCACAAACACTTTAGAAGGAGAAACTAATAGCCCAGGAGGGAGAAAACTGAAATAGAAAGGTTTTAAGATAGGAAAACACAAAGAAATACAAAATACCCAAGGCAACTGACCATGACTACGAGGGGAAGCAAACAAGGAAACACCCAAGATCGATCACGAACACCATACCAGTTTCGATAGACACATAGGGCAGATAAGAAGATTAAATGAGAAATCCAATCAAGTCCCAGCAAGCACTCCCCGCTAGCCCTCCAAACAAGCCCAAATAAGGAATAAATCCATTAAAACTCAGAAATCACACAAGGCACAAACCATTAAAGGCAATAGAAACACAAAAGCTATTGAAACACAAATTCCTAAGGGAAAAAAGGGTATAAAAACATCCAGTAACTCAGTCAGGTTTTTAGCCCAGAACTTCTGTCCTCGCTGCCATTCGTGCCACGTGTACTCCTTCCTGGCAGAAATAAAGACGACCTTGCTTTCAGCAGCTGTTTCAGTTTCAATTTCTACCCCTGCTGGGTTGGGAAATTCGAACCTAGCAGAGGAGATTTCACATTAAATCCAATAGAAGGAAGGGAAGGGAAGGGAAGGGGGAATGGGAAGGAGGGAGGGAGGGAAAAAACAAAGAAAGGAGAAAGGAAAGGGAAGGAAGGAAAGAGGAATGGAAGGAAGGAAGGAGAAAAGGAAGGGAAAGGAAGGAAGGGAAAGAAATAAAGAGAGAAAAAGAAAGAAAGAAAGAGAAAGAAAGAAAGAAAGAAAGAAAGAAAGAAAGAAAGAAAGAAAGAAAGAAAGAAAGAAAGAAAGAAAATCCTGGGCTGGCTCTCTCTCCCAAATTCCTCCTTCAGGGCTTACCTTCCCCCCTGCTTCACTGAGCCTGGTTTAACAGTTTTGCTATTTAAGAAGTAACCAATTCTCTTTGTATTTCTGAGCAAGGACTAAAAGTGAAAGCAAGGGGGTGTTTCATAAATAAAGCCCATGTCACACTGCACCAACGGATGGAAAGAGGATGTAAAATGGAGAGAAACACTTGCCATCTGTGGGTTAACGCGATTCATCCGTTCTGTACTCACTGCCTCCGTTTTTCATCCTCTCTATCCATCCAGCATCCGTCGACTGAGGTTCCATCCGCTCAAAACGTTTTGAGCTGCTCAAAACTTTTTGAGCGGAAAATATATCCAACACGTCCGTTCTGCATCTGCAACGCATACGGGAAATATCCATTCTACATCCGTTGTCATCCGTTATGCGTCCGCTATATCCGCTAGGCATCCGCTGCACATCCGCGCAATTCAAATCCACTCCAGCAGAAAATGGACACAGGGAGGAAGCAAAATGGACGCGGAACAGACGTGCAGCATTAGTAGCACAGACGGAGAAAGGATGAAAGTGGATGCAGCTCACAAAGAGAGCATTTAAAATGGAAAAAACGTTTGCAGAGGGGACCTATCTCGGATATTAAGGATGTCTAGAGGATGCCTAGAGGATGCCTAGAGGATGCCTAGAGGATGCAAAAGGACACCTATACTGCCTATAAAAAGGGGGAGCAACTCGTCTGCATCTCACTTTCAGACCAGCAGGCCACCTCTGCAGACCTCTGCAGCCTTCATCTGACTCTTCCTCTTCCACAGCATCCAGTCATGTCCACCGTGGATCGTAACATAGTCCTTTTACCAGCTGCCATCCTTCTGCAACAGTGCGAAACCATCTACAGGCTCTTTCACCTGTTCTACGGGAAGAAAAGGAGGCGGCAAAGAAGTGTCTGGGTCTGAAGATGGATCGGGAGAAGAGCAGAGTAAAGACTATACAACAAGCTGATGGTGGAGCTGAGGAACGAAGACCCTCGTGCATTCCAGAACTTCATGAGGATGCCTCCAGCCATGTTTGACGAAGTTGTGGAGCAGCTGAGACCCAGGTTGACCAAGCAGAGCACCAACTTCTGGCCCAGTCTGGACCCTGGGCTCAAGGTGACACTGACTCTGCGCCACCTGGCCTCAGGGACAACCTACAGGAGCATGCAATACGGCTGGAGGGTGCCAAACAACACCATCAGCATTGTGGTCGGAGAAGTGGTGCAGGCCATCATCGAAGAATACCTGGAGGAGCTCCTCCAGTGCCCCTCCACTGAAGAAGGCTGGAAGAAAGTTGCAGAGCAGTGGTATCAGAAGTGGAACTTCCCCCACACCGTTGGTGCCATAGATGGCAAGCACGTGGCCTGCAAAGCTCCAGCGAAATCAGCGTCCACATATTTCAACTACAAGGGTTTCTTCAGCATCGTCCTCTTCGCCATGGTCGATGCTGACTACAAGTTCATGTACATCGATGCTTCAGGCAACGGCTCATGTTCAGATGCCCAGGTATACAACACCAGTGACCTCAAGGAGGGGCTGGAATGCAACCTCATCATGGGCTTCCCAGATCCAGACCCCCTGCCCAACAATACGCAAGATGTGCCCTACTTCATCGTGGGGGATTGAAGCCTTCTCCCTCAGAACCTACCTCATGAAGCCCTACACTTCCAGACTCCTCACCCGTGAAGAGAGGATCTTCAACTACAGGCTGTTCAGGGCAAGGCGGGTGGTGGAGAACGCCTTTGGAATCCTGGCCAACAGGTTCCAGGTACTTCTCACCACCATGCAGCATCGCCCAGAGACCGTGAGGAGGATCGTGGAAGCTTGCTGCATCCTGCACAATCTCATGCGCACCCTCTACCCAGTCTTGCAGAACAGACTCGTGGACCTCCAACAAGGCAATGGGGACATGGAGCCTGGGGAATGGAGGCAAGGGCAAAACCTGATCGACACTAAGGATGTGCAAGGCCCCAACAGAGCTTCACGTGAAGGAAAGAAGCAGCACAACCTCCTGAAACACTGGTGCAACTCCCCAGCTGGAGCAGGGGAGTGGCAAGACAGGATGATAGATGATTAATGGATGCTTCCTTCAGCCTGTCTCATCACACTGATGAGATTGGGCCATGTATCTTGGGTGGGCCTACAATGAACAGGGCATTTAATAAAGAGTTGTGTTTATGTTGACATGTGTGGATGAATGATTACATTATTATTGATAATAAAGGGCCATAGGTGTGGCACCTGGCAGGGTGGACCATAGAGTCCCACTATGCTTGCACTGGAAGTTTATCTATCCCACAGTTATTAGCCATCCCAAACGTATCCCTGCCCATCCCACAGCTATTACCCATCCCAAAGGTATCCTTGCGCATCCCACTGCTATCCTTACCCATCCCACAAGCATGCAAAGGCTGAAACCATTTCTAAAAGTTTCCACCAAGACTTTATTGACAAAAATAAGTGAAGCAAGTGTGTGAAGCAAAGATAATCTTTATTAATAATAAGCTGTAAAAGAAAAATGACCCAAGTCAAGTGTCCAAAGCAAAAATAAAGTCCACAGGTAGCCACCCAGTCTCTGGCACTCTTCTTGAGGCGTGCCCAGTCTCAGGGTGAAGGGTCCAGGTGCTATGGAGGTGGCTGCTGCTGGAGTGCTGGTCTGAGGCATCATTGGGGTGCCTGGCCCCGAGAGGACAACAGGGAACAGTGTGTTGAGGAAGCTCTCAGACAGCTGGCTCAGCCCTGTGATGTTGAGAGCCCCTTCCTCCATGACATGTGGTGTCAGCCCTAATACCGATGACAGATGTACTGAGGCCGGGCTTGGCTGTGGGGTGAAGGAAGGTGCAGTGTAGTGGCGCTGTCTGGTCTGTAGCTGGGTGAGGAATCTCATGGCTGGCATCGGTGGCGTGGGTGGCATGGGTGGCATGGGTGGCATCGGTGGCGTGGGTGGCATTGGTGGCATCAGTGGCACCAGTGGTGTCCGATGTACCTGTGCCTGGACTGGGAAGGACTGCCTGTGCTGCTGGACCTCCTGGTAGCCGTAGCCTTAGTAGGTGAGGGCCTGTGGAAAGTCTTGGAATGGGAGTGACATCACCTGGGGTGGAGGAGCAGGCCTGGACTGGGTGGGAGCAGGTTCATCTTGGTCTGGAGGGTTGTGAAGAAGATCGGTGATCCTGTCCTTCACCACCTGGTACTGGGGTTCCGCCATGTTCATGAGGGTCTGGTTGACATAGGTGAGGAAGGGCTTGCGGTTGGAGGATGGGGCGTCGGTGTGTAGCTGAGAGAGGAGATCTATGCTGCTTCTGATGGTGTCTCTTATCTCCAGCAGGACAGTGTGGCTCTGCCCCTCCCGTCTGCCTCTCTGCCTTTCTGTGGAGGTGGAGCTGGGGGTGGATGCGGGTTGGGCTGTGGTGGAAGTGCCGTCTCCTTTCTCCCACTGCATCAGGGGTCCTCCATGCGCTCCGCCACGGGTAGTACAGTTGTCGGGGGGGGTCTCCGTTGTGGCACACTCCACAGATACCTGCCTGGACACAGGAGCTGACTCTTTGCCAGAAGAGGACTGGCTCTCAGCAGGCTGCCTGAGAGAGAGGGTTGTGAGAGGGGCTGCTCCTCAGTGGTGGATCTCACCCTCCAAGAAGCTGCACTTGGCCATCACGTAGGTCTCTCTGTCCGTCAGCTTGACCGCGGCCTGGCCAGATTTCTTGAGGTGCAGCTTCCCGTACCAGGTGTGCATGTGCTTCCACCAGCCGAGGAGGACCTCCTAAGTGTAGCCCAGGCTCTCCGCCTTCTCTCTCCAAGCAGCCTGCTTCCTTTTGGTGTCGCAATAGAGCCTGTGTCCCTTCTGCCAAAGATATTCTTTCTCCCTCAGCCACTCCAGCACCTCATCCTCATGTTCCTCTTCTATGGTGTATTGCCTCCTCTCCCGTTCACGCGTCTCCCTCTTCCTTCCTTTGGCAGGGCCATCTGGGCCCTCATCAGAGGGGCTTCGAGGTTGTAGGGGCTGCTCCTCCACACCACCACCACCACCAGCAGCAGCAGCAACATCAGGAGCAGCAAAAGTAGGACCAGGAGCACCAGCAGGACCAGGAGCACCTGCAGGACCAGGAGCACCAGCAGGACCAGCAGGACCAGCAGGACCAGCAGGACCAGCAGGACCAGGAGCAGCGCCATCAGAGTTAGCACCAGCAGAAGCACCACCTCCAGAAGCAGCATCAGCAGAAGCCTCAGCACCTGAAGATCGAGCCCGGGCAGCAGAAGCCCCAGCAGAAGCAGAGTCAGGGCAAGTGGGTGGGAGGGTGGCCCTATCCCTCTTGCCAGGACTGGCAGCAGATGGCAGAGGCTTCCCTTTCTTCCCCATGGTTGTTGGGTTGCTGGCTGGCTGGCTGGCTGGCAAGCTGTGTCTGGAAGCAGGTCTTTCCTCTGAATGGTGACCTGCTTGGGAGCTGCTTCCCTTTATATCCGCGGGGCTGATGCAATGCATCCTCCCCGCATGTGCAGTGAACCCTAGGCATCCACTAGGCTTCCGCTCTGTATCCACTTCATCCGCTCGGCATCCACTCTGCATCCACTCTTTCCATTCCACGGCCACTTTGCTGTGCTCCCCTCGGAAGCCTTGAGGATGTGCCATCCAGTCCCATCTGCTTCCATCCACTAGGCTTCCGTGGAGCATCCGCTTTCCATCCGCCCTACATCCTCTCCCTGTCCATTCCTTTCCGTGTTGTCCGCTCTGGCGATGCAAATTCAGGGCACTTTTGAGAGCAGATAACAATGGATGGAACATTTTTCTCATCTGCTGTGTCCTTTTTACAAACGTTTTGCATCCGTCGGCCAGTGTGACAGGGCCTTAAGCAATTCCCATTTGCATTTCTGAGCAGAAAGTGAAAGTAGAGTATTCAGAGCTCTGCTCTCCCCACCTCCCACACCCCCCAATTCCTGGCAAAGGCTGTGTCTCCCTTCAGTCCGCTCCCCCCATCAGAAACATCTGACTGATCTTTTTAGGGTGTGTGTAATAATGATAGTAGCAGTTAAGCATGATGTCATGACTGTGACTTGTGATTTAACAGAATAACAGAGTTGGAAGGGACCTTTTAGGTCAAACTGCCCAAACAAAGAGGCCCTACACCATTTCTGACAGATGGCAGTCCAGTCTCTTCTTGAAAGCCTCCAGCGATGAAGCTCTCGAAACTTCAAAACTTCGAAAGGCAAAGCTGTTCTATGGGTTGATTGGTTTCCCCATCAGAAATTTTTTTCTTATTTCTAGGTTGAATCTCTCCTTGTTCAGTTTCCATCCATTGTTCCTTCTATGGCCTTCAGATGCTTTGGAAAATAGCTTGACCTCTTCCTCCCTGTGGCAGCCCCTCAAATATTGGAAGACTGCTATCATGTCTCCCCTGGTCCCTCTCTTCCCTAGACTAGCGAAGCCCAGTTCCTGTAACTGTTCTTCATATGTTTTAGTCTCCAGTCCCCTTGTGCTGTCCAGCCATTGTATGAGAATTGGATAGTTAAGGCTAGGTCACATCAGCTGACAGATGCAAAACGTATGTAAAAAAGACACAGCGGATGGGCAAAATTCCATCCGTGGCTCCATCCATTGTTATCCGCTCTTAAAAGGGGCAAAAATTTGCATAAACAGAATGGAAAAGAACAGAAAGGAACAGACGGGGGGAGGACGTAGTGAGGATGTTAAGCGGATGCTCAACGGAAGCCTAGCGGATGGAAGCGGATGGCACGTCTGCAGGGCTTCCGGGGGAGAACAGCAAAGTGGACGCATAGCGGAAGGGACGGATGCGTAGCGGATAACGCGGATGCATCGCGGACGCCTAGCGGATGCCTAGAGGATGCATAGCGGATGCATAGGAGGTGGAAAGCGTTCACTGCGCATGTGGGGAGGATGCATTGCATCAGCCCCGCGGATATAAAAGGAAGCAACTCGCACGCAGTCAGTATTCAGAGGGAAGACCTGCTGCCAGAGACATCTTCATCAGAGACCATGGGGAAGAAGAGGAAGCCTGTGCCTACTCCTGCCAGCCCAGGCAAGAAGGACAGAACCACCATCCCATCCCCTGGCGCTGACACTACTTCTGTTGCTGCTTCTGCTGGTGGTGCTTCTGCTGGTGGTGCTTTTGCTGGTGCTTCTCCAGCTGCTGGTGCTGCTGGTGCTTCTGCTGGTGTTGACTCTGCTGGTGCTGCTGGTCCTGCTGGTGCTGCTACTGCTCATGCAGTACTGCTACTGCTTCTGCTGCTGCTGCTGCTGCTGAGGTGGACCAGCCCCAAGGCCCTCAAAGACCTGCTGCTGAAGGCCCTGCTGTTGAAGGCCCTCCCAGAGGGAGGAAGAGGCAAGGAAAGGAGAAGGGAGAGAGGAAGCAGTACTCCATCACAGAGGACCGTGAGGAGGAGGTGCTCGAACGGCTGAGGGAGAACAAGTATTTGTGGAGGAAGGGTCACAGGCTGTATAGAGACACCAAGCGAAAGCAGGCGGCTTGGCGAGAGAAGGCGGAGAGCCTGGGCTACACTGTGGATCTCCTGCTGTGGTGGTGGAAGCATATGCACACCTGGTATGGCAAGCTGCACCTGAAGAAGTCTGGCCAGGCCGCTGTAAAGCTGACGGACCAGGAGACCTATGTGAGGGCCAAGTGCAGCTTCTTGGAGGGTGAGGTCCGCCATCGAGGAGCAGCCCCTCTGTCAACCCTCTCCCTCAGACAGCCTACAGACAGCCAGTCCTCTTCCAGCCAGGAGACACCCAGTGTGTCCAGGCAGGTGTCTTTGGAGGGCTCCACGACAAATACCCCCGCGATAGCTGCACACCCTATTCTGGAGGACGTGGAGGATCCCCTGATGCAGATGGAGCAAGAGGAGGCGGCATCCACCAGAGACCAACCCACCCCCACCCCCAGCTCCACCTCCACAGAAAGCAGGCAGAGGGGCAGACCGGAGGGACACAGCCACACTGTCCTCCTGGAGATTAGGGACACAATAAAGAACAGCGCAGATCTCCTCTCTCAGCTGGTACACTTCAAGATTCCATCCTCAAACCGCAAGCCCTTCCTCACCTACGTGAACCAGACCCTCATGGACATGCCCGAGCCCCAGTACCAGGTGATGAAGGAGAGGATTACTGTGCTTCTGCACCACCCTCCAGGCCCAGCTGAACCTGCTCCCACCCACTCCAGGTCTGTTCCTCCACCCCAGGTGATCTCACAGCCCTTCCAAGGCTTTCTACAGCGCCTGTCCTACCAAGGCTACGGCTACCAGAACTTCCCTCAACAGAGGCAGCCCTTCCCAGTCCAGGTCCAGGTTCATTGCCTGCCACAGATGCCACCGATGCCACTGATGCTACCGATGCCACCGACGCCACCAATGCCACCGATGCCACCGACGCCTCACCTCACCCAGCTGCAGACCAGTCAGCAGCACTACACTCCTCCTTCCTCCAGCCCACAGCCAAGCCCGGCCTCAGAACATCTGTCATCGGTTTTGGGACTGACATCCCAGGTCCTGGATGAAGGGCCTCTCAACCTCACGGGCCTGAGCCAGCTCTCTGAGAGCTTCCTGCACACACCATCTCCTTTTGTCCTCTCGGGGCCAGGCACTCCAATGGCACCTCAGACCAACCACTGTCACCTCCACAGCCCCTGGACCCTTTACACCTGAAACCATGGGCATGCCTCAGAGTGACTGAGAACAGTGCCAGAGACTGAGTTGTTACCTGTTGACTTTATTTTGCTTGAGACACTTGACTTGGGTCATTTTGCTTTTACAGTTTGTTATTAATAAAGGTTATCTTTGCTTCACACACTTGGTTCATTTCTTTTACTTCATAAAGTCTTGGTGGGAATTTTTTGAAAATGGTTAAGCCTTTGCATGCTTGTGGGATGGGCAAGGATAGTTATGGGATGGATAATAGCTGTGGGATAGGTAAGGATAGTTGTGGGATAGATAAGCATAGTTGTGGGATAGATAAACCTCCAGCGCAAGCATAGTGGGACTGTATGGTCCGCCCTCCCAGCTACCACACATATGGCCCTTTATTATCAAAAACAATTTATTCATTGATCAACACATTTCAACATAAACAAAGCTCTTTATTAATGCCCTATTCATTGTAGGGCCACTCAACATACATGGCACAATCCCATCAGTGTTATGAGAAAGGCTCAAGGAAGCATCCATTAACCATCTACCATCCTGTCTTGCCACTCCACTGCCCCAGCTGGGGAATTGCACCAGTGCTTCAGGAGGTTGCGCTGCTTCTTCCCTTCACGTGAAGCTCTGTTGGGGCCTGGCACATCCACAGTGTCTATCAGATTTAGTCCTTGCATCCATTCACCAGGCTCCATGTCCCCATTGCCTTGTTGACGGTCCACAAGCCTGTTCTGCAACACTGGGTAGTGGGCGCGCATGAGATTGTGCAGGATGCAGCAAGCTTCCATGATCCTCCTCACAGTCTGTGGGTGATGCTGCATGGTGGTGAGAAGTACCTGGAACCTGTTGGCCAGGATGCTAAAGGCATTCTCCACCACCCGTTTTGCCCTGGACAGCCTGTAGTTGAAGATCCTCTCTTCAGGGGTGAGGCATCTGGAAGTGTCGGGCTTCATGAGGTAGGTTTTGAGGGAGAAGGCGTCATCCCCCATGATGATGTAGGGCACATCTTGTGTGTCGTTGGGCAGGGGGTCTGGATCTGGGAAGCCCATGATGAGGTTGCGTTCCAGCCCCTCCTTGAGGTGACAGGCATTGTATACCTGGGCATCTGAAGCTGACCCATTGCCTGAAGCATCGATGTACATGAACTTGTAGTCAGCATCGACCATGGTGAAGAGGATGATGCTGAAGAAGCCTTTGTAGTTGTGATAAGAGGACCCTGAGTTGGCTGGAGCTTTGCAGGCCATGTGCTTCCCATCTATGGCTCCAATGGTATGTGGGAAGTTCCACCTCTGATACCACTCTTCTGCAAGTTTCCTCCAGCCTTGTTCAGTGGTGGGACACTGGAGGAGCTCCTCCACATATTCTTCGATGATGGCCTGCACCACTTCTCTGACCACAATGCTGATGGTGTTGTGTGACACCCTCCAGGCATACTCCATGTTTCTGTATGTGGTCCCAGAGGCCAGGTGGTGCAAAGTCAATGCCACCTTGAGCCCTGGTTCCAGGTTGGGACGGAAGTTGGTGCTTGGCTTGGTCAACCTGGGTCTCAGACGCTCCACAATTTTGTCAAACATCCTCATGAAGTGGTGCCATCCTCATGAAGTGCTGGAATGCACGAGTGTCTTCATTCCTCAGCTCCACCATCGGCTTGTCATACAGTCCATACTCCGCTCTTCTCGTGATCCATCTTCGGACACAGACAGCTCTTGGACGTCTCCTGCTTCTCTTTGTGTAGAAAAGATGAAAGAGCCTGAAGAGGGCTTGGTTCTGGTGTTGAATGATGGCGGCTACCAGAAGGAGTGTGTGATGATCCATGGTGGAGATCAATGGATGATGTGGAAGAGCAAGAGCAAGGCTGAAGAGGTCTGCACACCACGTCTGCTGGACTGAAAGTGAGATCCAGGTGATTTCCTCCCCCTTTTCATAGAAAATATCGGTTTTCTGCTAGGTGTCCTTCTGCATCCTCCAGACATCGTTAATATCCGAGATACATCCCATATACAAACATTTTTTCCGTTTTAATGCTTTATATGTGAGCTGCATCCACTTTCATCCTTTCTATATCCGTGCTACTAACACTGTGCGGACGTTCCGTGTCCCTTTCACTTCCTCCCTCTTTCCGTTTTCCGCTAGAGCTGATGCGAGTTATGCGGATGTGCAGCGGATGCTGAGAGGATACAGTGGACGTTTAACGGATGAAGATGGATGTAAAATGTTTGTTCCCCGTATGTGTCGCGGAAGCAGAATGGATGCAGTGGAAAGTTCATCCACTCAGAAAGTTTTGTGCAGCTCAGAACTTTTTGAGCAGATGAAATCTCAGTAGCCGGATGCTGCATGGATAGAACATATGAATCACGCACGCAGTGAGTACAGTACGGATGCATCGCGTTAACCAATGGATGGCAAGCGTTTCTCTCCATTTTACATCCTCTTTTCATCAGTTGGTTCAGTGTGACATGGGCTTTAGGTAGCAATTGTGAGCTGTCCCCTTAAGGGAATGTATCATGGTAAATGTAGTTAAGGTATCATGGAAAATGTAATCCATGTCATGTGACCATATCTGTAATCCTAATTGGTCACTAAATTGACCCTTGAGGGGTTGTGAAGGTTTTCCTCACTCTTGGCTGAACTCACGGACTTGTGGTTGGTCTACTTCTATCGCCATGAGATGAGAGAAAAAGGATAGAAAATAAATCATCTTTTTACTGTTCTGTATTCTGTACAGTGGTGGATTTGTCTTCTGTACAGATGCAGATAGATAAACTCAACAAGACATCCATAACAAAGTACATTTATTGGTTCATCAGGTATCCTCATAACTCACATTTGTGATGAAGTTCTTCTTTAATGACCAAGACTTTGTATACCTGTCTTGTAGGTTAAAAGATGATTATCTTCTATCCTTTTTCCTCACTCTTGGCTGAACTCACAGACTTGTGTTAACTGGTCTACTTCTATCACCACGAGATGAGAATAATCATCCTGGTTGCTGTTCCCTGCATTTTTTCTAGAGTCTCAATATATTTTTTATAATGTGGTGACCAAAAGTGGATGCAGTACTTAAGGTGTGGTCTTACAAAGGCTTTGTAAAATGGTATTAGTACCTCCCTTGATCTTGATTGTATCCCTCTGTTAATGCAATTTAGGATTGCATTAGCTTTTTTGGCTGCTGCTGCCCACTGCTGGCTCATATTTAGCTGGTTGTCCACTAAGACTCCAAGATCCCTCTCACAGTTACTGCTACTGAGCCTGGTTTCACCCAGTCTATATGTGTCCTTTTGGTTTTTGTTGCCTAAGTGTAGGACTTTATTTTTCTTTACATTGAATTTCATTTTGCTAGATATGGCCCAGTGTTCTAGTCTGTCAAGATCCATCTGGATCTTGAGTCTATCTTCTTGGGTGTTAGCTATTCCTGCCAGCTTAGTATCATCTGCAAATTTGGTAAGTTCCCCTTCTATTCCCTCATCTAAAGGCCTTGTCACACTGCCCAACGGATGCAAAACGTTACTAAAAAGGACACAACGGATGAGCAAAATGTTCCATCCGTTATCTGCTCTCAAAAGGGGCAAAAATTTGCATAACCAGAGCGGATAACACGGATGTGGGGAGGACGCAGGGTGGATGGAAAGCGGATGCGGAACGGAAGCCTAGCAGATGGGAGCGGATGGCACATCCGCTAGGTTTCCGGGGGGCCTCAGCAAAGAGGACGCGGAACGGATACAGCGGATGCAGAAAGGACGCTGAGCAGATGAAGCAGATGCAGAGCGGAAGCCTAGTGGATGCACAGCGGAAGCAGAACGGATGCCGAGCGTTAATTGTGCATGCGGGGGGGAAGCATTGCGCAAGCCCCGCGGATATAAAGGGAAGCAGCTCGCACATGGCCAGCATTTGGAGGAAAGACCTGCTGCTGGATACATCGAGTCCTTTCCTGCCCTGCCTGCATGCCTGCCTGCAAGCCTTGCTGCCAGCCTTCCTGCCAGCCTGCCTTCCAGCCTCCCTGCGAGCCAGTCTGCCTGCCAGCCTTGGTGCCTGCCTTCCTGCAAGGCTTCCTGCCAGGCTTCTTGCCACCCTTCCTGCCAGGCTTCCTGCCAGCCATCGTGCCTGGCTTCCTGCCAGGCTTCCTGCCAGGCTTCCTGCCAGCCTTGGTGCCTGCCAGCCTCCCTGCCAGCCTCCCTGCCAGACAGCAACCCCACAACCATGGGGAGGAAGCGAAAGCCTCAGCAACCTGCCACCATCCCTGGCAAGAGGGACAGGGCCACCCTCCCGCCCCCTGCCCCTGACTCTGCTTCTGCAGGGGCTTCTGCTGCTCAGGCTCACTCTTCTGGGGCTGGTACTGCTGCTTCTTCTGCTTCTGGAGGAGTTGATGATGCTGCGTACTCTGCTCAAGCTGCTCCTGGTGGTGGTGCTTCTGCTGCTGCGTACTCTACTGAAGCTGCTCCTGGTCCTGCTGGTCCTGCTGGTCCTGCTCGTGCTCCTGGATTTGCTCGTCCTGCTCGTCCTGCTCGTGCACCTGGTCTAGCTCGTCCTGCCCGTGCTCCTGGTCCTGCTCATGTTCATGGTCCTGCTGGTGCTGCTGGTGCTGCTGCTGCTGCTGATCCTGCTGGTGCTGCTGGTGCTGCTGATCCTGCCGATAAAGATGATGATGATGATGATGATGATGATGATCCTGTTGCTGCTGCTGCTGCTGCTGATGATGATGATGATGGTGATGCTGATTATGATCCTGCTGGTGATGATGATGATGATGATCCTGCTGGTGCTGCTGCTTCTGCTGGTGGTGTAGAGGAGCAGCCCCTACTACCTGGGAGCCCCTCTGATGAGGGCCCATCTGGTCCTGCCAAAGGGAGGAAAAGGCGTATGCGGCAACGGGAGAGGAGGCAGTACTATATCAAGGAGGAACACGAGGATGAGGTGCTGGAGTGGCTGAGAGAGAATGACTATCTGTGGCGGAAGGGACACCAGCTGTACAGGGACACCAAAAGGAAGCAGGCTGCTTGGAGAGAGAGGGCGGAGAGTCTGGGCTACACAACGGATGTGCTCCTCGGCTGGTGGAAGCACATGCACATCTGGTATGGGAAGCTGCATCTGAAGAAATCTGGCCAGGCCACGGTTAAGCTGACGGATAGAGAGACCTACGTGATGGCCAAGTGCAGCTTCCTGGAGGGTGAGATCCGCCACCGAGGAGCACCAAGAGCCCCTCTGTCTACCCTCTCTCTCCGGCAGCCTGCTGAGACCCAGTCCTCTTCCGGCCGAGAGTCAGTCCCTGTCTCCAGGCAGGTTTCTGTGGAGCATGCCATGGCGGAGAACCTGCAGACAGGGGTTGTAACCATGGTGGAGCACGTAGAAGATTCCCTGGTGCGGTGGGAGAAAGGAGACGGCACATCCACCACAGCCGTACCCGCATCCACCCCCCCAGCTCCACCTCCACAGAAAGGCAGAGAGCCAGACCGCAGGAGGGGCAGAGCCACATTGTCCTGCTGGAGATCAGGGACACCATCTGCACCAGCATAGATCTCCTCTCTCAGCTGGTCCACACCGACTCCTCCTCTGCCAACCGCAAGCCCTTCCTCACCTATGTGAACCAGACCCTCAGGGACATGGCGGATCCCCAGTACCAGGCGGTGAAGGACCGGATCACGGAGCTGCTTCACAACCCTCCAGACCCAGAGGAACCTGCTCCCACCCAGTCCAGGTTTGCTCCTCCACCCCAGGTGATGTCCCTCCCATACCAAGGCTTCCCACAGGCCCTCACCTACCAGGGCTATGGCTACCAGGAGGTCCAGCAGCACAGGCAGCAGCCCTTCCCAGTCCAGGCACAGAGCCATCGGGCGACACCGTTGCCACCGGTTCCATTGATGCCACCGATGCCAGCCACGCCAATGATGCCACCAACGACAGCGATGCCACCCACACCACCGATGCCACCCACACCACCGATGCCACCCACGCCAGTCCTCACCCAGCTGCAGAGCAGGCAGCCCCACTACATTACTCCTTCCTCCACCCCACAGCCAAGCCCGGCCTCAGTACATCTGTCATCAGTACTGGGGCTGATACCCCATGGCATGGAGGAAGGACCTCTCAGCATCACGGATCTGAGCCAGCTGTCCGAGATCTTCCTCAACACACCATCCCCTGTGGTCCTCTCAGGGCCAGGCACTCCAATGACATGTCAGACCAACACTGCAGCAGCATCTACCTCCACAGCACCTGGACCCTTCACCACTGAGACTGGGCACACCTCCGAGTGTGTGGCAGAGGAGAGGAGTGGCAGAGACTGGCTGCCTGGCTATTTGTGGACTTTATTTGGACACTTGACTTGGGTCATTTTTGTTTTACAGCTTGTTGTCCAATAAAGTCTGTTTTTGATTCACACACTTGCTTCATTTCTTTTTTTTTTTTAATAAAGTCTTGCTGGAATCTTTTAGAAATGGTTTAAGCCTTTGCATGCTTGTGGGATGACTTAAGATAGCAGTGGGGTGGGCAGGGATACCTGTGGAATGAGCAGGGATACCTTTGGGATGGATAATAGCTGTGGGATAGATAAACCTCCAGTGCAAGCATAGTGGGTCTGTAGGGTCCACCCTCCCAGGTGCCACACCTATGGCCCTTTATTAACAATAATAATGTAATCAATCATCCACACATGTCAACATAAACACAACTCTTTATTAAATGCCCTCTTTATTGTAGGCCCATCCAACATACATGGCCCAATCTCATCAGTGCGATGAGACAGGCTGAAGGAAGCATCCATTAGTCATCTACCATCCTGTCTTGCCACTCCACTGCTCCAGCTGGGGAGTTGCACCAGTGTTTCAGGAGGTTGTGCTGCTTCTTCCCTTCACGTGAAGCTCTGTTGGGGCCTTGCACATCCTCAGTGTCTATCAGGTTTCGCTCTTGCCTCCATTCACCAGGCTCCATGTCCCCATTGCCTTGCTGGAGGTCCATGAGCCTGTTCTGCAACACTGGGTAGCGGGTGCGCATGAGATTATGCAGGATGCAGCAAGGTTCCACGATCCTGCTCATGATCTCTGGGCGATGCTGCATGGTGGTGAAAAGTACCTTGAACCTGTTGGCCAGGATGCCAAAGGCATTCTCCATCACCCGCCTTGCCCTGGACAGCCTGTAGTTGAAGATCCTCTCTTCATGGGTGAGGAGTCTGGAAGTGTAGGGCTTCATGAGGTAGATTCTGAGGGAGAAGGCCTCATCCCCCATGATGAAGTAGGGCACATCTTGCATGTCATTGGGCAGGGGGTCTGGATCTGGGAAGCCCATGATGAGGTTGCATTCCAGCCCCTCCTTGAGGTCACTGGCATTGTATACCTGGGCATCTGAACATGAGCCATTGCCTGAAGCATCGATGTACATGAACTTGTAGTCAGCATCGACCATGGCGAAGAGGACGATGCTGAAGAAGCCCTTGTAGTTGAAATAAGTGGACCCCGACTTGGCTGGCGCTTTGCAGGCCATGTGCTTGCCATCGATGGCTCCAACGGTGTGTGGGAAGTTCCACCTCTGATACCACTGCTCTGCAACTTTCTTCCATCCTTCTTCAGTGGAGGAGCACTGGAGGAGCTCCTCCAGGTATTCTTCGATGATGGCCTGCACCACTTCTCTGACCACAATGCTGATGGTGTTGTGTGGCACCCTCCAGCCGTACTGCATGCTCCTGTAGGTGGTCCCTGAGGCCAGGTGGTGCAGAGTGAGTGCCACCTTGAGCCCTGGTTCCAGGCTGGGCCGGAAGTTGGTGTTTGCCTTGGTCAACCTGGGTGTCAGCCGCTGCACAACTTCGTCAAACATGGCTGGAGGCATCCTCATGAAGTTTTGGAATGCACGAGTGTCTTTGTTCCTGAGCTCCACCATGAGCTTGTTGTACAGTCCGTACTCTGCTCTTCTCCCAATCCATCTTCGGACCCAGACTCTTCTTGGCCGCCTCTTTTTCTTCCTGTCGTAGAGTTCACAGAGCCTGTAGATGGCTTCGCACTCTTGCAGAAGGATGGTGGCTGCCAAAAGGATTGTGTTACGATCCACGGTTGACATGACTGGATGCTGTGGAAGAGGAAGAGTCAGATGAAGGCTGCAGAGGTCTGTACAGCTTGGCTGCTGGTCTGAAAGTGAGATGCAGATGAGTTGCTCCCCCTTTTTATAGGCAGTATAGGTGTCCCTTTGCATCCTCTAGGCATCCTCTGGGCATCCTCTAGACATCCTTAATATCCGAGATAGATCCCCTCTGCAAAGGTTTTTTCCATTTTAAACACTTTGTTTCCGCTAGGCATCCGTTCTGCATCCGTTCTGCATCCGTTCTGCGTCCGTTCCGCTTTCTCCCTGTATCCGAGTGGATGCGAGTTGTGCGGATGCACAGCGGATGCCTAGCGGATATAGCGGATGCGTAACGGATTCCAAACAGATGCCTAACGGATGCGTAGCGGATGCAGAATGGACGAATTGGATACATTTTCTGCGCAAAAGTTTTGAGCAGCTCAAAGCTTTTGTAGCAGATGAAATGTCAATAGACGGATGCTGGACGGATAGGGAGGAAGCAAAACGGAGGCAGTGAGTACAGAACGGTACATCGCGTTAACCAACGGATGGCAAGTGTTTCTCTCCATTTTACATCCTCTTTGAATCCGTTGGTGCAGTGTGACATGGGCTTAAGTCGTTAATGAAGATATTGAAGAGAACTGGGCATAATATTGATTTCCCAAAATTATTTTATTGAGCAACTTAATCAATGTACAACTCAACAAACCCACCATGCCAGTAAAAAAATCCGATTCTAAACCACAATCTAAGAAAAAATAAATCCCCAGTCATGAACCACAAGATTCCTACACATGCTTTATATGCTCTGTAACTCTAAAGATTAATGAAAATTCAATCAAATGTTCTTTATGTGAAAAATATGCTCATTATGACTGCATGGAATTACCCAAGCAAATGACTCAATTCCTAGAAACATCCAATTATACAGATACAGATGATCAGAGTTGGAAGGGACCTTGTAGGTCATCTAGTCCAACCCTCCGCCCAAGCAGGAGACCCTACAAATGGCAGTCCAATCTCTTCTTGAAAGTCTCAACTGATGGCAGTACCACAACTTCCGAGGGAAAGCTGTTCCATTGGTTGATTGTTTTCATTCTCAGAAAGTTTCTCCTTATTTCCAGGTTGAATCTCTCCTTGTTCAGTTTCCATCCATTATTCCTTGTCTGGCCTTTGGGTGCTTTAGAAAATAGCTTGACCCCTTCTTCTCTGTGGCAGCCCCTCAAATATTGGAAGACTGCTATCATGTCTCCCCTGGTCCTTCTCTTTACTGTACTAGCCAGGCCCAGCTCCTGCAACTGTTCATTGTATGTTTTAGCCTCTAGTCCCCTAATTATTCTGGTTGCTCTTCTCTGTACTTTTTCTAGAGTCTCAACATCTTTTTTATAATGTGGTGAACAAAACTGGATGCAGTACTCTCAGTGTGGTCTTACTAAGGCTTTATAAAGTGGTATTAGTACCTCCCTTGATCTTGATTATATCCCTCTGTTAATACAATTTAGGATTGCATTAGCTTTTTTGGAGGCTGTTGCACACTGCTGGCTCATACTTAGCTGGTTGTCCACTAAGACTCCAAGCTCCATCTCACAGATACTGCTATTGAGCCTGGTTTAACCCAGTCTATATGTGTACTTTTGGTTTTTCTTGCCTATGTGTAGGACTTTATTTTTCTCTACATTGAATTTCATTTTACTAGATATGGCCCAGTGTTCTAGTCTGTCAAGATCCATCTGGATCTTGAGCCTATCTTCTTGGGTGTTAGCTATTCATGCCAGCTTAGTATCATCTTCAAATGTGGTAAATTTCCCTTCTATTCCCTCATACAAGTTGTTGATGAAGATATTGAAGAGTACTGGGCCTAAGATGGAACCTTGTGGCCCCCCACTGCTTATTTCCTTCCATGTAGACTTAGACTCATTAAGGACTACTCATTGAGTGTGGTTTGCCAGCCAGTTGCGAATCCATCTAGTGGTGTTGCTATCTATTCCACTTTTTTCTAGCTTACTAAGAAGTATGTTGTGGTCTACTTTATCGAATGCCTTGCTGAAATCTAAATATATTATGTCAACAGTATTTTGCTGGTCTACTAATTTAGTCACTGTGTTGAAGAATGAAATAAGATTGGTTTGGCATGTTTTTAACAAACCCGTGCTGACTGCTAATTATTACTTTACTTGTTTCTAGATGTTGGTATAATCTGTTTTTTATTATCTTTTCCAGTATCTTCCCTGATATTGATGTTAGGCTGATTGGTCTATAGTTTCCTGGGTCTGTTTTTTTTTCCCTTCTTTGAAGATGGGACCACATTCGCTCTTTTCCAGTCCTCTGGTAGTTCCCCGGTGCTCCAGGATTTTTGAAAGATATGGTGCAGTGGTTCTGAGCTGACCTCTGTCAGCTCCTTTAAAACTCTGCGATGTAATCCATCAGACCCCGGTGATTTGTGTTCATCAAGATCAGACAGGTGTTCTCTTACTGTTCTTTTTTTTTTTTTTTTGCTTATTTTAACTTTTATTTCTGGTCTGTCTTTTACAGTTATGTTTTTGGTGGGTTGAGCTATCGTTTCTTTTTGCGTGAAGACAGAGCAAAGAATGAGTTATGCAGTTCTGTTTTCTTCTGTTGCCTGTTACTTCCTTGCCACCTTCTCTCTTTAGTGGATTGACTGTTTCCTTGATTGTTTTCTTGTTTTTTATATATTGGAAGAAACATTTTTTATTATCTTTGACTCTTGTTGCAAGTCTTTGTTCGTTCTGAGCCTTTGCTATCCTGACTTCATCTTTACAGATTCTGGCTATCTGCTGATATTCTGCCTTAGTTGTATGTCCTTTTTTCCATTTTTTTGTACTTGTCCTTTTTTCCTTTCAATTTGCCAAAGAGATCATTGTGTAGCCATGCTGGTTTCTTCTTGGATTTCTTGTTTTTCTTTCTCAGTGGTATTGTGCTGGTCTGGGCTTCTATGATCATACTTTTCAGAGTTTCCCAAGATTCTCGAGTTGTTTTCCCCTTTAGGATTTTCATCCATGGAATCTTTCCCAAGTTGTCTCTGAGTTTATTGAAATCAGTTCTTTTAAAATCCAAGACTCTGGTGTCATTATGTTCTGTTGCTTGTGTTTGTGTTATGTTATGTTGAATTCTAGTATGACATGGTCACTCTCACCCAAAGTTCCTGCAGTTTCAAGTCCCTCTATCATTTCTTCTCTGTTTGTAAGAATTAAGTCCAGTATGGCTGTCCCTCTAGTTTCACCCTCTACCTTTTGGAGAACAAAGTTGTCAGCTAGGTTGGTTAGGAACTTATTTGATTTCTCACTTGGTGCAGAATTAGTTTTCCAATTGATATCAGGATAATTGAAGTCTCCCATTACTATTGTTGTGTGTTTCCTGCATATGTTTGTTAGTTGGCTGGCAAAAAGGACGTCTATATTTTCTGCTTGCTTGGGTGGCCTATAATATACACCTATGGCCATGCCATTCTTTTTTTTCTTTTATATTGACCCATATGCATTCTAGGAGGTTTTCATCTTTGGTTTCATGCATTTCTGTAGCAATATAGTGGTCCTTTACATACAGTGCAACTCCACCTCCTCTTTTATGGGGTCTGGGTTTTTTTTGAATAGTTTGTTTCCTTCTACCAGTATATTCCAGTCATGGGTTTCATCCCACCAAGTTTCTGTTATTCCAACTGTATCATATGTACCTTCATGTATTCGTGGTTCAAGTTCACCCTGCTTGTTCCCCAGACTTTGTGCATTTATATATAGCACTTGAGATCTTTATGTCTGACACTGTGTTTCCTGTCTACATAACCTGTGTTGTGCCTGCCTGCTCCTACTTTCTTGCCACCTGTTTGATTCTTGCCACCTGTTTGATTACGCATTTCCATTTTTCAGCTGACCATGCAAACCCAAACTGGACAAACATATAGCCCTGTTTGAAAGAGTTGACTCTATAGAAACGTGAATATCATCCCTTGACACCATAGTAGCATCCCTGGACACTTTAAATGAAAGATTAACTAACCTTGAGAAAAAAAAGACACAACACAAAAACCTGAACATTCAATAGCTACAAACCAATAACTGCAACCTAATCCACAAAACACCAAAAATCCAACAAATAATGATATCCCAATCCTCGTCAGAGAAGCTGTCGAGCGTGAATGAAAGCGTCCTAACGCCATCTTATTTGGTCTAGAAGACATCAATAACAATGATGATATCACAGTTGTCCACAACATCATCAGTGACTATCAAGCATCAACCATGTCCCCTGATGAAATACTTGACATTTCTTGCATTGGCTGAGAGCTCAAAAACAGAGACGGCTCTGCGGCCCCATGCTTCTGCAGAGTCACTTGCAAAAATGAATTAAGCAAATGTAAATTCATTCATGCTATAGATTCACTCACCAAAAACAACACCAACCATAAAAACCTCCAATCTCGTCCTTACCTAATCTTACAGCAACGTGCCCGCTCCCATATAGTCTGCACAGAACTCAAAAATCGTCTAGACAATGGAGCGAAGGACCTGTACATTGATTACTGTGCAGACTGTATCAAAAGAAAGTCACACAACTCACAACTCAGCATCCAAACCTCCTTCAACCAATCCACCTTCACCCAAGACTAGGCATGCATGCCCCCAACTACCTCAATTCAAACTGCAACTGTCCTTAAACGCAAGCTACTCAGTGCAAGAAGCCTTGTAAATAAAATAGCTGGATTTCTCCTCATACTAAATACAGCTAAATTCGATATCATATTTGTGAAACATAGCTCAACGCTTCTCTCCTTGACTCCATTACCTCAGTAAGAGGCTATCATGTTTACCAATTTGATCATGAAATCCATAGAGGAGATGGTGTTCCTATTGTCTATAAAAAGTCCTTACATCTAAAAAACATCAGAGTTACCCAAGAGTTGCTCTTCCAGAGACCATTATCTGTGAACTGACCTTAAATATCATATTTTGGTTCTTACTACTGTGGTTGTCATATAATAAGCCCCGGTCTTTTTTTTTTTTTTTGAGCCCCGAAAAAATGGCTAGGCCATCTTTTCAGGGGTGACTTAATTCCCCTCCCTTACATCCTCAGGTGGGTGGGCAACGACGGCTTGGATGTTGACCACCGCATTGGTGGGGCACTTCATATCGGGAGACCTTCCGCCACCGTTGGTTTCCTTTTTTCCCGTGCCGCTGTGGTGTTTGGAGCAAGGGGTTTGGGGAAGAAACCACAGAGTCAGGTAGAGTATTCCAGACATTGACCACTTTGTTGCTGAAGTTGTATTTCCTGCAATCAAGTTTGGTGCAGTTTACCTTGAGTTTGTACCTATTGTGTGCTCTTGTATTGCTATGGTTGAAGCTGAAGTATTCATTGACAGGTAGGACATTGCAATGTATGATTTTATATACTATACTTAGATCGGACTGAAAGGGCATAGTTCTAAATTTTCTAGGTCTAGAATTTCAAGTCTAGTCTTTCAAACCAAAGAGAGACGCAGCGGAGTGGGGGGGGAGGGAACAGCCAGGGCGAATGTTGCATTGCCTCTGCAGTTCTTCGTAGGGGTGAACAATTGCTGCAAAGTTCATAACCTTGGGACTGTGTTGTAAGTTTATGTCGCAACGTTGAACAGTTGCTAAGTGAACTGTCATATCTTGGGGATTACCTGTACCTCCTCAAGCCCCTTTCCCACAAATCATGTTTTTGATCATGAATCAGTAAGGAAGAAGAATCTAGGTAGCCATTTTTTTTTCATTTGCTGTAAATCTCAGAATGTTCAATATTCCTGTTGTCCAGGAGGGAGACTTTTTGACCTTGGTAGATTTACTTCAGAAGATCAAATAGTGTGCCAGGGGCTCAGGAATCACAGAAAAGTCCCATAAGTGATCTGGGAACCACCAAAAAAAATATAGTCCTGCTCCTGAAGAAGATGCATAGGCCATTCAAAGAAACTCTGATGGAAATTGGGGGCAATGAAGGGAGGGGCCCTCTGCCCCAGCTTGTAATCACTTCTAGAGCCTGACAGTAAACAGGGAGGAAGGTCCAGTGGCAAAAGGAGCTTTTTCTTCTTCTGTTCCTACTCAGAGCAAGAGATGTGAGAGGGAGGATGGATATGAGAAGGGTTTTCTCAATTGAGCTTCAATAAGGGCAGCACAATGTATCCATGTAATTTTCTCAGCAAGAGTACAGAATTGCTTTGCCATTTCCTTCTTCCAGGAGGGGCCTTTTGACTTGCTTGTGATTTGTTTCCCTTGCCTGCCAGTCTCGGGTGCAAGTGCCAAGCCAGTCAAACCTTTCTTAGCTTTCTATAGTCAGCTATGGTTGTTTCTTCTTAGATCTGGCTAGGTTAGAAATGGACCTCGGAGTATAAATAAAAACAAATGGGATAGACTCTCAACTTGAACCCATGGCTGGCAAGCAAACAAGACATGAAGAAGAAGGAAATGGCAAAGTACTTCCTCATTGTTTTGCTTCAAAGTCATGGTGTTTTAGTACAAGTAAGTACTTAGTACTAACCCTGCTGGCCAGCTTTGAAGGGTGATGGAAAAACAGGACTGAGTTGTCCTATAGGAGTTTTAATAGGAGCAAGGAGAGTTTGAATTTGATTATTCAAGAACCTCCAGGAATGTTCCTTTTCAATTCCCTGTGGAAAGCAACTCTTGACAACCAACAATTCCGCCCTTCCATAATAAACAAATAGGAACACTAATACAATTTTCTTACAATGCTGGGTTATAATCCAAGTAGGTGCACCATCTGAGCCTCTTGGACATCTTCAGCATGAGTCTTTCACTATCCCAGGCAGAAGCTACTGTCCCAGAAATAAACCAGCCTTTGCTTTTTTTTTCTTTGGTCTGTCAGGGTGGTGGAAAAGCGGAAATAAAGTTTTCTATCAGAAAGTGAAGTCTTCTGATTATGATGTTCCTTCAGAAGTCATTTCATCTTCCCCTACTTGTGGCACAGACAATGAGATTCAGTTAGAATCAATGCTCCAATACAAAATAACATCAGAAGTGAGTATGTTGCTGAAGTCTATGTAAGATGCAAAACTCTGGGCTTGGAAAATACACAAGAGTCAAGACCATAAAGGTATTGTGGGATGGGGTCGATATACAACCCTAAAGTTTTTCTAAGGCAAACATGGAGGGATTGTGGGCTACTTGGGATTCCTCTTGGGCTTTGCTCCTCCTGCTGGAAACCCTTTAATAGGCTGATCCAGGCCAGCTCAGTTTCTCTGACGCATGAGCTCCAAGAGAGGAGAATGTGGTGGGGAAGGAGCGAGAAACAGGAGCTGGGGTCACCCTGGGGAAGTGGGGGATTTCTATCCAAGAAGGAAGGGAAGAGAGGGAAAGAAAGGATGGGAGGATGGAAAAACACAGGGAAAAAGCTCCCTGGAGATGATGAGCTACAAGGATAAGCTCCATAAGATAGGCACCAAACAAGTTTGATAGATAGATCTGAGAGATAAAATTTCTGTTTATATAAAGCACCCCACAGAGAAAACAAAGGTACACCCACCATGTGTTTTACTGCTCAACCATATAACTGTAACAGAAAACAGGAAAGCGTACTTAGAATAAAAGAGCATTAGAATATATACCACACAGCCAAACCTATAACTAGTACCATCTATTGGCTAAATGCTGTTGTAGTTGTTACATAAAAATGCGGTACATTCCAACAATGAATTCCAACACAGAGAGCGGGATGGATGGATGGATGGATAGGTGGATGGATGGATAGGTGGATGGATGAATGGATAGAGTCAGGCAGGCAGGCAGGCAGGCAGGCAGGCAGGCAGGTGGCAGGCAGCAGGCAGAGAGTTCCTTCCAAGCCTATTATTCTAAAAACTGGAGAGGAAAAAATAACATTGTTGGTACAAACTGGTTTTCATGCATTCATTTTCTCTCTTTACAGGACGAGGCATCCTATAGAGGGCGGAGTGCCCAGATGATTCCAACATTGCGCAGCTGAGAATGTAAGCAATAGATGCTCAAAAGGTCGAACTCATGGACTGGGAAATTGGGATTGGGATTGGGAAACCCTGGCCAAAGCAGGAGCCACAGAGTCAGAAGAGAAGGCACAAGGGTGGATCTGGTAGTGATATGGAGCCAAACAAATGGCAACTACTGTATTGGTAGTGAGATTGTAGTTTTGTAAAGATTTCGTTTATGGTTCATATGATGGATTCTGTGGGGATTTTTTTGGGTGCTATGGCATAATTGAATCCTTTGGTTAGGACACCTGTTTCTGTTTTGGTGAGTTCTCTGTTGGAAATGTTATATACTAATTGTTGCAGGTGTTGTTGTGAGTTGTTGGGGGCTTTGTTGTCATGTTCTAATTTCATTAGTTTCTTCAAGAGTTTTTCATTTTTGTAAGTGGTTTCAGTTTCAGCTCTCCAAGTTGTAAATTGTTTTATCATATCCCAAAGTAGAAGATTTGGCTGCTCAATTCCAGGTGTAGTTCTAGCAAATCTTTGTTTAACTGATCCAATTGGAATCTTACTGTGGAGCTCGTTCCTGAGTAGAGACATTTTAGTTCTTTTCAAGATACGTTTAGAAGCTGCTGTGCTGTGATGAAATGTTAATTTTAAGCAGGTTGGTGTTGCATTGTTGTCTCTGCAGCTACATAGGAATTTCAGGTCACATAATATTCCTGCTCTTTTAACTTCCAGCTTCTCATAGGTTTTGGTCGAGCTATTTAATTGCTCCCCATGGAGGTCTGATATTTGTTTTTTTAAGTTTTCATGGGTACTTACATGTGTGCTGTTCAGCTTCCTTCAGGTATTATCCCACGTCATTGTAGTGCTTTTAAAGTTGTAGCAACAGCACACCAATAATTCTGCAGAATCTCATCTGCCATCATCAGGCTTCTGTACTGAGTTTGTATGTGGGTCAGGCTATCACAGCCGTTAGTTTTAAATTTGAGGCTAGCCTTCTGTTGTGCCAGGATGGTTTTTTCTACATCTTGATTGGTTGGGAGTCTTGGTCTGTGTTTATTGGACTTGGAGTTTGTTTGATTGGTGTTTCTGGTTTCTTCTGTCTGTTTTGTGGCTTTGATTGGCTGGCAACACTCTGTTCTTGTGTTGGAGGCTTTCAGTGCAGCTGAAAAAAAAAGTGACAGCATGAATAGAAGAGATGATTCCACCAGACTGTCAATCATTTGGAAGCCTGCACTCTCAAAT
>BLBF01000200.1:81683-106939 GCA_015471245.1 Laticauda colubrina | reverse complement strand
AAGAACAGAACATGACCCTTCAGGACATAATAGGATTAACCTACTACAGTTTTTTTGCAGAAGACACAGAGCTTACTATATTGCACAACCACAATAGTAGCATCTCTTAAACTTATAAAAATCCAACGGTCAACTAAAAAACACTTTTTTCAGCATTTTAGTTGCCAGTAGAAAGGGGAATGGGGGAAAGTAATGCATTCCTGAAATGCTTAGATAACTGCTAGGCACCCCAAAGTTGTCGAGGCGTGCAAGAAAATTACTGGAGAATATGATTGATGATTCTTGGTGATGGACGTGTCCCATTGGAGAAAGTACATCTAGGGGAAGGGGGGAAGGCCAGGGTCAAGGGGGAGATGAATGGTCTATTTTAGTGTCAGCTGCAGCCAGCTGATGCCTACATGGCCACTTCTAATACATCAACTTTCTTTATCTGAGAGATGCAACTAGAGATTTATGATTTGAATGGGAGTGGATCTGTTGGAGCCCTGAAGTACTCTTAAGGCTTGTTGAGCTGTCCCAATCACAAACCCTAGTTGTTCTGCTTCACCAATAAATGGACCCTTTTTCCAATCAGCCCCCGGTCTCCATTTTGTTTCCAGTGACTTTCTCCCAGTTTGGAACTGAACCGGTGGATTGTCCTTCTAACAACAACAACTACAACAACCAGCCTTGGAATACATTCAGTAGTCTGCACTGAACTCAAAAAACATCTAGACAATGGAGAGAAGGACCTGTACATTGACTACCATGCCGACTGTATCAAAAGTAAGTTACACAACCCGCAACTCAGCTTTAACCTTCAACCACAACCCTACCTCAAGAAATCCACCATCACCCAAGACTAGGCACGCATGCCCCTAACTACCTCAATTCCAACTACTGCTTGCCTTAAATGCAACCTACTCAATGCCTTGTGAATAAAATACCTGAATTTCTCCTTTTACTAAATATGGCTAAATATGACATCATATTTGTCTGTGAAACATGGCTCAACACATCTCTCCCTGACTCCATGACCACAGTAAGAGACTATCATGTTTACCGATCAGACCGTGAAATCTGTAGAGGAGGCGGTGTTGCTATCTTCTATAAAAAGTCCTTACATCTAAAAAACATCCAAGTTACCCAGGAGCTTGCTCTTCCTGAGACCATCATCTGTGAACTATCCTTAAATATCACATTTCAATTCATACTATGTTACAGAGCACCTGATTATAAAATCAAACATGTAAACAAGCTAAATTCACCACTAACATGGGCAACAACCTGCCCACACACTTTTATCTTTCTTGCTGACTTCAATCTACTTCATATTAACTGGAACCTAAATGAATGTATAACTGAACCCATATACGCAACCTTCTACAATGCTGTTACAAATCTGGGACTGGAACAACTAGTAACCAACAACATTAGAATTAAGGCCCTATCACACTGCCTGACGGATGCAAAACGTTTGTAAAAAGGACACAGCGGACGAGAAAAATGTTCCATCCGTTGTTATCCGCTCTCAAAAGGGGAAAAATTTGCATAACCAGAGTGGACAACACGGAAAGGAATGGATGGGGGGAGGACGCAGGGCAGATGGAAAGCGGATGCTCCACGGAAGCCTAGCAGATGGAAGCGGATGGGAGTGGATGGCACATCCGCAAGGCTTCCGGGGGAGTGCAGCAAAGCAGACGCGGAATGGATACAGCGGATGCAGAGCGGACACCGAGCGGATGAAGAGGATGCACAGCGGATGCCGAGCGGATGAAGCGGATGCACAGCAGAAGCCTAGCGGATGACTAGCGGATGACTAGCGGATGACTAGCGGATGACTAGCGTTCAATGAGCATGCGTGGAGGATGCATTGCGTCAGCCCTGCAGATATAAAGGGAAGCAGCTCCCAAGCAGATCAACATTCAGATGAAAGACCTGCTTCCAGACAAATCGAGTGCCTTGCCAGCCTGCACTGCATGTATGCCTGCCAGCCTTGCTGCCAGCCTTGCTGCCTGCCATCCTCCCATCCTCCCTGCCATCCTCCCTGCAAGCCTTGCTGCCAGACTGCCTGCAAGCCTTGGTGCCTGCCTGCCTGCCAGTCTGCCTGCCAGCCTTGGTGCCTGCCTGACAGCCTGCCTGGCAGCCTTGGTGCCTGCCTTCCTGCCAGCCTTCCTGCCAGCCTTGCTGCCAGACAGCAACCCCACAACCATGGGGAAGAAGAGAAAGCCTCAGCCATCTGCTGCATCCCTGGCAAGAGGGACGGGGCCATCCTCCCACCCCCTGGCCCTCACTCTGCTTCTGCTGGGGCTTCTGTAGCATGGGCTCGCTCTTCTGCGGCTGGGGCTTCTGCTGCTTCTGCTTCTGGAGGAGCTGATGATGATGCTTATGGCGGTGGTGCTTCTGCTCATGCTTACTCTGCTGATGCTGCTTCTGGCAGTGGTGCTTCTGCTGATGCTGCTTCTGGAGGAGCTGATGATGATGCTTCTGGTGGTGGTGCTTCTGCTCGTGCTTACTCTGCTGATGCTGCTCCTCGTGCTCCTGGTCCTGGTCCTGCTCGTACCCCTGGTCCTGCTCATGCTCCTGGTCTTGCTCGTGCTCCTGGTCTTGCTCGTCCTGCTGGTCCTGCTCGTGCTCCTGGTGCTGCTGGTGCTGCTGGTGCTGCTGGTGCTGCTGGTGCTGCTGGTGCTGCTGGTGCTGCTGGTGCTGCTGGTGCTGCTGGTGCTGCTGGTGCTGTTGGTGCTTACTCTGCTGCTGCTGATCCTGGTCCTGCTGGTGCTGCTGCTGCTCATACTGGTCCTGCTGTTGCTGCTGGCGCTGCTGCTGCTGCTGATCCTGATCCTGCTGGTGCTGTTGCTGCTGCTACTGCTACTGATGATGATGATGATCCTGCTGGTGCTGCTGCTGCTGGTGGTGTGGAGGAGCAGCCCCTACAACCTGGAAGCCCCTCTGATGAGGGCCCATCTGGTCCTGCCAAAGGAAGGAAGAGGAACATGCGAGAACGGGAGAGGAGGCAATACTCCATTGAGGAGGAACAAGAGGATGAGGTGCTGGAGTGGCTGAGAGAGAATGACTATCTATGGTGGAAGGGACACAGGCTCTACAGGGACACCAAAAGGAAGCAGACTGCTTGGAGAGAGAAGGCGGAGAGCCTGGGCTACACATCGGAGGTGCTCCTCGTCTGGTGGGAGCATATGCACACCTGGTACGGGAAGCTGCACCTCAAGAAATCTGGCCAGGCCATGGTCAAGCTGACAGACAGAGAGACCTACGTGATGGCCAGGTGCAGCTTCCTGGAGGGTGAGATCTGCCACTGAGGAGCAGCAGCCCCTCTCACAACCCTCTGTCTCCGGCAGCCTGCTGAGAGCCAGTCCTCTTCCGGCCGAGAACCTGTCTCCAAGCAGGTGTCTGTGGAGCGTCCCATGGTGGAGAACCCGCGGACAGCTGTTTTTACCATGGCAGAGCACGTGGAGGACTCCCTGGCGCAGTGGGAGAAAGGAGATGGCACTTCCACCACAGCCCAACCCGCATCCACCCCCAGCTCCACCTCCACAGAAAGGCAGAGAGCCAGACAGGAGGGACAGACCCACACTGTCCTGCTGGAGATCAGGGACACCATCCGGAGCCGCATAGATCTCCTCTCTCAGCTGGTCCACACTGACTCCTCATCCTCCAACCACAAGCCCTTCCTCACCTATGTCAACCAGACCCTCACGGACATGGCGGAACCCCAGTACCAGGTGGTGAAGGACCGGATCACTGAGCTGCTTCACAACCCTCCAGATCCAGAGGAACCTGCTCCACCCAGTCCAGGTTTGCTCCTCCACCACAGGTGATGTCCCTCCCATTCCAAGGCTTTCCACAGGCCCTCACCTACCAAAGCTACAGCTACCAGGAGGTCCAGCAGCACAGGCAGCAGCCCTTCCCAATCCAGGCACAGAGTCATTGGGTGACACTGTTGCCACCGATTCCACTGATGCCACCGATGCCACCCACACCACCGATGCCACCCACACCACTGATGCCACCCACACCACTGATGCCACCCACACCACTGATGCCACCCATGCCACTGATGCCAGTGATGCCACCGATGCCACCCACGCCAGTCCTCACCCAGCTGCAGACCAATCATCCCCACTACACTGCTCCTTCCTCCACCCCACAGACAAGCCCGGCCTCAGTACATCTGTCGTCGGTATTGGGACTGACACCTCATGGCATGGAGGAAGGAGCTCTCAACATCACGTGGCTGAGCCAGCTGTCTGAGAGCTTCCGCAACATACCATCCCCTGTTGTCCTCTCGGGGCCAGGCACCCCATTGGGGCTTCAGACCAGCACTCCAGCAGCAGCCACCTCCACAGCACCTTGACCCTTCACCCCTGAGACTGGGCACACCTCCAAGTGACCGATTAGAGTGACGGAGACTGGGTGGCTACCTGTAGACTTTATTTGGACACTTGACTTGGGTCATTTTTCTTTTACAGCTTGTTATTAATAAAAATTATCCTTGCTTCACACACTTGCCTCATTTATTTTTTCCAATAAAGTCTTGGTGGAAAGTTTTAGAAATGGTTTCAGCCTTTGCATGCTTGTGGGATGGGTAACGATAGCAGTGGGATGGGCAGGGATACTTTTGGGATGCGTTAAGATAGCTGTGGGTTGGGCAGGGATACCTTTGGGATGTGTAATAGCAGTGGGATGGGCAGGGATACCTTTGGGATGTGTTAAGATAGCTGTGGGATGGGCAGGGATACCTTTGGGATGTGTTAAGATAGCTGTGGGATGGGCAGGGATACCTTTGGGATGGGTTAAGATAGCTGTGGGATGGACAGGGATACCTTTGGGATGGGTTAAGATAGCTGTGGGATAGATAAACCTCCAGTGCAAGCAAAGTGGGACTGTATGGTCCACCCTCCCAGGTGCCATACCTTTGGCCCTTCATTATCAATACTAATGTAATCATTGATCCACACATGTCAACATAAACACAACTCTTTATTAAATGCCCTGTTTATTGTAGGCCCACCCAACATACATGGCCCAATCTCATCCGTGTGATGAGACAGGCTGAAGGAAGCATCCATTAATTATCTATCATCCTTTCTTGCCACTCCACTGCTCCAGCTGGGGAGTTGCACCAGTGTTTCAGAAGGTTGCGCTGCTTCTTCCCTTCACGTGAGGCTCTGTTGGGGCCTTGCACATCCTCAGTGTCTATCAGGTTTCGCCCTTGCCTCCATTCCCCAAGCTCCATATCCTCATTGCCTTGTTGGAGGTCCCCGAGCCTGTTCTGCAAGACTGGGTAGTGTGTGTGCATGAGATTGTGCAGGATGCAGCAAGCTTCCACTATCCTCCTCATGGTCTCTGGGCAATGCTGCATGGTGGTGAGAAGTACCTGGAACCTGTTGGCCAGGATGCCAAAGGCGTTCTCCACCACCCGCCTTGCCCTGAACAGCCTGTAGTTGAAGATCCTCTCTTCACGGGTGAGGCATCTGGAGGTGTAGGGCTTCATGAGGTAGGTTCTGAGGGAGAAGGTGTCATCCCCCATGATGCAGTAGGGCACATCTTGCGTGTTGTTGGGCAGGGGCTCTGGATCTGGGAAGCCCATGATGAGGTTGTGTTCCAGGCCATCCTTGAGGTCACTGGCGTCGTATACCTGGGCATCTGAAGATGAGCCGTTGCCTGAAGCATCGTTGTACATGAACTTGTAGTCAGCATCGACCAGGGCGAAGAGGATGATGCTGAAGAAGCCCTTGTAGTTGAAATAAGTGGACCCCGACTTGGCTGGTGCTTTGCAGGCCACGAGCTTACCATCTATGGCTCCAACGGTGTGGGGGAAGTTCCACCTCTGATACCACTGCTCTGCAACTTTCTTCCATCCTTCTTCAGTGGAGGGGCACTGGAGGAGCTCCTCCATGTATTCTTCAATGATGGCCTTCACCACTTCTCTGACCACAATGCTGATAGTGTTGTGTGGCACCCTCCAGCCATACTGCATGTTCCTGTAGGTGGTCCCTGAGGCCAGGTGGCGCAAAGTCAGTGCCATCTTGAGTGCAGGGTCCAGGCTGGGCCGGACGTTGATGCTCTGCTTCATCAACCTGGGTGTCAGCCGCTGCACAACTTCGTCAAACATGGCTGGAGGCATCCTCATGAAGTTCTGGAATGCACGAGGGTCTTCGTTCCTGAGCTCCACCATCAGCCTTGTTGTACAGTCCGTACTCTGCTCTTCTCCTGATCCATCTTCGGACCCAGACACTTCTTGGCTGCCTCTTTTTCTTCTCATAGTAGAGTTCACAGAGCCTGTAGATGGCTTCGCACTGTTGCAGAACAATGGTGGCTGCCAAAAGGACTGTGTTATGATCCAAGGTGGACATGACTGGATGCTGTGGAAGAGGAAGAGCCAGATGAAGGCTGCAGAGGTCTGCACAGCAGGGCTGCTGGTCTGAAAGTGAGATCCAGGTGAGTTGCTCCGCCTTTTTATAGGAAATATAGGTTTTCCACTATATGTCCTTTTGCATCCTCTTGGCATCCTCTAGACATCCTTAATATCCGAGACTGGTCCCCTCTGTGAACGTTTTTTCCGTTTTAAATGCTTTCTTTGCGAGCTGCATCCACTTTCATCCTTTCTCCATCCGTGCTACTAATGCTGCACGTCCGTTCTGTGTCTGTTCTGCTTCCTCCCTGTGTCCATTTTCCGCTGGAGCGGATTTGAGTTGCGCGGATGCAAAGTGGATGCCTAGCAGATGTAGCGGATGTGTAATGGATGGCGAGAGATGCAGAACGGATGTCCCCAGTATGCCTAGCGGATGCAGAACGGATTAGAGAGGATGAAAAACGGAGGCAGTGAGTACAGAACGGATGCATCGCGTTAACCAACGGATGGCAGGTGTTTTTCTCCATTTTACATCCTCTTTCCATCCGTTGGTGTAGTTTGACAGGGGCCTAAACAACTGCCTTGATCTCATCTTCTGCAATAGTTTGAATTTAATTTTCCGAATACAAACCAAAGAACCCTTTTCCAGCAGTGACCACAATATGATTGACTTTTGTCTCAACATACACCCACACAAAAATCATCACAATGACATAATCCCCAATTATAACTTCAAAAAAGGCAACTATGATCTTACAGACAACGATCTCTCATCCCTTGATTGGCAATCTCTATTCACTGGATGCAATACTGTAGAAACCATTACAACATATTTTACTTCAAGTCAAAAGAATAATCAAACTATATGTACCAACAACAACTCACAAAACAACAACAAAAAAAAAAAACAGATTACCCATAACAATAAGGAAACTTCAATCCAAAAAGAGATCACTCTGGTGGAAAAACAAATCTGGTCACGTTGCCAATTCCAAAAGCCAATACAAAAATTTATGCCACCAGATAAAGACTGAATGCACCAATTATCACATTAAACAAAAGGAAAACCTTCTATGGACCAATTCCACCCACGCTTTTTACAATTTTATAAACAACAAACTAAAAGACTCAAGGTCCATCCTACCCCTGATAGGACCTAATGGTTAAGACTGCAACGACGACACCATTAAAGTCAACATCTCTGTCACATTCTTCAGCCCAGTATTTGTAAACAGCAATGGATCTTGCCCAGTATTTCTTAGTCGAACCACAGACAACTACAATGATCTATTACATATCAATTTTACAGAAGACAGTGTTGAAAAAGCACTGCACAATCTGAAACCATCTCTATCTATTGGACCGGATGGAATATATGCCTACTTTTTAAAAAAGCTATCCATTGCCATAGCCGAACCTTTAAGCATAATCTTTGAAAAATCTTTCAGGACCAGCTCCTTGTCTAACCTATGGTCACAAGCCACGGTCATTTCCATTTTCAAAAAGGGAGACCCCAGCCTAGTTGAAAATTACAGACCAATCTCCTTATGCTGCATCACCTGTAAAGTCATTGAATCTTAATAATTCCTCATCTCTTCCATCTCCTTAGGAGTCATTGCATACATATGAGGTTTAGGTAACTGCACCCCTGAGATCAATTCTATTGCACAGTCAATTTTACGGTGGGGGGGGGATAAATATTCACATTCCTCCTCACAACTTTGTGGGATTCAAATGCTCAGTCGGGTGGGGGAGTTTTTGATGTTCACCTATGCTCGTTGCTAATTCCTTTCATGAATTCTGTGTGAACTCCCCTGAATTTGTTTGAGGGGGATCTGATCCTACCACCAGTCATAAATGATGACAACTCCTCTCTCACCATATCACGGGCTCCCACCTATCCAACCACATGAGGCCTAGTATTAGTGCCTTGCGCATATGCAGGACAACAATAAATCGTAGCTGTTCCCAATGAGCTCCAATTTCAAGTTTAATAGGAGTAGTCATCATCATAGCTGGGGACCCCCCAAGTAGGGACCCATCCACCTGTTCAAAACTCATTGGTATGGGCAATTGTTCCACCTGTAATTTCAGTTCATTCACTACTCGTTGGCTAATAAGACACCTGGTACATCCCATGGCTATCAGGGCCCCATATCAACCCCTTAGTCCTGTATTTCCACCATCCAATATCACTGGTATCACGAAAGGGTGAACTGGGCACTCACCATCGTATCATCATCCAACCACTATTATCCAACCCCGACATTGCTCTGGGTTGACTACGTTCATCCGATTGACGCTGTCTTGATGGTGATGTTTCTCCCTTCGTTTTCTGAATCAGTCCTTATGAACTTTCGGTACTACTTCCTTTTTTCTAAAACCAAATTTTGCTCCCAGAGTTGCCTTTGCTGTTTGTTTCATACTTTCGTTGGCAAATTCAGTGCATTCCAATGCCTTATGCACTACCAGATTACATCTGAAACACTGAATAGCTGGGCAGCCCCTGCCACTCAGTGGACCATCTCCTGGTCTGCTCCGACCTCCCATGACATTGTGATCCACTTTGGGTACCTTTCGGAAGGAATCAGGCCTGGTTCTGTACTCCTTTAGCCTGACATCAAGTTCAGCTACTGTTCTGTACCATTCTGTCAAACACTGAGAGACTCTTCTATATAGACAAGCCTGTCTTAAACCACAACCTAAACCATCACAGAATTCTCAGACCAACAGATGCTCAGGCCAAGACCTTAACTTTCCAGCCAAACGTTGGAAATCTCGATGTTTAATCATAATTTAATTTAATCATAAACTGTAGAAAGAAATTAAAACATTAAAAGAACGAAGGAGTTATTGTAACAAGGCAGATCACATCAATGATAAAGATAAAAATTAGCCATTGTTCAATATATTCTGTAAAATGTATATATGTACATATATGTGTGTGTGTGTGTGTGTGTATTTGTCTGTTTTAAATGTATGTCAAATACATGTTTTTTCTCAAATAAAATTATTTAAAAAAAATTAAATAAAAAAGAAGACCCCTTAAATTTGGTTTGCCAGTCACATGGCCACATGCCCTGCTCTCCCCAGAGTTCCTCAGGCTTTGAAAACTGACAAAAGACACTTGCTAAGCAACTGGCCATTAAGCGAGGACCTGGCCATTAAGAGAGGACTGCTTAAATTTGGTTTGCCAGTCACATGGCCGCCTGCCCTCCCCTCCCCAGGGTTTCCTAGGCCTTGAAAACTGGCAAAAACAGTTGCTAAGCAATTGGCCACATAGCAAGGACCTGGCCATTAAGCGAGGACCACTTAAATTTGGTTTGCCAGTCACATGGCCACCTGCTCTGCCCTCTCCAGGGCTCCTCGGGCCTTGGAAACTGGCAAAAAACACTTGCTAAGCAACTGACCACTAAGCAAGGACCAGGCCATTAAGCGAGGACCACTTAAATATGGTTTGCCAGTCAAATGGCCACCTGCCCTTCCCTCCCCAGGGTTCCCCAGGCCTTGAAAACTGACAAAAAAACTTGCAAAGCAACTGACCACAAAGCGAGGACCTGGCCACTAAGAGAGGACCACTTAATTTTGGTTTGCCAGCCACACAGCCAACTGTCCTGCCCTCTCCAGGGCTCCCCTGGCCTTGGAAACTGGCAAAAAACACTTGCTAAGCAACTGGCTATGAAGCAAGGACCTCACCATGAAAAAAGAGGACCACTTAAATTTGGTTTGCCAGTCATGTAGCCACCTGCCCAGGCCTCTCCAGTCATATGACAACCTAGCCATGCCCACCCGTCAGATGACCACCTAGCCACACCCACAAATTAGGCCATGCCCACAGAACCGTTGTTAAGAAATTTGAATCCCACCCCTGGAATGCCACCACCCTGGGATATCACCAAACTCCATAGCTCTGGATGGATGAACTTTCCCAATGGTCTCTGGAGACAAGTTACTACATTGAAAAAAAACAAAAGTCACCTGGGTGTTGAACTACCTTCATCCAGCATCACTTTCTGGACAAGACCCGACAGGAAGGCTCACAACCACGACAGAGCAGTGCCCCCAGGGATGGAGATATGATTTTCTTTTTTCCAGCTACTCCTCTGGAAATGGAGCTCTGGAGAAGTTTGGCTCCCAGGAGAAGAAATTGCTTCTCTGTGTAATTTTAAAAATTCTGGCCTCTTAGATCTCATCTGCTACTTCTCCAGTGATTGTCTTTGAGGTAAACATCAGACAGAATCAACATCTTGCATCAGAAAAGGATAAATGCCTCAGTCACACACATTGTGGCACAAGTTTGGGGACAGGTAGGGACTGTGCTATTGAATGTGCTTTCTGTCTTTTCCAGGTGAAGCTTGGTTTGTCTCTGTCTGATTCATGAAAGCTTGTAGAATTTCCAAATTGAAAGGTGCTTTGAATTCATCTAACTCTTCTTCTTGTTCTCCCTGAGAAATAGGAAAGGGATTGATTCACACCTATGAATTATGGATCTTCTGCTTCTATTTCTGTTCCTTCTATCCCAGCCAGTTTCTGGGAGGCTTGGAATGAAGTGTCCCTTGAGTTTGAAGCCCCCAGGTAGTAAAAAACCATGGAACTATTACAGGCCAGGAGACCATCTCATTAGTATAATCACCACTGGAACAAAAATAGTGCGTACAACAATGATGTCTTTCAACATGGCTCCTTATTGTCAGTTTGACATGTAAGTCATTCAGCGTGATGATGTTACACTAACTCTCTATTTGCTCTTCTAACATTCTCATTCTTTTCTTCTAATTTCACTTATTGCCAATATCATAGGACCTGTCTAATTTCTTGAACTGTTTTTATTTCCATTGTTCCTCTCTTTTGAATTATTTTGTAGAAAAAGCTTGAATCCAGAAATGGGGCAGGAAAAAAAATATCTTAAAAAGGGCAGATCCTTTACTGGTCCTCTCATGAGTTATTGCTTGAATAACAACTGTGGTTTAAAGTCATCAGTGAATGAGGTGTAGTTTCCTCTGTCCAGCACATTTATATATTTTTGCAACCACTTTTTCACAGTTAGTACCTGATCCTTTTAGGAACAGAGAAAGACTTGATTTTAGAATTGCTTTTCTTGGTCACTTATGAAACAACCTCTTCCTATAACAATGATTGTATTTTAATGACTGAATGATTTTGAATCCTGGTTACTTGGCAGTTGAAAATTAGTGCTGTTACAAATAGTAATAGCATTTAAACTTATATACAGTGCTTTACAGCCCTCTCTAAACAGTTTACAGAGTCAGCATATTGCCCCCCAAAATTTGAGTCCTCGTTTTACTTACCTTGGAAGGATGGAAGGCTGAGTCAACCTTGAGTCTGGTGAGATTGGAACTGCCAAATTGCAGGCAGGCAGCAAGCAACAAAAGTAGCCTGGAGTACTGCACTCTAACCACTGCACCACCAAGGCTCATATAACAATTTATTTATCATTCTTAAGCTTAGTGGAAAACTATCTCCAGCTGATCTTCCCAATACTTTTTAAAAAGAAAAGGTGATAGGGAATTATCATTTGACTCTTGTTTTGGATCAATATTGGCTGAAGCATCAGAAGCAGAGGAGGTATTCTGGTGGTTTGGACAAGTTCTGGTGTACCAGTAGCAGAGATTTTTACCAGTTTGGAGAACAGGCAAATACCACCTCTGACTAGCTTTGCCCACCTGCCCCCACCATTAGCTCTCCTCTATTCACTTGTTTTTTAGCTTAGCTGATTCACATAGCAGAGTAGATTGCCATGCCTCAGCTGAACTAAAAAACAGCTCAGTTCACTCAACAGCGTTCTGAAAGAAGTGGGTCTTTGAGCCCTGAAAGCAGGTGCAAAGCATGTGTTAGGCATGCACGTGCATGCATACAACTACTTATAGATCTGGTAGGAAAATATTTGGAAACCCATCACTGTTCAGAAGGCAAAGAGAATTAAATTGAAATGATATTTTGCTTTTGATCATAATGATGATGATAACATAAACATTTTATGTTAGTTTACCTTTTGATAAGTTTAGGCTCCTACGCTACGTTTTTAATATTCAAATGGTCAACAAGACTCCTGGGCTTCTGAAGAATCTCACACTTGGCTACAACATCCATGATAATTATTTGAACAGACTTCTGACTTCAGATGCCTTGGTAGATATGTTCTCAATGGGAGAAGCCAATGTTCCGAACTACAGCTGTGGAAGGAAGGACCACCTTTTGGCTCTTGTTGATGCAGCTACCGATGACACCTCCATCCAGTTGTCAACATTAGCAGGCACCTACAAAGTCCCTCAGGTTTGTGTGCATGTGTTTTTCTACAGTTAATTTGAATGGGGTGGTAAGCTTATATGTGATAGATCCAACCATATCTTCACTTTGAAATTGAAGAACTGCTATTCAATGTGGCCATTCTAGGTGAAATGGTTAGGAATTGGGATCTACAGTGTTTAAGAGACAAAGATCAAAAAAGCGATATCCTCCTATGACATCCTCATCATTGCTTTGGGTCTTCCGTTTCATGCTTGGGAAGGTGAGGAGAAACTCTATGTTCAAACAAAGGGTCTTCTTTAAAAAGGAAGGTATAGCAGAGATGGGAAATCACCCTTTGAATATAATGTTAACAAAAATAATGATATTTTCAATGGTAAACATTTTAGCCTACATAGTCACTATTTTTTATCCTTAAAGTTCATCATAAATGGCTTTAAGAGCAATAAAGACCCTTGAGAGGATTTCTCTACCAGATGAAATATTCAAAAAAATATCCCTAATTGTGGTGTGTTCTAGTGATGGGATTCAAATTTTGGTGTTTTTTATGTATTTTATTTATTTTTTATTAATCATAAAAACAAAACAGATACTTAAGCACATGTCACACTGCACCAACGGATGGAAAGAGGATGTAAAATGGAGAAAAACACTTACCATCTGTTCGTTAACGCGATGCATCCGTTCTGTACTCACTGCCTCCATTTTTCATCCTCTCTAGCCGTCCAGCATCCATTTATTGAGGTTTCATCCGCTCAGAAAGTTTTGAACTGCTCAAAACATTTGAGTGGAAAATGTATCCAATGCGTCCGTTCTGCATCCGCTAGGCATCCGCTAGGCATCCGTTCTGCATCCGTTACGCATCCGCTATATCCGCTAGGCATCCGCTGTGCATCCACGCAACTACATCCGCTCCAGCGGTAAACGGACGCAGGGAGGAAGCGGAACAGACGCAGAACGGATGCAGAACGGATGCAGAACGGAAACAAAGCTTTTAAAATGGAAAAAACATTATCAGAGGGGACCTATCTCGGATATTAAGGATGTCTAGAGGATGCCTAGAGGATGCAAAGGGACACCTAGGGGAAAACCTATACTGCCTATAAAAAGGGGGAGCAACTCACCTGGATCTCACTTTCAGACTAGCAGCGCTGCCGTGCAGACCTCTGCAGCCTTCATCTGACTCTTGCTCTTCCACAGCATCCAGTCATGTCCACCGTGGATCGTAACAAAGTCCTTTTGGCAGCCACCATCCTTCTGCAACAGTGCGAAGCCATCTACAGGCTCTGTGAACTCTACTATGGGAAGAAAAAGAGGCGGCCAAGAAGTGTCTGGGTACGAAGATGGATCGGGAGAAGAGCAGAGTACGTACTGTACAACAAGCTGATGGTGGAGCTCAGGAACGAAGACCCTCGTGCATTCAAGAACTTCATGAGGATGCCTCCAGCCATGTTTGATGAAGTTGTGCAGCGCCTGACAACCAGGTTGACCAAGGCAAACACCAACTTCCGGCCCTGCCTGGAACCTGGGCTCAAGGTGGCACTCACTCTGCGCCCCCTGGCCTCAGGGACCACCTACAGGAGCATGCAGTATGGCTGGAGGGTGCCACACAACACCATCAGCATTGTGGTCAGAGAAGTGGAACAGGCCATCATCGAAGAATACATGGAGGAGCTCCTCCAGTGCCCCTCCACTGAAGAAGGATGGAAGAAAGTTACAGAGCAGTGGTATCAGAGGTGGAACTTCCCCCACACCTTTGGAGCCATAGATGGGAAGCACGTGGCCTGCAAAGCTCCAGCCAACTCAGGGTCCAATTATTTCAACTACAAGGGCTTCTTCAGCATCATCCTCTTCGCCATGGTCGATGCTGACTACAAGTTCATGTGCATCGATGCTTCAGGCAACGGCTCATCTTCAGATACCCAGGTATACAACGCCAGTGACCTCAAGGAGGGGCTGGAACGCAATCTCATCATGAGCTTCCCAGATCCAAACTACCTGCCCAACGACACACAAGATGTGCCCTACTTCATCATGGGGGATGACGCCTTCTCCCTCAGAACCTACCTCATGAAGCCCTACACCTCCAGATGCCTCACCTGTGAAGAGAGGATCTTCAACTACAGGCTGTCTAGGGCAAGACGGGTGGTTGAGAATGCCTTTGGCATCCTGGCCAACAGGTTCCAGGTACTTCTCACCACCATGCAGCATTGCCCAGAGACTGTGAGAAATATCGTGGAAGCTTGCTGCATCCTGCACAATCTCATGCGCACCCGCTACCCAGTGTTGCAGAACAGGCTCGGGGACCTCCAACAAGTCAAGGGGGACATGGAGCCTGGTGAATGGAGTCAAGGGCAAAACCTGATAGACACTGAGGATGTGCAGGGCCCCAACAGAGCCTCACGTGAAGGGAAGAAGCAGCGCAACCTCCTGAGACACTGGTGCAACTCCCCAGCTGGAGCAGTAGAGTGTCAAGACAGGATGATAGATGATTAATGGATGCTTCCTTCAGCCTGTCTCATCACACTGAGATTGGGCCATGTATGTTGGGTGGCCCTACAATGAACAGGGCATTTAATAAAGAGTTGTGTTTATGTTGACATGTGTGGATCAATGATTACATTGTTATTGATAATAAAGGGCCATAGGTGTGGCACCTCGGAGGGTGGACCATACAGACCCACTATGCTTGCACTGGAGGTTTATCTATCGCACAGCTATTACCCATCCCAAAGGCATCCCTGCCCATCCCACTGCTATCTTAACCCATCCCTCAAGTATGCAAAGGCTTAAACCATTTCTAAAAGTTTCCACCAAGACTTTATTAAAAAAAAGAAATGAAGCAAGTGTGTGAATCAAAGAAAGACTTTATTAACAACAAGGTATAAAACAAAAATGAGTCTCTGGCACTCCTCTTGGTAGGTCAGTCTTAGGGGTGAGGGGTCCAGGTGCTGTGGAGGTGGCTGGTGCTGGAGTGCTTGTCTGAAGAGCCATTGGGGGGCAGCATCAGCATAGTCACCAGCAGAAGCACCACCGCCATAAGCATCATCATCAGTTCCTCCAGAAGCAGAAGCAGCAGAAGCTCCAACCCCAGAAGAGCGAGCCCGTGCTACAGAAGCCCCAGCAGGACCAGAGTGAGGGCCAGGGGGTGGGATGGTGGCCCTGTCCCTCTTGCCAGGGCTGGCAGCAGATGGCTGAGGCTTTCTGTTCTTCCCCAAGGTTGTGGGGTTGCTGGCTGGCAGGGAGGCTGGCAGGAACCAAGGCTGGCAGGAAGGCTTGCAGGCAGGCAGGCACCAAGGGTGGCAGGCAGGCAGGAACCAAGGCTGGCAGGAAGGCTGGCACCAAGGCTTGCAGGAAGGCATGAAGCAAGGCTGGCAGGCAGGTAGCCACCAAGGCTGGCAGGCAGGCACTAAGGCTGGCAGGGAGGCTGGCAGCAAGGCTGGCAGGCAGGCAGACAGCAAGGCTGGCAGGGAGGCTGGCAGCAAGGCTGGCAGGTAGACAGACAGCAAGGCTGGCAGGGAGGCTGGCAGCAAGGCTGGCAGCAAGGCTTGTAGCAAGGCTTGCAGGCAGGCATGCAGGCAGGGCACGCAAGGCTGTCAATCCGTCCGGCAGCAGTTCTTTCCTCTGAATGGTGAACTGCTCTGAGCTACTTCCCTTATATCCGCGGGGCTTACGCAATGCATCCTCCCAGCATGTGCAATTAACGCTAGGCCTCCGTTAGGCTTCCGCTGTGCATCCGCTAGGCTTCCGCTCTGCATCCGATTTATCCGCTGTGCATCCACTGTGCATCCGCTGTATCCGTTCCGCATCTGCTTTGCTGAGGCCCCCCAGAAGCCCTGCGGATGTGCCATCCGCTCTCATCCACTTCCATCCGCTAGGCTTCTGTTCCGCATCCATTTTCCATTCACTCTGTGTCCTCCCCCTGTCTGTTCCTTTCCGTGTTATCCACTCTGTTTATGCAAATTTTTGCTCCTTTTGAGAGTGGATAACAATGGATGGAACATTTTTCTCATCCGCTGTGTCCTTTTTACAAACGTTTTGCATCCGTTGGTCTTAAAGAAATAAATAAATCATAAATAAAAAAGTCAACTTATCAAAAATGAGGCAGGCAACTTCTTGTTACATTGTTGTTCTTATGCATTATCTGTTTCTGCTTAAATCAATATATAGCAACATCAGTGTAACAAAAACCTGCATGCATATAGAAATGGATTTTTTAAAAAATAAAAGTGTTTTTTTTTAATAAATAAAACAAATGTAAAACAAAACATCTTCAGCTACATACGGTGTGTCAGCTGGTACAAATCACTTGTGCACAATCTCTTCACTCTTTTTCTTCCAATTTGCATTAATCTTTATATCATAAATCTACTATATTTATTTACATTATTAGTATTATTAATTATACTAGACTTTACTAATATTACATCATTTTATGTGAACAAATCACCATTTTTACTTTATTTACTTTATAATGTTCATTTCATCAAAACCTACCTATTCCATAACAATATATCCTTACTTTACCTCTGTAATTCTATTATAGTTATATTATATTATAAAGTATCATAAAATATTTCATAAATGAAAAAGCAAAGCAGAAACAAATATCAATAAGTACAGCAATGTAACAGAAAAAATATTTAAATTTCTTTACATTGGCTTATTTCTAATATTTCTAATTAATGTTTATGATTATCAACATTCTTATTTAATTCATACAATGAACATTCTCTGCTTAATTTCTTCCTCTTATCACAATCCATTTCTGCAGATTGTAATTTTTTAATTTCATTTTAATCTTTGGGGATCTCTTCATTTTCCCACTGTTATGCAAACCTAATTTTAGGCACTGTTAACAGGTGTAACATTAAATATGTATTGTACTCACTTTATTTATGTCGGTTCCTGTTGAGGTAATTCCCCATTAGGAGAATGAGTGCACACAGGGAGGAGGACCAGTTATGTCTGCAAACACAACCTCTAAAGGTTCTTTGGTCTTAAACCCATTCAGTCTGTTTGCTGGAGTAACCTTACTTTTCTCTTGGCCACAAGCATTACAGTTTAAATACTTGCCACAGCATTTCAATTTTACTCCCTCTGACAATTCAAAAGTTTGTCTGAGCATTTTGAAATTAATGTGCCCTAGAGGTCTGTGTAATAAATGTATACATTCATCATGTGGCTTAATATTGTTATAAACTGAGTTTGCCATCTTCAACTGGTCATCATGTACCACATATAAATCATTCTCTAAAGTAGCAGTAACACTTTTACCCTCTTTCTCTATTATACAGTTATCTCCCCTAAAGGTGACTACATAACCAAGATTAACTAAAGCCCTCACTGATAGCAAATTAAATTTCAGTTTAGGTACATATAACATAGTTAAATGCTCGTTTACCCAAGAACAATATGCAGTACCTTCACCAGATGCTTTCATCTTCCATCCATTTGCCAATGATAAATATTGCTTACTCGTGGACATCTTTACAAACCTTTTTTCATCTTTAGTAATGCATTGCGATGCTCCACGATCAACAACCCACAAATCATGGTTTACAGTTAAATTGCTAAATTCAATTGCTAAACCAACATTCTTCTTAGTCTTCTGGTGTTTAATAGTATTCTGTTGTTTTCCCTTCTTACAGAATCTAGCTTTATGTGCCCTAGCCCCACAAGAAAAAAATTTTCGAACAGTATTGGCAGTTGAACACAAATCCTCTTCTTGTGGTTGTTCCTTCCTCATTTGGTCCCTAACCAACCATCTTCTTGCCTCTTCTAACAATCTTCCAGTTATGTCAGTCAATGTCAGTTTATCTCTGGGCAGGACTTCCAGTGAAGATATATAATCATCATAACTTTCATCCAACGAGGAATAGAATGGTGTAAACTGGATGCATCTCTGAAAATATCAGTTCCTTTTCATGTAGCTCTTGAAAAGTTCTAAATGCTCTAAACAGTTTACGTGTAAGATGTATGTGTGCACCTACATTGTCACGAACATAAATCCTCTTCAAATTCTCCCAACACTTAGTAGCAGACTCTTCTCCAAGAAAGTGGACTCGCTGTTGGTCACTCAGTGTTAGTCCAATTATACAAAGAACTAGTTCATTGTTCTGTTTAAAGTCAGCAAGCTTCTTAGCATCATCCTCATGAAGGCTAGGTCACATCGGCCAATGGATGCAAAACATATGTAAAAAGGACACAGCGGACAAGCAAATTTTCCATCCGTTGTTATCCACTCTCAAAAGTGCCCCAAATTTGCATAAACAGAGCTGACAACAATGGAAAGAAATGGACGAGGGGAGGATATAGCGAGGATGTTAAGCGGATGATCAACGGAAGCCTAGCGGATGGAAGCAGATGGAAGTGGATGACACATCCACAGGGCTTCGGGGGGACAACACCGAAGCGGACGTGCAGCGGAAAGAGCGGATGAGTAGCGGATGCCTAGCGGATGCTTAGTGGATGCAAAGTGTTCACTGCGCATGCGGGGAGAATGCATTGCATCAGCCCTGTGGATATAAAGGGAAGCAGCTCACAAGCAGGTCACCATTCAGAGGAAAGACCTGCTACCAGATTCATCTTCAGCCAACAACCATGGGGAAGAATAGGAAGCCTGTGCCTACTCCAACCAGCCCTGGCAAGAAGGACAGGACCACCATCCCACCCCCTGGGGCTGTCTCTGCTTCTGCTGGGGCTTCTGCTGCTGGGGCTGACTCTGCTGGTGCTGGTGCTTCTGCTGGTGCTGTTGCTGCTGGTGGTGCTGCTGGTGCTACTGCTGGTGCTGCTGGACTGCTGGTGCTGCTGGTGCTGCTGGTGCTGCTGGTGCTGCTGGTGGTGATGCTGGTGGTGTGGTGGACCAGCCCCTAGAACCTCAATGCCCTGCTGATGAGGGCCCAGAAGGCCCTGCCAGAGGGAGGAAGAGGCATTCGCAAGAAAAGGGGGAGAGGAGACAGGACTCCATTGCAGAGGAACATGAGGATAAAGTGCTGGAATGGCTGAGGAAGAAGGAGTACCTCTGGAGTAAGGGACACAGGCTCTATCGAGACACCAAGCGGAAGCAGGCGGCTTGGAGAGAGAAGGCGGAGAGCCTGTGCTAAACTTCGGATGTCCTCCAGGGTGGTGGAAGCACATGCACACCAGGTATGGGAAGTTGCACCTCAAGAAGTCTGGCCAGGCCGCGGTCAAGCTCACTGACCGGGAGACCTACGTGATGGCCAAGTGCAGCTTCTTCGAGGGTGAGATCCGCCACCGAGGAGCAGCCCCCCTGTCAACCCTCTCTCTCAGGCAGCCCACAGACAGCCAGTTCTCTTCTGGCCAAGAGTCAGCTCCTGTGTCCAGGCAGTTATCTTTGGAGCACCCCAAGATGGAGACCCCCACAACAGCTGCACTCCCCATGCCGGAGCACATGGAGGACCCCCTGACGCAGTTGGAGCAAGAGGCCACTGCCACCAGAGACCAACCCACCCCCACCCCCAGCTCCACCTCCACAGAAAGCAGGCAGAGAGCCAGACCGGAGGGACAGAGCCACACTCTCCTCTTGGAGATCAGGGACACAATCAAGAGCAGCGTAGATCTCCTCTCTCAGCTGGTACAGTCCGACATACCATCCTCTAACAGAAAGCCCTTCCTCACCTACGTGAACCAGACCCTCAGGGAAATGCCCGAAGCCCAGGACCAGGTGATCAAAGAGGATCACAGGTCTTCTGCACCACACTCCAGGCCCAGCTGAACCTGCTCCCACCCAGTCCATGTCTGCTCCTCCACCCCAGGTGATGTCACAGCCCTTCCAAGGCTTTCAACAGCTCCTCACCTTTCAAGGCTACGGCTATGAGGAGTTCCAGCAGCACAGACAGCCCTTCCCAGTCCAGGCACAGATACATCGCACACCACAGGTGCCACCGATGCCACCGACACCACAGATGCCATCAATGCCACAGATGCCACCGATGCCACTGATGCCATCGATGCCCCACCTCGCTCACCTACAGACCAGACAGCCCCACTACACTCCTCCTTCCCCCACCCCACAGCCAAGCCTGGCCTCAGAACATCTGTTATCAGTCTTGGGACTGACACCCCATGTCATGGAGGACGGGCCTCTCAAACATCACAGGACTGAGCCAGCTCTCTGAGAGTTTCCTGCACACACCATCCCCTGTTGTCCTCTCAGGGCCATGCTCCCCAATGCCGCCTCAGACCAGCACTCCAGCCACTGCCACCTCCACAGCACCTGGACCCTTCACCCCTGAGACCATGGGCACACCTAAGAGTGACTGAGAAGAGTGCCAGAGACCGGGTTGCTTCCTGTTGACTTTATCTTTGCTTGGGACACTTTACTTTGGTCATTTTGCTTTTACAGTTTGTTATTAATAAAGGTTATCTTTGCTTCACACACTTGGTTCAGTTCTTTTAGGAAGTAAAGTTTTGGTGGAAACTTTTAGAAATGGTTTAAGCCTTTGCATGCTTGTGGAATGGGTAAGGATAGCAATGGGATGGGCACAGATACCTGTGGGATGGGTAATAGCTGTGTCATGGGTAAGGATAGCACTGGGATGGGCAGGGATACCTGTGGAATGGGTAATAGCTGTGGGATGGGTAAGGATAGAAATAGGATAGATAAGCTTCCAGGGCAAGCATAGTGAGACTGTATGGTCCACCCTCCCAGGTGCTATACCTATGGCCCTTTATTATCAATAACAATTTAATCATTCATCAACACATTTCAACATAAACACAACTCTTTATAAAATGCCCTGTTCATTGTAGGGCCCCTCAACATACATGGCACAATCTCATCAGTTGATGAGACAGGCTGAAGGAAGCATCCATTGAGCATCTACCATCCTGTCTTGCCACTCCACTGCTCCAGCTGGGGAGTTACACCAGTGTTTCAGGAGGTTGGGCTACTTCTACCCTTCATGTGAAGCTCTGTTGGGGCCTGGCACATCCACAGTATCTATCATCTATCAGGTTTCGCCCTTGCCTCCATTCACCAGGATCCATGTCCCCATTGCCTTGTTGGCAGTCCACAAGCCTGTTCTGCAACACTGGGTAGCGGGTGCGCATGAGATTGTGCAGGAGGGAGCAAGCTTCCATGATGTTCCTCACAGTCTCTGGGCGATGCTGCATGGTGGTGAGAAGTACCTGGAACCTGTTGGCCAGGATGCCAAAGGCGTTCTCCACCACCTGTCTTGCCCTGGACAGCCTGTAGTTGAAGATCCTCTCTTCACGGGTGAGGCATCTGGTAGTGTAGGGCTTCATGAGGTAGGTTCAGAGGGAGAAGACGTCATCCCCCACGATGAGGTAGGGCACATCTTGTGTGTCGTTGGGCAGGAGGTCTGGATCTGGGAAGCCCATGATGAGTTTGCGTTCCAGCCCCTCCTGGAGGTGACTGGTGTTGTATACCGGGGCATCTGAAGATGACCCGTTGCCTGAAGCATCAATGTACATGAACTTGTAGTCAGCATCAACCATGGCAAAGAGGATGATGCTGAAGAAACCCTTGTAGTTGTGATAATTGGACCCTGAGTTGGCTGGAGTTGCAGGCCACGTGCTTCCCATCTATGGCTCCAATTGTGTGAGGGAAGTTCCACTTCTGATACCACTGCTCTGCAACTTTCTTCCAGCCTTCTTCAGAGGAGGGGCACTGGAGGGGCTCCTTCATGTATTCTTCGATGATGGCCTGCACCACATCTCTGACCACAATGCTGATGGTGTTGTGTGGCACCCTCCAGGCATACTGCATGTTTCTGTATGTGGTCCCGGAGACCAGGTGGCATAGAGTCAGTCCACCTTCAGCCCAGGGTCCAGGTTGGGCCAGAATTTGGTGTTTGCCTTGGTCAACCTGGGTCTCAGCCACTCCACAACTTCATCAAACATGGCTGGTGGCATCCTCATGAAGTGCTGGAATGCACAAAGGTCTTTGTTCCTCAACCCCACCATCAGCTTGTCATACAGTCCAGACTCGACTCTTCTCGCGATCCATCTTCGGACCCACACACTTCTTGGACGCCTCCTTTTCCTTGTGTAGAACAGGTGAAAGAGCCTGTCAAGGGATTTGTACTGTTGTAGAATGATGGCGGCTATCAAAAGGAGTGTGCAACGATCCATGGTGGAGATGACTGGATGCTGTGGAAGAGCAAGAGCAAGGCTGAAGAGGTCTGCAAACCAGGGCTGCTGGACTGAAAGTGAGATCCAGGTGATTTCCTCCCCCTTTTTTAGGAAATATAGGTTTTCCACTAGGTGTCTTTCTGCATCCCCTAGACATCCTCCAGACATCCTAAATATCCGAGATACGTCCCCTATACGAATGTTTTTTCCGTTTTAATGCTTTATATGTGAGCTGCATCTGCTTTCATCCTTTCTATGTCCATGCTACTAACGCTGCGCGGACGTTCCACGTCCGTTTCGCTTCCTCCCTCTTTCCGTTTTCCACTGGAGCGGATGCAAGTTGCACGGATGCGCAGCGGATGCTGAGCAGATACAGCGTACATGTAACGGATGTAGAACGTTTGTTCCCCATATGTGTCTTGGATGTAGAACGGATGCGGCGGAAAGTTCATCCGCTCGAAAAGTTTTGTGCAGCTCAAAACTTTTTGAGTGGATGAAATCTCAGTAGACGGATGCTGGACGCATAGAACATATGAATTATGCATGCAGTGAGTACAGAACGGATGCATCGCGTAAACCAATGGGTGGCAAGCGTTTTTCTCTGTTTTACATCCTCTTACCATCCGTTGGTGCAGTGTGACATGGACTTTAGCTGGATCCCAAGCATTTACATCTGGTGGGTCTTGAACTACATTCCATAAACCTTCTCTTCACAGAAGTACACTGCACTTCATAGACCAGAAAACATAGTTTTTTCCATCCAACCAGGTTATCCCTGACAGACTTGTTGAAGTGTCTTGTGCCATCTTTATCAGAATATACCATCTTTATCAGAATACCCACAATTAAACATTAAACAGTTGACTGTATAGAGTACTGTGCATTCACACTAACTCTCAGTTACCTTAGTTTGGTATGGCCTGGGCCCATAACCAGTTTTGTGGTAATTCCCCATTAGGAGAATGAGTGCATATAGGGAGACATATTTGAGAGAAGTGTTTGAATAATACACACAAAGCACACAGATACACTGTATGGTAAATGTAGGTTTTTACTTACAAAAAGGTTTAAGCAAAGTTCAAAATAAGCAGTCCAAAATCATTCACAGGAAAGTTTTTAGTCCAGGGACAATCCAAATATCAAAGTCCAATGTCAAAAACAGTTCAGTAACAGACTTACATTAAATCCAGAAATATCAGTCAATTAGGAAAAATGGAGGAACGGCAATACTTTCCAACAGAAGGAAACAGAGATTCACTCTCTTCTGAAATAAAGACTAAACAACCCAGGTTTTTAGCTCCATCTTATGGCCATTTGAGAAACCACACCCAATTATACTTTTGCATTTTCTTAAAGAAACAGTTTTAAAATGTCCATCCTCGTTTATATATTTCCCAAAGAGCTGTTAGGTGAATTATATTCCTAACAGTTCCAACAAAAATATTTCTGGTTTTAAATTTTTCATCCATGATTTGCTAAACTTGATATGACATCCTCTTGAATAGTTACATAAGCAGAGACCAATACTGAATTCATACATTTCCCGTTTTGCTAAGCAACTGGCCACTAAGGGAGGACCTGGTCAGTAAGCGAGGAGCATTTAAATTTGGGTTGCCAGTCACATGGCCACATGGCCACACCAACCGCAGTCACATGACCACGTAGCCATGCCCACCTCAGTCACATTATCACCCAGCCACAACCCAGCAGTAAGCCACTACCATCCCAGTCACATGACCACCAAGACACACCCACAAATTAGGTGACACCCACAGAACTGGTTGCTAAGAAATTTGAATCCCACCCCTGGAAAAGATGATTAAATGAGGATTCTCAAAAAAGTGACACACAAGATATCATAGAAGGATCAAAGATTTATAATAATATGTGAAATATATGTGTTAGGGATAGGTTTGAATAGATGTTAAAATAATAAGACAATATTAAAGATGTATAATAATAATTGTGATATAAAGGCAATATGTATTGATGATTAATGTTAATGAAAGATAATATAGACCAGGATAGGTACGAATAGATGTTAAAGTATAAGACAATATTATATGTGGATGTCAATGTTGTTGAAAAAATAAGATTTGTACTGATGGAAAATAATAAAAATTTATTAGACAAAAAAAAAATATTTTATGAGTTGACACTCTTTTTAACTTATTTTCTTTGCTACTATTATTATATAGAGTCTACTCTAAATTGGATTTCTTTAAAGCTAATATTTTGGAATTGATCTGACTCCAAATATAACACAATATTCTTCATTGCTCTTTCAGATCAATTTTGAATACTTTTCAGAGTCACTGCATGATAAAAGTCAATTGCCCTTTTATCAGCAGTTTTTACCCCCAAAAGGCATCCTCTACCCAGCAATTGTCCAACTGCTCCTCCATTTCAGATGGACCTTGATTGGTCTTTTTGCTTCAGACACAGAAAATGGAGATAATTTCATGAGGACTTTGACTCCTTTGCTTGTCAAGAATGGAATCTGTGTGGTTCTGTCACA
>BLBF01000200.1:30715-63176 GCA_015471245.1 Laticauda colubrina | reverse complement strand
TAGATGATAGATGATAGATGATAGATGATAGATGATAGATGATAGATAGGTAGATAGGTAGATAGGTAGATAGGTAGATAGATAGATAGATAGATGATAGATAGATATGTGTCTGTGTGTGTGGGAGAGAGAGATGACAAACAGACATAGAAATAGAAAATTATATTCTTCAGAAATTTTTTTGTTCAACTCTTAACAAATGCTTCTTTGAAAATGCTTGTGGTATGAACTGCTGTGGCAAGAAAATGTTTCTTGAAATGTAAAAGGACAGAAGGTTTGAAGAAATATTTCTTTGTTGTTTTCTCAGATATGGAACAATGCATGAAGTGTCCAGATGATAAATATCCAAATGAAGACCGAGTTCAATGTATTCCCAAAGCTGTATCCTTCCTATTGTATGAAGAATATCTGGGCATCATCCTGGTCTCCTTTGCCCTATTCTTGTTCCTAACTTCAGGTTTTGTCTTTGTTATATTCTTTCAATACCTAGAAACTCCCATTGTCAAAGCTAACAATCGTGGCCTCTCTTTTATCCTCCTGGTCTCCCTCTTGCTTTGCTTCTTGTCTCCTTTTCTCTTCATTGGTCAACCAAGGAAAGTCACCTGCCTTTTCCGACAGATGATTTTCAGCATCACTTTCTCAGTTGCCATTTCTTCTCTCTTGGCCAAGACAATCACAGTGGTGCTGGCTTTCCTGGCCACAAAACCAGGAAACCGAGTGAAGAGATGGTTGGAGAAGAGCTTAGCCAATTCCATCATCCTTTCTTGTTCTGCTGTCCAAATTATCCTCTGCTCCATCTGGCTTGGAGCTTCTCCCCCATTCCCTGACTTTGACTTTCACTCTCAACCTGGGGTAATCATCTTGCAATGCAATGAAGGCTCTGTTATCATGTTCTACATCACACTCAGCTATCCGGGCTTCCTGGCCACCATCTGTTTCATTGTGGCTTTCCTGGCCAGGAACCTGCCTGGGACTTTTAATGAAGCCAAGCTTATAACCTTCAGCATGCTGGTCTTCTGCAGTGTCTGGGTGACTTTTGTGCCCACCTACCTAAGCACCAAAGGGAAATACATGGTGGCTGTGCAGATCTTCTCCATCTTGGCCTCCAGTGCTGGGCTGCTGGGCTGCATCTTTATCCCCAAATGCTACATAATCATTCTGAGGCCAGACCTGAATATGAAGGAGCAGCTTACAACCAGAAGAAATGAAGAAATGTGAGACAGGGGGATTTTAAATCTCAGCATTTTCCAACAAGCCACACTTAGAAAATGCTACAAGTTGCTCTCCATACTTAAATAGCACAACAATTTTGGTTGAAATGACTAAAAGCCTGGGGCAAGATTCTGTTCCACATCCTTATCTGTTAGAATTTTTCTATTTTAACTCAGCTCTTTTGAATTCTTAAGATGGCATGTCTGTCCTGGGCCTTTAGCCTACCTGATATCAGGTTTTTGAAAAATGATTTTTGTGCAACGGGAAACTTGTGCTGATGCCAAAAATATATGTTGGTGTTGCCCTTAAATTTCCATTATTTTAGTTGTATCATCGTTCATCTGCAATTGGTGTGCTTTGCAATATTGGACTCAAGATCACTTTAGGAGTAGTATTATCTGGATTCAACAACTAATCAACTAAATTATTATAAATAAGTTAAATAAGAAAGTAGCTAACATAGAGTATAATAAGATTTTTAGAAAATAATTTCTACAGAATGGGATGATTGAATGTCCCATTGATGTCAGGAAGAATTGAAATTTCTCCTAAATGCTCAATCAGAAGCTGTGGTAATTCATACATCACCATATTCTGCTTTTGGACAGTCCAAAGAATCCAAACCAAAGAGTCCAGATATTGTCACTGGGAAATGAAGGTACATGTTAGGAATTTAAGTCACCTAACAGTTATTTGGGTTGGAAATATATAAACCAGGGTAAACCTTTTAATACTGTATCTTTAAGAAAATGAAAAAAATGGTAATTGGGAGTGATTTCTCAAACGGCCATAAGATGGAGCCAGAAACCTGGGTTGTCTTCGTCTTAGTCTCAGAAGGGAGTGTGAGTGAGTTTCTGTTTTCTTCTGTTGGAGAGTTTTGCTATTCCTCCTAATTGACTGATATTCTTGGATTTGAGGTAAATCTGTTACTGAACTGTTTTTGACACTGGACTTTGTTATTGGATTGTCCCTAGAATGAAAACTGACTGATTTAACCTGTGAATGAGTTTGGTCTGCTTATCTTTGCTTAAACCTTTCTGGAAGTAAAAACCTACATTTACTGTACAGTGTATTTGTGTGCTGTGTGTGTATTATTCAAACACTTCTCTCAATATGTCTCACTGTATGCACTTGTTCTCCTAATGGGGAATTATCTTTACACGAGGCCCTGGTCTTATCTATGAGATTTATTCTTCCTCCTTCATTGTATTATCACTTTCTTTCTTTCTAGCATCCAAGAGGTTCTCAGCCTTCCCCAAACCCTTCTTGGAGCTATCAAAAGAATCTCCATTTGGTCTTGTCTGAATGTCCATGCAAATTCTCAATCATTGTTATCATGTTTTTCCCAAATTTGCTTTTTTAAGAGACAACTGGATTTTCTTGTCTTTCTTTGAATATGTTTCACTTCTCATTCAAGAAGCTTCTTCATCTCTGACTGGATGGTGGGGAATGCAAAGATTTATAATTGTTGACAACTGGTCATTTGCATTCTTTTAGAGAGTCATTGAGGTCTCCTGGATATTTTTCTGTGTCATTAGGGTCCCCTGAGTAGTATAAATGGGTGTGGTGTCTTCCTGGAAATGTTGAAAGAAAGTATTCAAACAAGAAAACCCATTTGCCTCATGAAAAAGTACCTTTGGGATAATTATGACATGGATGGTTGAGAATCTCCACAGACACCTTCTTGAAACTAATCAAATATCCATGCCCTGGTCCACATTATACAGTTAATGAGGTGGTTTTAGGGACAAGATGCTTTCAATGTCCTCCTGGGGGAGAGTCTGTCATCTTTCTGTGCAATCTTCTCCAGTCTTCTAATGAAAATTGATGTTTTGGAACTTCCCATGGTAAGGCAAGGATGAGCAGAGGTGCAGAACACGTGTGGTTTCAGTTAAACTTTTTTTGTTGTTGGTGTGATCCTTTGAGATTGCATGAGTCCTGGAGAGATCCATGTCAGTGTGGGGGAGACTCGAGCTGCAGTGTGGTGAAGGCAATCCCCTACAGCGAAGAGGATCCCTCCAGAGCCCAACAAGATAGAAACAACTGCTCATCAATGGCTGCTCCAAAGTCTGAACTGCCACCGATGTAAAAAAACGAGTGAGTGACAGTTTGTGGGATCATTGGTGAAGAGTGTGGCAGAGAAAATTAGCGGCAGAGAGGGTGATTAGAATGCTATAAACTTGGATAAGGCTGCTACAAGAGTCTGTTCGGAGCCCTAAAAGGAAGCAGCCAAAAAGGGGACACAAGACAAGTGAAAGTGAAGGGGCTTGGCAGAAAGAAGAAAGATAGAGAACAATAACAAGTTAATAGAGAAGCTTACAAGGTCGGGAGACATACCACACTGATTTTAATCAAAGGGAATCTAGTGGCTGAAAGGTGACTGGAAGGTGTGGGGGATTATGACTATTTCATTTTATTTTTCCTCTGAAAGACTTTATTAAATCGGAGATGGGAAGAAGATTGGAGTTGGTGGAGTAGAAACAGTGTGGTGCCACAGGCGATATTTAGAAATCCTGAAGCTATTGTAACAATATAACTGTTGTAAACCACATAACTGCCCTTCAGGGAGTATATTGATTTAACTGAGGAGGTGGTTCCATCTGAAGAAAATCAGTAAAATTGAACTTAGGAATGCTTAGATGAAAAGGAAAAGTGGAAGCTTTCAAATGTTTGGAGATACTGTGTAATTACAGTCACTACTCAGCATTTCTTACTTCCCCAGTTCCGGTGTATTTGGAGTGCAAGCTCTTCAAACTTTGAGATGGAAAGCTAAAAATTTACTTTTAAACTCATTTTTCCCTTTCTTTATTCTCTCTTTCCTGTATACACCTATTCTTTTTTTTTTTTTACTCCCCCACCCTCCGGCGCTATGATAAACTATCCCTCCTCCTTCAATCTCTCTTTATAATCTTCATAAATATGTATACCTGGGGAAAGGAAAATTGATTGTTATAATGTATTGTTATATAATTGAATTAGCTGATCAAATTGATTTATTAATAATAATGATAGTTATATTTTGATGAGATATATAGGAAAAATAGTAAGAACATTAAGTATTATTCAATTAATAACTTTAGAGGATTTAATATATTAATATTACAATTCATTGTGCGATCACTCTAAATATTTAATGAATCCACTTGGGGACAAATGTAATACTGTTTGTGTTTAAGAATATTCAAAATAAGGTTATATAATACATATATTTATTTATAATATTTAAATATATTTGGATTTGGATATAATATTGATATATTTTTTCTATTACGTGGAAGTTATGTGTAGAGGCTGATCATTGAGACCTTACAAAATTATATATGTGATTTAGAATTTGGATTTAAAATAATACGTTGATCATATTTTTATCTACAAGAACCTATACTCCAGTAAATTGGGAAAGAGTACAGATGTCCAGCAGATAGATTAAATAATTATTTACCAGTCAATCCTAAAATAGAGATTTTATTACTGAATGTTAATTTGGGATAATATAATTAATATGTTACAACAACAGAAACAAATCTTAAAAGAAATGACTTCCACAACAACTACAACTCTGAAAACTAGAAGAAAGATCACCCCGATTTTAATAATCACTGGTGACAGCTTCGTACATGGCACAAAAAAACAATTGAATAAACATTACCAATGGAGAAACAAGCTAAACACCTCGAATGCCAACATCCAATCTATTCTGTTTACTTTACAGGAATCTATGATGAAGCTGCAAAAAACAATGATGAAGAACCATAATGAGACTAGAGTAGATATAAATGAATTAAAAGAGAAAATGGGGAAACTAAAAGCAGAAATGAAAGAGGACATCTCCAAAGTAAATGACAAAGTTGGATTATTACAGCAGGCCTTGGAGAAAAATGAAGCAACAATAAAAGAGGTAGAGAAAAGGACAGAACGAACTGAAAGGAAATTAGAAAGGGTAGAGGAACAATTAAAGAATGTGAGCAAAGAAATGGAGGAGTCACTGGTCTACCTAAAGATGGATAAGGCTGTTACATATTTGAGATCCCAGAATATAGTGGAATCAAAAGAAGAAGATTTGGAACAACTAATGGCAGGAATATTGGTGGGACTAATGGAAAAGGATGAAGATAACATCTTGAGGGAATTTGATAAAGTTTACAGAGTTGCACTAATTATGCAAGACATCACAAATGCCCAAGAGAAGTCTCGCATATAAGAATATGCGGTATTCTATTCAAATCCTCATCAAATGTGGACAGGAATAGATATGGCATGGATGAATGGGGAAATAGCAAATGAGATAAAAGTGATTGAAATTTTACCTAATGAATGAGCAGATCACAGTCCAGTTCAGATAATATGGAAGGGCAGGGAAAAACCCAAGGAAAGATGGATGTTAAATACTCAGTTAATAAGAGAAAAAAACATACCAACAAACTCAAGGAGGAATTAAATTATTTCTTAAAGAAAATGATAATGGAGCAACTACGAAACAAAACATTTGGGATACAGTGAAGGCAGTAATAAGAGGTATGACAATCTCTTATAATGCCAAGAGGAATAAGGAAAAATCCACCCAGCAAAACATATTACAACAAAAAAATTAAGGAATTAGAAACTCAATTACAGAGTACCCCAAAGGATTCAAAATTGCAAAATCAGATAATCATAACTAAACATAATTTGAATTGAATTGAACAAGAGAGGATGATTATAAATTTGAATATAACTAGACAAACTTATTTTGAGCGTGCTAATAAGCCAGGGAGATGGCTTTCATGTAGACTTTTAAAAAAGGAAAGAAAAGAGATTGATATACCAGCTAATAGATGGAAAGGGGGATATACATCAGGAGATAGAACAGAAAAAAGAAATTTCACATAAGTATTTTGAAGAGTTATATAAAAAGGAAGAAGTTAATGAAGATAGAATAAGAAACTATTTACATGAAGTGAAGGATAAAGCAATTGGGGAAGAAATGGAAGAATTATTAAACAAAGATATTACTTGGTTTGAATTGAAATTAGCAATAGAGAAACAGAAAAACAATAAATCCCCAGGACCAGATGGGATTCCAGGGGAGCTGTACAAGGCAATAGCAGAACAAATAGGACCTCTCATGGTGGAAGTATTTAATGACGTCTTATTGGCAGCCAGGATGCCGGACTCATGGAGGGGGGCATTGATTTCACTGATCCCGAAGAAGGATTCGGATCCCCGATATATACAAAATTATAGGACAATTTCATTGTGAAAAACTGATTACAAAATATTTACTTCTATTATAGCAAATAGACTAAAAAGAATGTTAAATGAGCTATACATGAAGATCAAAATGGATTTCTCCCAACCAGACAAATGAGGAACAACTTAAGAATAGTACGAGGTGTCTTAAATTTTACGAAGCTTAGCCCGAAAAACAAATTGCACTTATATTTTTAGATGCAGAGAAGGCCTTGGATAATTAAAATTGGAAATTTTTAATCCAAAAAATTATAATATGAATTTAGGCATCAAATTTGAAAATGTTATAACAACCATTTATGATACACAACAGGTTAATATTATAATAAACAGGGGATTTACCCGCCCAATAAAAATAGAAAAAGGAGTCAGACAGGGCTGCCCACTCTCACCCCTGCTCTTCATATTATCATTAGAAGCATTACTAATGCGAATTAGACAGAACCCAGACATAAAAGGATTAAAGATTAAGAAAGAAGAATATAAGTTGCAAGCGTTTGCGGATGATATGATTTTTTTCATTGAAGAACCAATAGAAAGAGGACAAAAATTGATGAATGAATTAGAACAATTTGGAACAGTAGCAGGACTTAAAATTAATAGGAAGAAAACAAAATTTATGACTAAAAATTTAACAGAAAAACAAAAAATAGAACTAGAAGAATACAAGTGATAAAGAAAGTTAAATACTTCGGAATATGATTGACACCACATTGTAAGACACTTAAGGAAAATAATTATGATAAATTGATGCAACAGGTAAAGAAGGACTTGGAAACAAGGGGCAAGCTGCAACTTTCATTATTAGGCAGGACTGCTGCTATTAAAATGAATATTCTTCCAAAATTCCTATATATATTTCAGACAATCCCATCAAATTACACAAATTTTTTTTTGAAGAACTTAATAAAATAATGGTAAAATTAATCTGGCAAGGGAAAAAACCTAGAATAAATTTAAAGGCAATGCTGGATATGAAGATCAGGGGAGGGCTGGCATTTCCAAATTGGGAGTTTTATTATAGTGCAGCCTCTTTAGTGTGGTGGAGGAATGGGTGAATTTAACCAATAAAGGCCCGGTCCCACTGCACTTACGGATGCAAAGATGATGTAAAATGTTAAAAAAAGCATGCCATCCATTGGAAAAATCTATGCATTCGTTGTGTACTCACTGCATACGTGTTTCATATGCTCTATCCGTCGAGCATTCGTCCACTGTGATTTCATCCGCGCAAGAAGTTTTGAGCTGCACAAAACTTTGTGAATGGATGAACTTTCCGCCACATACAATGTACATCTATGATATATACGGGCAACAAACGTTCTATGTCTGTAATCATCCGTTAAACATCTGCTGTATCCCCTCTGCATCCTCTGACCATCCCCTCAACTCACATCCGCTGCAGCTAAAAATGGAAAGAGGGAGGAAACAAAAGGTACACGGAACGTCTACACAGCATTAATAGCATGGAAATAGATGGTCAAAACGTTTGTATCTGGGATGTATCTCGTATATTTAGGATGTCTGCAGTATGTCAAGAGTATGTAGAAGGACACCTAGTGTACAACCGATATTTTCCATAAAAAGGGGGAGAAAATCATCTGAATCGCTGGGATGTTGGACCATACAGTCCCACTATGCTTGCACTGGAGGTTTATCTATCCCACAACTATCCTTATCTATCCCATAAGCATGCAAAGGCTTAACCATTTTTTCAAAGTTTTCACCAACACTTTATGAAATAAAAAAAATGAACCAAGTAAACTAAGTGTCTTAAGCAAAGATAACCTTCGGTAAACTTTATGACTTTATGAAATAAGCAAAATGAACCAAGTAAAGTGTCTTAAGCAAAGATAAACTTAACAAGTAAACAACTCAGTCTCTGACACTATTCTCATTCACTCTGAGTCATGTCCATGGTCTCAGCTGTTAAACAGGCAGGGACTGTGGAGGTGGCTATGGCTTGAGTGCTGGTCTGAGGCACCATTGGGGTGCTTGGCCCCGAGGGTACAACAGGATATGGTGTGTTCAGGAAGCTATCCGAGAGCTGACTCAGTCCCGTGAGGTTGAGAAGCCCTTCATCAAGGACTTGAGATGTCAAGCCCAATATTGATGACAGATTGTCCATTGACGGGCTTGGCTGTGGGGTGGAGGAAGAGTTGGGAGGAGTGTAGTGGGGCTGTCTGGTCTGCAGCTGGGTGAGGAGTGGCGTCTGTGGCGTCTGATGAACCTGGGCCTGGACTGGGAAGTTCTGCTTCTGCTGTGGGAAATCCTGGTAGTCATAGCCCTGGTAGGTGAGGGGCTGTTGAAAGCTGTGGAAGGGCTGTGACATCGCCTGGGGTGTAGGAGCAGACCTGGACTGGGTAGGAGCAGGTTCAGCTGGGCCTTGAGGGTTGTGCAGAAGTGCTGTGATCTTCTGCTTCATCACCTGGTACTGGGCCTCAGGCAGGTCCCTCAGGGTCTGGCTCACGTAGGTGATGAAGGTGTTCTGGCCCGAGGATGCTCTGTCCAAGTGGACCAGCTGAGGGAGAAGTTCTGTGCTGGTCTTCATTGTGTCCCTGATCTCCAACAGCACACTATGGTCCTGGCCCTCCAGTCTGCCTCTCTGCCTGCATCCTCTGGAGCTGGGGGTGGGGGTGTCATGGCCTCTGGTGGCTACTGCTTCTTCCTCCATTTGTGACAGCAGGGCATCATCCTCCACAGGATCCTCCAAGTGTGCTGGCATGGGGAGTGCAGCTGTCAGGGGGGTCTCTGGCGTGGGGCCCTCTGAAGACACCTGCCTGGACAGGATAGCTGGCTCCTGGCTGGAAGAGGACTGGCTGCATGTGGGATGTCTGAGGGAGGGGGGTCTCAGCGGGGCTGCTCCTTCTTGGCAGATCTCACCCTCCAGGAAACTGCACTTGGCCATGACGTACATCTTCCAGTCAGTGTGCTTGACAGTGGCCTGCCCGGATTTCTTGAGTTGTAGCTTGCCATACCAGGTGTGCATGTGCTTCAACCATCCTAGGAGTACTTCTGCAGTGTACCCCAGGCTCTCTGCCTTGTCTCTCCAAGCTGCCTGCTTCTTCGTGGTGTCCCAATAAAGTCTGTGGCCCTTTCTCCAGAGGTACTCATTCTCCCTCAGCTATTCCATCACCTCATCCTCATGCTCCTCAGAAACGGTGTACTGTTTCCTCTCTCCTTTCTCCTTCCCTTGCCTCTTCCTCCCTCTGGCAGGGGCTTGAGCAGCAGGGCCTTCAGGGGCTTGAGCAGCAGGGCTTTGAGGGGCTTGAGGGCCTTGGAGCTGTTCCACCACAGCAGCAGCAGCTTCAGAGTCAGTGCCAGGGGGTGGGATGCTGGTTCTGGCCTTCTTCACCTTGCCAGGGTAAGATGTATGTGGCAGCACGTCTTTCCTCTGTATGCTGACTGCGTGAGTGCTGCATCCTTTTATACCCGCGGAGCTGACGCAATTCATACTCCCCGCATGCGCAGTGAACACTTTGCATCCGATATACATCCGCGCGGCATCCCCTTTGTTTTCTATAGGCATCCGTGATGCATCTGCTTCATCTGCTATGCATTCGCCCCTTCCGCTATGTGTCCGCTTTTAAATTCTCCCCCGGAACCCCTTTGGAAGTGTCATCTGCTTCCATCCGCTTTTATCCGCTAGGCATCCGCTTAACATCCCCACTACATTCTACCCATGTCCATTCTTTTCCATTTTTTTACATTCTGTTTTGCAAATTTTCACCACTTTTTAGAGTGGACGACAATGGATGGAGCCACCCCTGAAATTTTGCTCATCCGCTGTGTCCTTTATGCATACGTTTTGTGTCCGTCGGCCAGTGGGACTGGGCCTTAAGAGAATATTATTCTTAGAAGGCCATGACTTTGAGAGGGGATGGCATGCTTTTTTATGGGATGTAGGGAAAACTAGCCAGAAATATTTTCACAGATACCTAATCAGAGACTCATTATTAACTAATTGGAAGAAAATATGGAAAAAACACCATTTAAAAATACCAATTTGAATTTCAACAATGGAGGCGATGATTCATCCAAATAATCTGGATATCACTAAAATGATTAAATATAAGGAGCTATTGGACACACAAGGAAAGCAAATTTGAAATCGCGGCAAGAACTTCAAGAACGGGGACTAAAAATTGATCAATGGGCATATCTTCAAATTCAAAGTATATATAAACAAGACAAGAAAGAATTTGGAATTAACAATAAACTCCAGCAATTAGATAAAATTTTATCAGGATCAGGCAAAAAAAAAAAAAAATTATAATTATTTATTAGAAGTAGAATTAGAAATTGTAAAAGGAAACATGACAGCCTGGAGTAAGAATATAGGATGTAGCATCACCATAACAGAATGGGAAAAGATCTTAAAAGCCCCAGGCAGGTTCCTGGCCAGGAAAGCCACTATGAAACAGATGGTGGCCAGGAAGCCCAGGTAGCTGAGGGTTATGTAGAACATGACAATGGAGCCTTCATTGAATTGCAATATATTGGCATGTTTAAAGCCCTTGTCAAACTGCACCAATGGATGCAAAGAGGATGTAAAACGGACAAAAAAGCTTGCCATCCGTTGGAAAAAGCGATGTACACACTGCCTCCATTTTGCTTCTTCTCTATCCGTCCAGCATCCGTTTATTGACATTTCATCTGCTCAGAAAGTTTTGAGCTGTTCAAAACTTTTGCGCGGAAAATGTATCCAATTCATCCATTCTGCATCCGCTAGGCATCCGCTAGGCATCCGCTACGCATCCGTTCTGCATCCATTCTGCATCCGTTACGCATCCACTATATCCGCTAGGCATCCGTTCTGCATCCGCGCAACTCGCATCCGCTCAGACGCAGGGAGGAAGCGGAACAGATGCAGAACGTATGCAGAATGGATGCCTAGTGTTTAAAGTGTTTAAACAAAGTTTAAACAAAGTGTTTAAACAAAGTGTTTAAAATGGAAAAAACGTTCGCAGAGGGGACCTATCTCAGATATGAAGGATGTCTAGAGGATGCCTAGAGGATGCAAAGGGACACCTATACTGCCTATAAAAAGGGGGAGCAACTCACCTGGATCTCACTTTCAGAGCAGCAGCCTTGCTGTGCAGACCTCTGCAGCCTTCATCTGAATCTTGCTCTTCCACAGCATCCAGTCATGTCCACCATGGATCGTAACACAGTCCTTTTGGCAGCCACCATCCTTCTGCAACAGTGCAAAGCCATCAACAGGCTCTGTGAACTCTACTACAGGAAGAAAAGGAGGCGGCCAAGAAGCGTCTGCGTCCGAAGATGGATCAGGAAAAGAGCAGACTACGGACTGTACAACAAGCTGATGGTGGAGCTCAGGAACGAAGACACTCAGGCATTCCAGAACTTCATGAGGATGCCTCCAGCCATGTTTGACGAAGTGGTGCAGTGCCTGACACCCAGGTTGACCAAGGCAAACTCCAACATCCGGCCCAGCCTGGAACCTGGGCTCAAGGTGGCACTCACTCTGCGCCACCTGGCCTCAGGGACCACCTACAGGAGTATGCAGTATGGCTGGAGGGAGCCACCCAACACCATCAGCATTGTGGTCAGAGAAGTGGTGCAGGCCACCATCGAGGAATACCTGGAGGAGCTCCTCCAGTGCCCCTCCACTGATGAAGGATGGAAGAAAGTTGCAAAGCAGTGGTATCAGAGGTGGAACTTCCCCCACACCGTTGGAGCCATAGATGGCAAGCACGTGGCCTGCAAAGCACCACCCAAGTCGGGCTCAACTTATTTCAACGATAAGGGCTTCTTCAGCATCGTCCTCTTTGCCATGGTCGAGGATGACTACAAGTTCATGTACCTCGATGCTTCAGGCAGCGGCTCATGTTCAGATGCCCAGGTATACAATGCCAGTGACCTCAAGGAGTGGTGGAAGGCAATCTCATCATGGGCTTCCCAGATCCAGACCCCCTGCCCAACAACACGCAAGATGTGCCCTACTTCATCATGGGGGATGACGCCTTCTCCCTCAGAACCTACCTCATAAAGCCCTACACTTCCAGACTCCTCACCCGTGAAGAGAGGTTCTTCAACTACAGGCTGTCCAGGGCAAGGCGGGTGGTGGAGAACGCCTTGGCATCCTGGCCAACAGGTTCCAGGTACTTCTCACCAACATGCAGCATTGCCCAGAGATCATGAGGAGGATCGTGGAAGCTTGCTGCATCCTGCACAATCTCATGCGCACCTGCTACCCAGTCTTGCAGAACAGGCTCATGGACCTCCAGCAAGGCAATGGGGACATGGAGCCTGGGGAATGGAGGCAAGGGCGAAACCTGATAGACACTCAGGATGTTCAAGGCCCCAACAGAGCCTCAAGTGAAGGGAAGAAGCAGCGCAACCTCCTGAGACACTGGTGCAACTCCCCAGCTGGAGCAGTGGAGTGGCAAGACAGGATGATAGATGATTAATGGGTGCTTCCTTCAGCCTGTCTCATCACATGGATGAGATTGGGCCATGTATGTTGGGTGGGCCTACAATGAACAGGGCATTTAATAAAGAGTTGTGTTTATGTTCAAATGTGTGGATCAATGCTTACTAATGAAGGGCAAAAGGTGTGGCACTTGGGAGGGTGGACCATACAGTCCCACTATGCTTGCACTGGAGGTTTATCTATCCCACTGCTATCTTAACCCATCCCACAAGCATGCAAAGGCTTAAACCAATTCTAAAAGTTTCCACCAAGACTTTATTTAAAAAAAAGAAATGAAGCAAGTGTGTGAATCAAAGATAAACTTTATTGAACAACAAGCTGTAAAAGAAAAATGACCCAAGTCAAGTGTCCAAATAAAGTCCACAGGTAGCCAGCTACCCAGTCTCTGGCACTCTGATTGGTCACTTGGATGTGTGCCCAGTCTCAGGGGTGAAGGGTCCAGGTGCTGTGGAGGTGGGTGGTGCTGGAGTGCTGGTCTGTATCGTCATTGAGGTGCCTGGCCCCGAGAGGACAACAGGGGACAGTGTGTTGAGGAAGCTCTCTGAAGCTGGCTCAGACCAGCGATGCTGAGAGGTCCTTCCTCCATGCCATGGGGTGTCAGCCCCAGTACTGATGACAGATGTACTGAGGCCAGGCTTAGCTGTGGGGTGGAGGAAGGAGTAGTGCAGTAGGGCTGTCTGGTCTGCAGCTGGGTGAGGACTGGCGTGGGTGGCATCGCTGTCATCGGTGGCATCATTGGCGTGCCTGGCATCAGTGGTATCAGTGGAACCAGTGGCAATGGTGTCGTCCGATGACTCTGTGCCTGCACTGGGAAGAGCTGCTGCCTGTGCTGCTGGACCTCCTGGTAGCCGTAGCCCTGGTAGGTGAGGGGCTGTGGGAAGCCTTGGAATGGGAGGGACATCACCTGGGGTGGAGGAGCAGACCTGGGCTTTGTGGGAGCAGGTTCCTCTGGATCTGGAGGGTTGTGAAGCAGCTCGGTTATCCAGTCTTTCACCACCTGGTACTGGGGTTCCTCCATGTTCTTGAGGGTCTGGTTGACATAGGTGAGGAAGGGCTTGCGGTTGGAGGATGAGGAGTCGGTGCTGACCAGCTGAGAGAGGAGATCTATACTGTTGCAGATGGTGTCCCTGATCTCCAGCAGGACAGTGTGGCTCTGCCCCTCCTGCTGTCTGGCTCTCTGCTTTTCTGTGGAGGCGGAGCTGGGGGGGGGTGGATGCGGCTACAACTGTGGTGGACTTGATGTCTCCCATCTCCCACCACAGCAGGGAGTCCTCCACGCGCTCCTCCACAGTTACAACAGCTGTCCGCGGGTTCTCCGCCGTGGCACGCTGCACAGAAACCTGCCTGGAGACAGGGACTGACTCTTGGCCGCCAGAGGACTGGCTTTTAGCAGGCTGCTGGAGAGAGAGGGTTGTGAGAGGGGCTCCTGGGGCTCCTCGGTGGCGGATCTCACCCTCCAGGAAGCTGCACCTAGCCATGACATAGGTCTCTCTGTCCGTCAGCTTAACCGTGGCCTAGCCAGATTTCTTCAGGTGCAGCTTCCCGTACCAGGTGTGCATGTGCTTCCACCAGCCGAGGAGCACCTCCGAAGTGTAACCCATACTCTCCGCCCTCTCTCTCCAAGCAGCCTGCTTCCTTTTGCTGTCCCTGTACAGCCGGTGTCCCTTCCGCCACAGATAGTCATTCTCTCTCAGCCACTCCAGCACCTCATCCTCGTGTTCCTCCTCAATGAAGTATTGCCTCCTCTCCTGTCCCCGCATACGCCTCTTCCTCCCTTTGGCAGGACCAGATGGGCCCTCATCAGAGGGGCTCCCAGGTGGTAGGGGCTGCTCCTCCACACCACCAGCAGCAGCAGCACCAGCAGGATCATCATCATCATCATCATCATCATCACCAGCAGGATCATTATCATCATCGTCATCAGCAGCAGCAGCAGCAGCAGGATCATCATCATCATCATCAGCAGCAGCAGCAGCAGCAGCAGGATCAGCAGGACCAGGATCAGCAGCAGCAGAGTAAGCAGCAGGAGCCCCAGCAGCACCAGCAGCAGCAGCACCACCAGCACCACCAGGACCAGGAGCACGAGCAGGACCAGGAGCATGAGCAGGACCAGGACCAGGAGCATGAGCAGGATGAGCAGGACGAGCAAGACCACGAGCACGAGCAGTACGAGCAGTACGAGCAAATCCAGGAGAATTAGGAGGTTCAGCAGGACCAGGAGCAGCTTCAGCAGAGTACTCAGCAGCAGAAGCACCACTGCCAGGAGCAGCTTCAGCAGAAGCTGCAGCAACAGAAGAGCGAGCCCGAGTAGCAGAAGCTTCAGCAGAAGCAGAGTCAGGGACAGGGGGCGGGAGGGTGGCCCTGTCCCTCTTGGCAGGGATGGCGGCAGGTTGCTGAGACTTTCGCTTCTTCACCATGGTTGTGGGGTTGCTGGCTGGCAGGGAGGCTGGCAGGGAGGCTGGCAGGCACCAAGGCTGGCAGGAAGCCTAGCAGGAAGGCTGGCAGGCAGGCTGGCAGGAAGGCTGGCAGGAAGGCTGGCAGGAAGGCTGGCAGGAAGGCTGGCAGGAAGGCAGGCAGGCAGGCAATCACCAAGGCTGGCAGGAAGGCTGGCTGGCAGGGAAGCTGGAAGGCAGGCTGGCAGCAAGGCTGGCAGGCAGGCAGAGAGCAAGGCTGGCAGCAAGCCTGGGAGGAACCCTGGCAGGAAGCCTGGCAGGAAGGCAGGCAGGCAGGCAAGCACCAAGGCTGGCAGGCAGACTGGCTGGCAGGGAGGCTGGAAGGCAGGCTGGCAGCAAGGCTGGCAGGCAAGCAGAGAGCAAGGCTGGCAGGGAGGCTGGCCAAGAGGCTTGGAGGCAGGCTGGCAGGACGGCTGGCAGCAAGGCTTGCAGGCAGGCATGCAGGCAGGGCAGGCAAGGACTCGATGTATCCTGCAGCAGGTCTTTCCTCCGAATGCTGGCCACGTGCGAGCTGCTTCCCTTTATATCCGCGTGGCTTACGCAATGCATCCCCCCTGCATGTGCAATTAACGCCAGGCATCCGTTAGGCTTCTGCTGTGCATCCGCTAGGCTTCCGCTGTGCATCCGCTTCATCCGCTGTGCATCCGCTGTGCATCCACTCTTTCCGTTCCGCGTCCATTTTGCTGAAGCCCCCCGGAAGCCTAGCGGATGTGCCATCCACTCCCATCCACTTCCATCAGCTGGGCTTCTGTTCCGCATCTGCTTTCCATCCGCTCTGCGTCCTCCCCGCGTCCGTATTATCTGCTCCGGTTGTGCAAATTTTTGCCCCTTTTGAGACCGGATAACAACAGATGGAACATTTTGCTCGTCTGTTGTGTCCGTTTTGCATCCATTGGGCAGTGTGACAGGGCCTTAAGACTTGTGGACTTCAACTCCCAGAATTCCCGATCTAACATGACTGGAGGAGGAATTCTGGGAGTTGAAGTCCACAAGTCTTAAAGTTGTCACATTTGGAGACCCCTGATCTAAGCGATAAGATTGGCCAATCCTTTTGGCATTCTATAGCACAACTGGACTCTCTGGAGAAGAGACGAATGCTAGGAATGATTGATTGCAAAAGAAGAAGAGGACAGCAGAGAATGAGGTGGCTGGATGGAGTCACTGAAGAAGTCAGTGTGAGATTAAATGGACTCCAGGGGGTGGTAGAGGACAGGAAGGCCTGGAGGAACATTGTCCATGGGGTCACAATGGGTTGAACATAACTTCAAGACTAACAACAACAAGCACAACTAAATTGATATAGTTCCCCTCTTCAAAGGAAATATAGAATGGATCCTTGTCAGGTGTCCTTACCTCCCATGACTGTAGTTTTGGAGCCTCCAACCTTTCTTTCCCTTTCTTCTTTCTCCTCCTGGATCTGGAGAAATATGCAGCATTCAAGGCATGGGACAAAGCATTCATGGCACTGTAATAATGGTGGAAGTTCTTGATTTGAATCATGTTCTTTCTCTTTTGGGAGTCCAGTGGTGCTTTCTCAATGCATCTTTGACAGAAAAGATGTGCTTTGAAAAAAAAACATAGAAATGACTCGTCTCCCAAGGGTGGTTTCACATAGAAATAGCATTTAAAGGTATCCTTTTGGGGCTGTTTTTTCCCATCTAAAGCAACAGTCCAGATACTATTAATATATTTGAGATGTATACCATTTTCCATTGGAAATAGATCAATGAGTGTGGTGATCCAGACTTTCCCTTCAATGGGTCCTGGCAAATGCCTCAGTGTTAAATGAAAAGGAAGAATTTTATCCAAAACAGCGCCATGTTCTATGTAGTGAAGAAAGACATTAACTTGTGTCCATTTAGAGAGGCCTTTCCTGATGTATCCTGTTTTTCCAGTTGTTGAGAATTGCTGTGACAGAACCACACAGATTCCATTCTTGACAAGCAAAGGAGTCTAAGTCCTCATGAAATTATCTCCATTTTCTGTGTCTGAAGCAAAAAGACCAATCAAGGTCCATCTGAAATGGAGGAGCAGTTGGACCATTACTGGGTAGAGGATGCCTTTTGGGGGTAAAGCCAGTGATAAAAGGGCAATTTTATCATGCAGTGACTCTGAAAATAATTCAAAACTGATCTGAAAGAGCAATGAAAAATATTGTGTTATATTTGGAGTCAGATCAATTCCAAAATATGACCTTTAAAGAAATACAATTTGGAAAAAACATAACGTTAACAAGACATAACGTTATCAAGACTGTTCTTTATAATAGACGCAAAGAAAATAAGTTAAAAAGAGTGTTAACTCATAAAATATTTCTCTTCTTTTGTACAATAAATTTTTATTATTTTCCACCAGTACAAATCTTAGTTACTTTTTCAACAACATTGACATCCACATATAATATTGTCTTATATTTTAACATCTATTCGTACCTATCTTAAGGCCGTGTCACACTGCCCAATGGATGCAAAAAGGACACAATGGAAGAGAAAAATGTTACATCCGTTGTATCCGCGCTCAAAAGGGGCAAAAATTTGCATAATTGGAGCGGACAACACGGACGCGGAGAGGACGCAGGGCGGATGCAAAGCGGATGCGGAACGGAAGCACAGCAGATGGAAGCGGATGGCGCATCCGCTAGGCTTCCAGGGGGGCTCAGCAAAGCGGATGAGGAACAGAAAAAGCGGATGCACAACGGAAGCCTAACGGATGCGTGGCATTAATTGCGCATGCGGGGGGGATGCATTGCGCAAGCCCCCCAGATATAAAGGGAAGCAGCTCACACGTGGCCAGCATTCCGAGGAAAGACCTGCTGCTGGATACCTTGAGTTCTTGCCTGCATGTCTGCCTGCAAGCCTTGCTGCCAGCCTGCCTCCAAGCCTTCCTCCCAGCCTGCCTCCCAGCCTCCTGGGCAGCCTCCCTGCCAGCCTTGCTGCCAGCCTGCCTTCCAGCCTCCCTTCCAGCCTTGCTGCCAGCCTGCCTTCCAGCCTCCCTTCCAGCCTTGCTGCCAGCCTGCCTTCCAGCCTCCCTGCCAGCCAGTCTGTCTGCCAGCCTTGGTGCCTGCCTTCCTGCCAGCCTTCCTGCCAGACTATCTAACAGGCTACCTGCCAGGCTTCCTGCCAGGCTTCCTGCCAGCCTTGGTGCCTGCCAGCCTTCCTGCAAGCCTTCCTGCCAGCCAGCAACCCCACAACCATGGTGAAGAAGCGAAAGTCTCAGCAACCTGCCGCCATCCCGGGCAAGAGGGACAGGGCCACCCTCCCGCCCCATGTCCCTGACTCATCTTCTGCTGGGGCTTCTGCTGCTTAGTCTCGCTCTTCTGTTGCTGGAGCTTCTGGTGGAGCTGCTCCTGGCAGTGGTGCTTCTGCTGCGTACTCTACTGAAGCTGCTCCTGGTCCTGCTGGTCCTGCTGGTCCTGCTCGTTCGGCTCGTGCTCCTGGTCTTGCTGACCCTGCTGCTGGTGCTTACTCTGCTCCTGCTCATCCTGGTCTTGCTGCTGCTGCTGCTGCTGCTGCTGCTGCTGCTGCTGCTTATGATCCTGCTGGTGATTATGCTGCTGCTGCTGATGATGATGATGATAATGATGATGATTATGATCCTGCTGGTGATGGTGATGCTTCTGCTGCTTCTGCTGCTGCTGCTGTTGGTGTGGAGGAGCAGCCCCTACAACCTGGAAGCCCCTCTGATGAGGGCCCATCTGGTCCTGCCAAAGGGCGGAAGAGGCGTATGCAACAACGGGAGAGGAGACAGTACTACATTGAGGAAACGCACGAGGATGAGGTGCTGGAGTGGCTGAGAGAGAACGACTATCTGTGGTGGAAGGGTCTCCGGCTGTACAGGGACACCAAGCAGAAGCAGGCTGCTTGGAGAAAGAGGGCGGAGAGTATGGGTTACACTTCGGATGTGCTCCTCAGCTGGTGGAAGCACATGCACACCTGGTACGGGAAGCTGCACCTGAAAAAATCTGGCCAGGCCAGCGTTAAGCTGATGGACAGAGAGAACTATGTCATGGCCAAGTGCAGCTTCCTGGAGGGTGAGGTCCGCCACCGAGGAGCACTAGGAGCCCAAATCTCTACCCTCTCTCTCTGGCAGCCTGCTGGGAGCCAGTCCTCTGGCAGTCGAGAGTCAGTCCCTGTCTCCATGCAGGTATCTGTGGAGCGTGCCATGGTGGAGAACCCCCGGGCAGGTGTTGAAAGCATAGTGGAGAGCGATGAGGACTCCCTGGTGTGGGGGGAGAAAGGAGACATGGAGTCCACCACTGCCGAAGCCACATCCACCCACACCTCCGCCACCACAGTAAGGCAGAGAGCCGGACCGCAGGAGGGGCAGAGCCACAAGGTCCTGGTGGAGATCAGGGACACCATCCGCACCAGCATAGGTCTCCTCTCTCAGCTGGTCCCCATCGAATCCTCCTCCTCCAACCGCAAGCCCTTCCTCAATTATGTGAACCAGACCCTCAAGGAGATGGCAGATCCCCAGTACCAGGTGGTGAAGGAGAGGATCACCATGCTGCTTAACAACCCTCCAGACCCAGAGGCACCTGCTCCCACCCAGTCCAGGTCTGCTGCTCCACCCCAGGTGATGTCCCTCCCATACCAGGGCTTCCCACAGCCCCTCACCTACCAGGGCTACATCTACCCAGAGGTCCAGCAGCACAGACAGCAACCCTTACAAATGCAGGCACAGAGTCATCGGGCGACACCGTTGCCACCGGTTCCACTGATGCCACTGATGCCAACCACGACAGTCCTCACCCCGCTGCAGAGCAGGCAGCCCCACTACACTGCTCCTTCTTCCATCCCACAGCTAAGCCCGGCCTCAGTACATCTGTCCTCAGTACTGGGGATGACACCCCATGGCATGGAGGAAGGACCTCTCAGCATCACGGGGCTGAGCCAGCTGTCCGACACCTTCCTCAACACACCATCCCCTGTTGTCCTCTCGGGGCTAGGCACTCCAATAACACCTCAGACCAGCACTGCAGCAGCACCCACCTCCACAGCACCTGCTCCCTAACACCTTAGACTGGGCACACACCTCCGAGTGACCAAGAAGAGTGCCAGAGACTGGCTGCCTTAATATTTGTGGACTTTATTTGGACACTTGACTTGGGTCATGTTTATTTTACAGCTTGTAATTAATAAAGTTTATCTTTGTTTCACACACTTGCTTCATTAATTTTTTTCAATAAAGTCTGGGTGGAAACTTTTAGAAATGGTTTAGCCTTTGCATGCTTGTGGGATGGATTAAGATAGCACTGGGATGGGCAGGGATACCTTTGGGATGGGTTAAGATAGCTGTGGGATGGGAAGGGATACCTTTGGGATGGGCAGGGATACCTATGGGATGGGTAATAGTTGTGGGATAGATAAACCTCCAGTGCAAGCATAGTGGGACTGGATGGTCCACCCTCCCAGGTGCCACCCCTGTGGCCCTTCATTATCAATTACAATGTAAGCATTGATCCACACAGGTCAACATAAACACAACTCTTTATTAAATGCCCTGTTCATTGTAGGCCAACCAAACATACATGGCCCACTCTCATCCGTGTGATGAGACAGGCTGAAGGAAGCATCCATTAAGCATCTACCATCCTGTCTTGCCACTCCACCGCTCCAGCTGGGGAGTTGCACCAGTGTTTCAGGAGGTTGCGCTGCTTCTTCGCCTCACGTGAGGCTCTGTTGGGGCCTTGGACATCCTCAGTGTCGATCAGGTTTTGCCCTTGCCTCCATTCCCCAGGCTCCATGTCCCCATTGCCTTGCTGGAGGTCCATGAGCCTGTTCTGCAAGACTGGGTAGCAGGTGCGCATGAGATTGTGCAGGATGCAGCAAGCTTCCACGATCCTCCTCATGATCTCTGGGCGATGCTGCATGTTGGTGAGAAGTACCTGGAACCTGTTGGCCAGGATGCCAAAGACATTGTCCACCACCCGCCTTGCCCTGGACAGCCTGTAGTTGAAGATCCTCTCTTCACGGGTGAGACATCTGGAGGTGTAGGGCTTCATGAGGTAGGTTGTGAGGGAGAAGGCGTCATCCCCCACGATGAAGTAGGGCACATCTTGCGTGTCGTTGGGCAGCGGGTCTGGATCTGGGAAGCCCACCATGAGGTTGCTTTCCAGCCCCTCCTTGAGGTGACTGTTGTTGTATACCTGGGCATCTGAAGATAAGCCGTTGCCTGAAACATCGATGTACATGAACTTATAGTCAGCATCGACCATGGCGAAGAGGATGATGCTGAAGAAACCCTTGTAGTTCTGATAAATGGACCCCGACTTGGCTGGAGCTTTGCAGGCCACATGCTTGCCATCTATGGCTCCAACGGTGTGGGGGAAGTTCCACCTCTGATACCACTGCTCTGCAACTTTCTTCCATCCTTCTTCAGTGGAGGGGCACTGGAGGAGCTCCTCCTTGTATTCTTCGATGATGGCCTGCACCACTTCTCTGACAACAAAGCTGATGGTGCTAGGTGGCACCCTCCAGCCATACTGCATGCTCCTGTAGGTGGTCCCTGAGGCCAGGTGGCGCAGAGTGAGTGCCACCTTGAGCCCAGGTTCCAGGCTGGGTAGGAAGTTGGTGTTTGTCTTGGTCAACCTGGGTGTCAGGCACTGCACAACTTCGTTAAACATGGCTGGAGGCATCCTCATGAAGTTCTAGAACGCCTGAGGGTCTTCGCTCCTGAGCTCCACCATCAGCTTGTCGTAAAGTACGTACTGTGCTCTTCTGCCAAACCATCTTCAGAGCCAGACTGTTTTTGGGTGCCTCCTTTTCTTCCCGTAGTACTGTTCACAGAGACTGTAGATGGTTTCGCAGTGTTGCAGAAGGATGTTGGCTGCCCAAAGGATTTTGTCCCTATCCACAGTGGACATGACTGGATGCTGTGGAAGAGGAAGAGGTAGATGAAGGCTGCAGAGGTCTGCACTGCTGGGCTGCTGGTCTGAAAGTGCGATGCAGACGAGTTGCTCCCCCTTTTTATAGGCAGTATAGGTTTTCCGCTAGGCATCTTTTAAGCATCCTCTAGGCATCCTCTAGATATCCTTAATATCCGAGATAGGTCCCCTCTGCGAATGTTTTTTCCTTTTTGAATGCTTTGTTTCCGTTCTGCATTTGCTAGGCTTCCGTTATGCATCCGTTCGGCGTCTGTTCCACTTCCTCCCTGCGTCCGTGCAGATGCGAGTTGGGCGGATGCTCAGCGGATGCCTAGCGGATATAGCGGATGCGTAACAGATGTGTTGCAGATGCGTAGCGGATGCAGAATGGACGAACTGGATACATTTTCCGCGCAAAAGTTTTAAGCAGCCTAAACCTTTTGGAGCGGATGAAACGTCCATAAACGGATGCTGGACGGATAGAGAGGAAGCCAAACGGAGGCAGTGAGTACATCGAGTTTTCGAACGGATGGCAAGGCTTTTTGTCCATTTTACATCCTCTTTGCATTCGTTAGTGCAGTGTGACAGAGGCTTTTGTCTATATTATCTTTGTTTATCATTAATCATCAATACAGATTGCCTTTATATTACAGTTATTATTATACATCTTTAACATTGTCTTATTCTTTTAACATCTATTCGTACCTATCCTCAATACATATATTACATTTATTAGAAAACATCTTTGATCCTTCTGTCTATCCCATTGTATCTTGTGTCACTTTTTTGAGAATTCTTATTTAATCATCTTTTCCAGGGGTGGGATTCAAATTTCTTTACAACTGGTTCTGCGGGTATCACTTAATTTGTGGGTATGTCTTGGTGGTCATGTGACTGGGGTGGGTGTGGCTACATAGTCATGTGACTGGGGTTGGTGTGGCCAGGTGCCCATGTGACTGGCAACCCAAATTTAAGTGGTCCTCACTTAATGACCTGGTCCTTGCTTAATGGCCAGTTGCTTAGCAACTGTTTTTTGGCAGTTTCCAAGGCCTGCGGAATCCTGGGTAAGGCAGGGCAGGTGGCCATGTGGCTGGCAACACAAATTTAAGTGGTCCTCACTTTTTTGACCAGGGTCTTATTTAGTGGCCAATTGCTTAGTAAGTATTTTTTGCCAGTTTCCAAGGCCTGGGGAAGCTCAGGCTAGGCCTGGGTAGGTACCTGGCAACCCAAATTTAAATGGTCCTCGCTTAATGACCAGGTCCACTCTTAGTGGCCAGTTGCTTAGCAAAACTAGAAATATATGAATTCAGTATGGGTCTCTGCTGGTGGAGGATGTCGTGTCAAGGTTAGCAAAAATGGTAAAGCAACATATAGATTAAAATTTTAAAGCCAGAAATATTTTTGTTGGAACCCACATAAATGAAGTGAGTACAATATATATTTAATGTTACACCTGTTAACAGTGGCTAGAATTATGTTTGCACAACAATGGAAAAATGAAGAGATCCCCAAAGATGAAAATGAAATTAAAAAATTACAATGTGCAGAAATGGATTGTGATAAGAGGTAGAAATTACGCAGAGAATTATCGTTGCTATGTAGGAATTAAATAAGATTGACAATTATAAACATGTCAATATAATTCACAAAATTAGAAAGAAGCCAATGTGAAGAAATTTAAATAATTTTTCTGTTACACTGCTGTACTTATTGATATTTGTTTCTGCTTTGCTTTTTCATTGATGAAATATTTTATAATACTTTATAATATAATATAAATATAATAGAATTACAGAAGTAAGGTAAAGTAAGGATATATTGTCACAGAATAGGTTGGTGATGATGAAATGAACATTATAAAGTAGATTAAGTAAAAATGGTGATTTTCTCACAAAATGATGTAATATTAGTAAAATCAATAAGTAATTAATAATAGTAATTATATAAATATATATAGTGGATATATGATGTCAAGATTAATGCAAATTGGAAGGGAAGGACTGCAGAGATTGTGCACAAGTGATTTGTACAAAATGACACACTGAAGATAGTTTGTTACTGAAGATGGTTTGTTTTATGTTTGTTTTGTTTGTTTTAAAAAAATAAAATCTATTATTTAACAAAAAATCCATTCATGTATGCATTCAGGTTTTTGATACATTGATGTTGCTATATATTGATTTAAGCAGAAACAGATAATGTATAACAATAATAATAATGTAACAAGAAGTTCCCTGCCTCATTTTTGGTAAGTTGCCTTTTTATTTATGCATTTATTTATTTCTTTAGTATCTGTTTTGTTTTTATGATTAATAAAATAAATAAATAAAATACATAAAAAACACCAAAATTTGAATCCCCTCGCTGGAATACATCACAATTAGGGATATTTTTTTGAATATTTTACCTGGTAGAGAAATCCTCTCAAGGGTCTTTATTGCTTTTCAAGCCATTTATGATGAACTTCAAGGATAAAAAATAGTGAGCATGTGGGCTAAAATGTTTACCATTGAAAATATCATTATTTTTGTTAACATTATATTCAAAGGATGATTTCCCATCTCTGCTATATCTTCCTTTTTAAAGAAGACCTTTGTTTGAACATAGAGTCTCTCTCCTCACCTTCCCAAGCATGAAACAGAAGACCCAAAACAATGATGAGGATGTCATAAGAGGATATCACTGTTTTGATCTTTGCCTCTTAAACACTATAGATCCCAATTCCTAACCATTTCACCTAGAATGGCCACATTGAAAAGAAATTCTTCAATTTCAATGTGAAGATCAGGTTGGATCAATCACATATAAGCTTACCACCCCATTCAAATTAACTGTACAAAAACACATGCACACAAACCTGAGGGACTTTGTAGATGCCTACTAATGTTGACATCTGGATGGAGATGTCATTGGTAGCTGCATCAACAAGAGATAAAAGGTGGTCCTTCCTTCCACAGCTGTAGTTCGGAACATTGGCTTCTCCCATTGATAACATATCTAGCAAGGCATCTGAAGTCAGAAGTGTGTTCAAATAATTATCATGGATGCTGTAGCCAAGTGTGAGATTTTTCAGAAGCCCAGGAGTCTTGTTGACCAATTGAATATTGAAAATGTAGCATAGGAGCCTAAACTTATTAAAAGGTAAACTAACATAAAATGTTTATGTTATCATCATCATGAGGATCAAAAGCAAAATATCATTTCAATTTAATTCTCTTTGCCTTCTGATCAGTGATGGATTCCCAAATTTTTTCCTACCAGTTCTATGAGTAGTTCAATACATGCGTGTGCATGCCTAACACATGCTTTACACCTGCTTTCAGGGCTCAAAGACCCACTCCTTTCAGAACACTGATGAATGAGCTGAGCTGTTTTTTAGCTCAGTTCCTATTCAGACTGCTGGAAGAGCTTCAGTTGGAATCATCACCTGATTGGCCACCAGAGGACCCACTCAGGAGAGAAACCATTTCAATATCCTGAGTGCGGGAAACGTTTCATTGATAACAGCAACCTCACCAAACATAAACAAATCCACATGGTCAAGAAGCCATTTAAATACGCAGAGTGTGGAAAGAGCTTCAACCACAGTAGCAAACTCTCCTCCCACTGAAGGATCCACACGGGGGAGAAACCGTATATGTGTGCCAATTGCGGGAGGAGTTTCAGCCAGTGGACAAACCTGAAAACGCATCAGGGGCTGCTTACAGAGGAGACACCCTACAAATGCTCAGAATGTGGAAAGGGCTTCTGTCAGAGTAGCAGTCTGTCTTATCATCAGAGAACCTATGCGGGGGAAAAAAAACGTATAAGTGCTCTCAGTGCGAAAAGACCTTCACGTCTGCCAGCACATTTGTATTACACCAGAGGATCCATCGTGGAGAGAAACCGTTTGCTTGCTCAGAATGTGGTAAGAGTTTTACTCAGCGGATACAACGAACTCGACACCAGAGAATCCACACTGGAGAAAAACCGTATGAGTGCCCAGACTGTGGGAAACACTTCAGGCAGTGGACAAGTCTTATGACACATCAGAAAGGGCATACGTTGGAAAAACCATACATATATTTAGAGTATGGCAAGAGTTTCTCTCAAAATAGCATTATGTCATACCATCAGAAATCTCATGCTGGAGACAAGCCATATAAGTGCTCCGAGTGTACAAAAAGCTTTGCTTATAGCAGTACTCTCACTTTACACCTGAGAATCCACTCTGGGGAGAAGCCGTTTGCTTGTACCGAGTGTGGAAAGAGCTTTACTCAACGGATACACCTGACTCAACATCAGAGGATCCACACAGGGGAGAAACCTTACATCTGCTCAGAGTGTGGGAAGAACTTCTAGCAATGGACACACCTTATTGCTCACCAGCGAGTTCACAGAGGAGAAAAATCATGCAAATCACCAGGCTAATTACTGAATTACAACTCACAACACCCCTCCTCATTTCCTGTGATAGTGGGAGCTGATGGTACTTGTAATGCAGCTACAACCACTGAGTGACCAGTTCTCCAGTCCTCATAGCAGTTGGATTTTTCAACATAGAGTTGGCAATTAAATCCCATGCCAAGTTCATTTCTAGAACTGGTGAAATGTTTGTTTAAGCCAATATTTCTATCCTTTTTTGTCCTAATGCTTTGGATTTTCAAGATGGCGAGAAAGGAATCTATAGCCTCTTGTAAACCGGTTTGTAATGTGGTAGTTCCATTTTACAGGAACTAAAATCTCAGTCATCTCCAAGGCTGATCCAGTGAAAACTGTTGGTTTACAGATGTGTTTTACAGGTAATCCTCAACTTAACAACCACAATTGAGCCCAAAATTTCTGTTGCTAAGGAAGACAAGTGGGTTTCACCCCACGGATGCAAAACGTATGAAAAAAGGCCACAGCGGACAAGCAAAATTTTGGGGGTGGCTCCATCCATTGTTATCCACTCCAAAAAGTGCCCCAAATGTGCAAAAACAGAATGGAAAAGAACGGAAAGGAACGGACGGGGGTAGTACGTAGCAGGGATGTTAAATGGATGTTCGTAGGAAGCCTCGCGGATGACAGTGGATGGAAGCGGATGACACATCTGAAGGGCTTCCGGGGGAGAATTGTGAAGCAGATGCATAGCGGAAGGGGCGGATGCATAGTGGATGAAGCGGATGCATCACGGACGCCTATAGGAAGCAAAGCGGATGCATAGCAGATGTATATCGGATGCAAAGCGTTCACTGTGCATCCGGGGAGTTTGAATTGGATCAGCTCCGTGGATATAAAAGGATGCAGCTCGCACGCAGTCAGCATTGAGGAAATGCAGAGGAAAGACGTGCTGCCACATACATCTTCAAAGAACACCATGGTTCATCAGTCAGGGAAGAAGAGAAAGCCTGTGCCTACTTGTTCCAGCCCTGGCAAGAAGGACAGAACCACTATCCCATCCTCTGGCACTGACTCTGAAGCTGCTGATGCTTCTCCAGCTTCTGCTGCTGCTGCTGGTGTTGCTGGTACTGGTGCTGCTGCAGGTGCTGCTGGTGCTTCTGGTGTTGCTGCTGCTGGTGCTTCTCCTGCTGCTGCTGCTGCTGCTGCTGCTGTGGTGAACCAGCCCCAAGGCCCTCAAAGCCCTGCTGCTCAAGCCCCTGAAGGCCCTGCTGCTCAAGCCCCTGCCAGAGGGAGGAAGAGGCAAGGGAAGGAGAAGGGAGAGAGGAAACAGTACACCATTTCCGAGGAGCATGAGGATGGGATGATGGAATGGCTGAGGGAGAACGAGTACCTCTGGAGAAAGGGCACAGAATTTATTGGGACACCAAGAAGAAGCAGGCAGCTTGGAGAGACAAGGCAGAGAGCCTGGGCTACACTGCAGATGTACTCCTGCGATAGTGGAAGCACATGCATACCTGGTATGGCAAGCTACACCTGAAGAAATCTGGGCAGGCCACTGTCAAGCTCACTGACAGGGAGATGTACGTCATGGCCAAGTGCAGCTTCCTGGAAGGTGAGATCCACCACCGAGGAGCAGCCCTTCTGACAACCCTCTCCCTCAGACAGCCCACAGACAGCCAGTCCTCTTTCAGCCAGGAGCCAGCTACCCTGTCCAGGCAGGTGTCTTCGGAGTGCCCCATGGCAGAGACCCCCCCAACAGTCGCACTCCCCATGCCGGAAGACATGGAGGATTCCCTGTCACAAATGGAGCAAGAAGCGGCAGCCACCGGACCAACCTACCCCCACTCCCACCCCCAGCTCCACAGGATGCAGGCAGAGAGGCAGACTGGAGGGCCAGAGCCACAGTGTCATGTTGGAGATCAGGGACACAATGAAGACCAGCACAGATCTTATCTCTCAGCTGGTCCACAATGACATACCATCCTCAAACTGGAAGCCCTTCATCACCTACGTGAGCCACACCCTCAGGGATATGCCCGAGGCTCAGTACCAGGTGATGAAGGAGAAGATAACAGCACTTCTGCACAAACCTCAAGGCCCAGCTGAACCTGCTCCTTCCCAGTCCAGGTCTGTCCTCCACCCCAGGCAATGTCACAGCCCTTCCATGGCTTTCAACAGCCCCACCTACCAAGGCTACGACTACCAAGACTTCCCACAGCAGAGGCAGACCTTCCCAGTCCAGGCCCAGGTTCATTGCATGCCACAGATGCCTCACCTCGCTCAGCTACAGACCAGACAGCCCCACTACACTCCTCCTTCCTCCACCCCACAGCCAAGACCTTCAATGGACAGTCTGTCATCAGTCTTGGGTCTGACATCCCAGGTCCTTGATGAAGGGCCTCTCAACCTCAGAGGACTGAGTCAGCTCTCTGAGAGCTTCCTGAACACACCATCCCCTGTTGTACTCTCGGGTCCAAGCACCCCAATGGCGCCTCAGACCAGCACTCCAGTCACAGCCACCTCCACAGTCCTTGCCTGATTAACAGCTGAGACCATGGACATGCCTCAGAGTGACTGAGAATAGTGTCAGAGACTGAGTTGTTTACTTGTTAAGTTTATCTTTGCTTAAGACACTTTATTTGGTTCATTTTGCTTTTTTAATAAAGTCATACAGTTTACTTAAGACAGTTATTAATAAAGATTATCTTTGCTTCACACACTGGGTTCATTTTTTTTACTTAATAAAGTGTTGGTGAAAACTTTGAAAAAAATGGTTAAGCCTTTGCATGCTTGTGGGATGGGTAAGGATAGTTGTGGGATGGTTAAGGATAGTTGTGGGACAGGTAAGTATAGTTGTGGGATGGGTAAGGATAGTTGTGGGATAGGTAAGGATAGCTGTGGGATAGATAAATCTCCAGTGCAAGCATAGTGGGACTGTTTGGTCCACTCTCCCAGCTTCCACATATATGGACCTTTTGTATCAATAACAATTTATTCATTGATCAACAGATTTCAAAATAAACATAGCTGTTTATTAATGCCCTATTCATTGTAGGACCACTCAACATACATGGCACAATCTCATCAGTGTTATGAGACAGTCTCAAGGATGCATCCATTAACCATCTATCATCCTGTCTTGCCACTCCACTGCTCCAGCTGGGGAGTTGCACCAGTGTTTCAGGAGGTTGTGGCATCCTCCACGCATACTGCATGTTTTTGTATGTGGTTCCAGAGGCCAGGTGCCGCAGAGTCAGTGCCACATTCAGTCCAGGATCCAGGTTGGGATGGAAGTTGGTGCTTGGCTTGGTCAACCTGGGTCTCAGACGCTCCACAATTTCATCAAACATGGCTGGTGGCATCCTCATGAAGTGCTGGAATGCACGAGTGTCTTCATTTCTCAGCTCCACCATCAGCTTGTCATACAGTCCAAACTCCATTCTTCTCCCGATCCATCCTCGGACCCACACAGCTCTTGAACGTCTCCTTCATCTCCTTGTGTAGAAAAGGTGAAACAGTCTGAACAGGGTTTGGTTCTGGTGATGAATGATCGCAGCTACCATAAGGACTGTGTTATGATCCATGGTGGAGAACAATGGATGATGTGGAAGAGCAAGACCAAGGGTTAAGAGGTCTGTACACCATGGCTGCTGGACTCATACTGAGATCCAGGTGATTTCCTCCCCCTTTTTATAGTAAATGACGGTTGTCCAGTTGGTGTCCTTCCACTTACTCCAGACATCCTAAATATCTGAGATACATCCCATATACCAATGTTTTGTCCGTTTTAATGCTTTATATACGAAATGCATCTGCTTACATCCTTTCTATTTCCGTGCTACTAACGCTGTGTAGACATTCCATGTACCTTTCCTTTCCTCCCTCTTTCTGTTTTTAGCTGCAGCGGATGTGAGTTGAGGGGATGGCCAGAGGAGGCAGAAAGGATACAGCAGATGTTTAATGGATGATTACAGACATAGAACGTTTGTTGCCCGTATATGTCGCATATGTACATCGTACGCGGCAGAAAGTTCATCCGTTCAGAAAGTTTTCTGCAGCTCAAAACCTCTTGCGCGGATGAAATCTTAGTGGAAGGATGCTCGATGGATAGAGTGTATGAAACACGTATGCAATGAGTACACAATGGATGCATTGCATTTTCCAATGGATGGCAAACTTTTTTGTCCATTTTACAACCTCTTTGCATCCATTGGTGCAATGGGACATGGGCTTAAAAATTTTGAAAATTTTTGTTGTTCAGTCTTTAACGTATCCAACTCTTTGTGATCTGATGGATCATAGCACCCCTGTCATCCACTGTCTCCCAGAGTTTGCCCAAATTCATTGCATCTATGATACTATCTAACCTTCTACCATCCTCTGCTGTCCTCTGCTCCTTTTACCTTCCATCTTTCTCAATATCAGAGTATTTTCCAATGAGTTCTTTCTTATCATTTGGTGGCCAAAGTATGAAAATTGGAAACCTAAAACACCTCATTCTCCTCACAAGAAAGGTAGAGGATGGATCAACAAGACAGAATGTGTCATGCCCCTATTAGAATCTGACTCTGAGGGAGAGAAGAAACAACTGATAGGGAGTGGGAGTGTGGCTCCAGAGGTTTTGGAGGAAAGAAGGGAGAGAGGGAGGGAAAACAAGAAAGGAGAGAGGGAGAGGGAAAGAGAGGAAGAAAGAAAAAATAGAAAAGAAAATAAAGAGATGAGAAGGAAATACCTGCCAAGACTGCAGCCTCTTAATTCCTGACTCCTTCCCACTTTTCTTCCTCCTCTAGCTGCATCTGGAGGCATAGGCAGTGTTTAAGGCACGTGCCACAACCCAGATGTTGTTGTAGAGGCGGTAGCTGTCAAGGCAAAGTATCTTTTCCACATGGTTCTGGGGCAAAGGCTTCAGGTGTTCTCTCTCTTTGCAACTGATCCAGCCATTCACCGACAAGGCATGCTTTCCATGTGAATGCATAAATGCTTGATGGGCAAACATACTGACAGAATAGGAGAAGAAAGTAAAATCATCATATGTTGTCTTCTTTTTGGTCTGGATGCAGATGGAAAAATAGCCATAGGTGTGTTGGAAAGTCAGAAACTATTAACTAAGTCAAAGGTGATGTCCCACATTGTAGTAATAACTGAAGTTTTCCCTTGTTCAAGTTTTGTGTTCTCCTCAAAGGATTTTTCTATTAGACGCATTCTTATGAACTCAGAAACAGTCTCCATGAAGGAAATGTATACATTGATTTGCTTCCATTTAAGGAAGAAATCAGGAGAGACAGACAATTGACCCGCATCCAGCTTTATGACAGTTGGTGAGAAAAGGACGCAAATGCTGTTCATTTCCAGGAGTGGCATCAACGTTCTCGGGAACTTCTCTCCACTGTCTGTGTCTGGAGCAATGAAGCCAATGGAGGTCCACCTGAAATAAAGGAGAAGTTTGATCATTCCTGAATATTGGATTCCCTCTTCAGGCACCATCTGGTAGAAAAACGGGAAGAAGGTTCTACGACTCAACCCTTCAGAAAACAAACATATAAGATATCTGGAATGAAAAGAAGGGATTGGTTATATCTTTTGAGCCCTGATGCTTCGACCCAGAACTGAGGATAAAGATATCTGGAATGAAGATTGATTGGTATCTAATTACTTGATCTATCTATCGACTGGGTAGCTGTGTTCTTAACTAGTTACTGGAATGTATATATTATTTTAGATCCTGATTCTAAATCAAATATCTAATTTATATAGTCTGTGCTCAGCCTCTATACTTCACTTCCTATAATAAATATTTATATAATAAATATCATTAAATCCAACTATATCTCAATATTATATATATATATATATATATATATATATATATATATATATATATAT
>BLBF01000200.1:9386-30705 GCA_015471245.1 Laticauda colubrina | reverse complement strand
TATATATATATATATATATATATATATATATATATATATATATATATCTTACTTTATCTTAAATGTTAAATATTCTTAAACACAGACAATATTACATTCGTAATTCTAGTCACAGAATAACTTGTAATATAAATATATAGAACCCTATATTTAATTAATACTTAATGTTCTTCCTATTTCTCCTATATGTCTGATCAAAATGTAACAATCACTATATTAAGGCCCTGTCACACTACCCAACGGATGCAAAACAGACACAACGGACGAGCAAAATGTTTCATCCATTGTTATCCGCTCTCAAAAGGGACAAAAATTTGCATAACCAGAGCGGATAACACGGACGGGAAGAGGACGCAGCGCGGATGGAAAGCGGATGCGGAACGGAAGCCCAGTGGATGGAAGCGGATCAGAGTGGATGGCACATCCGCTAGGCTTCTGAGGGGCCTCAGCAAAGCGGACGCAGAATGGAAAAAGCAGATGCAGAGCGGACGCCGAGCGGATGAAGAGGATGCACAGCGGATGCACAGTGGATGAAGTGGATGCAGAGCGGAAGCCTAGCAGATGCACAGCGGAAGCCGAACGGATGTCAAGCGTTAATTGCGCATGCAGGGTGGATGCATTGCGTAAGCCATGCAGATATAAAGGGAAGCAGCTCGCACGTGGCCAGCATTTGGAAGAAAGACCTGCTGCCGGATACATCGAGTCCTTGCCTGCCCTGACTGCATGCCTGCCTGCAAGCCTTGCTGTCAGCCTTCCTGCCAGCCTGCCTCCAAGCCTCCTGGCCAGTCTCCCAGCCAGCCTTGCTCTCTGCCTGCCTGCCAGCCTCCCTGCCAGCCAGTCTGCCTGCCAGCCTTGGTGCCTGCCTGCATGCCTGCCTTGGTGCCTGCCTGCCTTCCTGCCAGGCTTCCTGCTAGCCTTCCTGCCAGGCTTCCTGCCAGCCTTGGTACCAGGCTTCCTGCCAGCCTTGGTACCAGTCTTCCTGCCAGCCTTTGTGCCAGCCTTTGTGCCAGCCTTCCTGCCAGCCTTGGTGCCTGCCAGCCTCCCTGCCAGCCAGCAACCCCACAACCATGGGGAAGAAGTGAAAGCCTCAGCAACCCGCCGCCATCCCTGCCAAAAGGGACAGGGCAACCCTCCCACCCCCTGTCCCTGACTCTGCTTCTGCTGGAGCTTCTGCTGCTCGGGCTCACTCTTCTGGTGCTGGAGCTTCTGCTGAAGCTGCTCCTGGCGGTGGTGCTTCTGCTGCTGCATACTCTGCTGAAGCTGCTCCTGGTCCTGCTGGTCCTGCTGGACCTGCTGGTCCTGCTGGTCCTGCTCATGCTCCTGGAATTGCTCATACTGCTCGTACTGCTCGTGCTCCTGGTCTTGCTTGTCCTGCTCATCCTGCTCATGCTCGTGCTCCTGCTCATGATCCTGATCTTGCTGGTGCTTGCTGGTGCTGCTGATCCTGGTCCTCCTGCTGTTCCTGGTGCTGCTGCTACCGCTGCTGATCCTGCTGCTGCTGCTGCTGCTGCTGCTGATGATGATGATGATGATAATTATGATCCTGCTGGTGATGATGATGATGATGATCCTGCTGGTGCTTCTGCTGCTGGTGGTGTGGAGGAGCAGCCCCTACCACCTGGGAGCCCCTCTGATGAGAGCCCATCTGGTCTTGCCAAAGGGAGGAAGAGGCGTATGCGGGGACAGGAGAGGAGGCAATACTTCATTAAGGAGGAACACGAGGATGAGGTGCAGGAGTGGCTGAAAGAGAATAACTATCTGTGGCGGAAGGGACACCGGCTGTACAGGGACACCAAAAGGAAGCAGGCTGCTTGGAGAGAGAGGGCGGAGAGTATGGGTTACACTTCGGAGGTGCTCCTCGGCTAGTGGAAGCACATGCACACCTGGTACGGGAAGCTGCACCTGAAGAAATCTGGCCAGGCCACAGTTTAGCTGACGGACAGAGAGACCTACGTCATGGCCAGGTGCAGCTTCTTGGAGGCTGAGATCCGCCACCAAGGAGCACCAGGAGCCCCTCTCACAACCCTCTCTCTCCAGCAGCCTGCTAAGAGCCAGGCCTCTTCCGGCCGAGAGTCAGTCCCTGTCTCCAGGCAGGTTTCTGTGGAGCGTGCCACGGCGGAGAACCCGCGGACAGATGTTGTAACCGTGGTGGAGCGCGTGGAGGACTCCCTGGTGCGGTGGGAGAAAGGAGACATCGAGTCCACCACAGTCGTAGCCGCATCCACCCATCCCCCAGCTCCACCGCCACAGAAAGGCAGAGAGCCGGAGAGCAGGAGGGGCAGAGCCACACTGTCCTGCTGGAGATCAGGGACACCATCCGGAGCAGCATAGATCTCCTCTCTCAGCTGGTCCACACGGACTCCTCATCCTCCAACCGCAAGCCCTTCCTCACCTATGTCAACCAGACCCTCAAGAACATGGAGGAACCCCAGTACCAGGTAGTGAATGACCGGATTACTGAGCTGCTTCACAACCCTCCAGATCCAGAGGAACCTGCTCCCACCCAGTCCAGTTCTGCTCCTCCACCTCCACCCCAGGTGATGTCCCTCCCATTCCAAGGCTTTCCACAGCCCCATACCTACCAGGGCTACGACTACCAGGAGGTCCAGCAGCACAGGCAGCAGCCCTTCCCAGTCCAGGCACAGAATCATTGGACGACACCATTGCCACCGGTTCCACTGATGCCACCGATGCCACCCACGACAATGATGCCACCGACGACAGCGATGCCACCCACGCCAGTCCTCACCCAGCTGCAGACCAGACAGCCCCACTACACTACTCCTTCCTCCACCCCACAACCAAGCCCGGCCTCAGTACATCTGTCATCAGTACTGGGACTGACACCCCATGGCATGGAGGAAGAACCTCTCAGCATCATGGGTCTGAGCCAGATGTCTGAGAGCTTCCTTAACACACCGTCCCCTGTTGTCCTCTTGGGGCCAGGCACCCCAATGACGAGACAGACCAGCACTCCAGCACCACCCACCTCCACAGCACCTGGACCCTTCACTCCTGAGACTGGGCACACCTCCGAGTGACCAATAAGAGTGCCAGAGACTGGGTAGCTGGCTACCTGTGGACTTTATTTGGACACTTGACTTGGGTCATTTTTCTTTTACAGCTTGTTGTTCAATAAAGTTTATCTTTGATTCACACACTTGCTTCATTTCTTTTTTTTAAATAAAGTCTTGGTGGAAACTTTTAGAATTGGTTTAAGCCTTTGCATGCTTGTGGGATGGGATAGGATAGCAGTGGGATGGGCAGGGATACCTTTGGAAGGGGAAATAGCTGTGGAATAGATAAACCTCCAGTGCAAGCATAGTGGCACTGTATGGTCCACCCTCCCAGGTGCCACACCTATGGCCCTTTATTATCAATAATAATGTAATAATCATCCACACATGTCAACACAAACATAATTCTTTATTAAATGCCCTGTTCATTGTAGGCCCACCCAATATACATGGCCCAATCTCATCAGTGTGATGAGACAGGCTGAAGGAAGCACCCATTAATCATCTATCATCCTGTCTTGCCACTCCTGCTCCAACTGGGGAGTTGCACCAGTGTCTCAGGAGGTTGTGCTGCTTCTTCCCTTCAGGTGAGGCTCTGTTGGGGCCTTGGACATCCTGAGTGTCTATCAGGTTTCGCCCTTGCCATTATTCCCCAGGCTCCATGTCCCCATTGCCTTGCTGGAGGTCCACGAGCCTGTTCTGCAACACTGGGTAGCAGGTGTGCATGAGATTGTGCAGGATGCAGCAAGCTTCCACGATCCTCCTCACGGTCTCTGGGCGATGCTGCATGGTGGTGAGAAGTACCTGGAACCTGTTGGCCAGGATGCCAAAGGTGTTCTCCACCACCCGCCTTGCCCTGGACAGCCTGTTGTTGAAGATCCTCTCTTCACGGGTGAGGAGTCTGGAAGCGTAGGGCTTCATGAGGTAGGTTCTGAGGGAGAAGGCGTCATCACCCACGATGAAGTAGGGCACATCTTGCGTGTCGTTGGGCAGAGGGTCTGGATCTGGGAAGCCCATGATGAGATTGCCTTCCAGCCCCTCCTTGAGGTCACTGGCGTTGTATACCTGGGCATCTGAACATAAGCCGTTGCTTGAAGCATCGATGTATATGAACTTGTAGTCAGCATCGACCATGGTGAAGAGGACGATGTTGAAGAAGCCCTTGTAGTTGAATTAAGTGGACCCCGACTTGGGTGGTGCTTTGCAGGCCACGTGCTTGCCATCGATGGCTCCAACGGTGTGGGGGAAGTTCTACCTCTGATACCACTGCTCTGCAAGTTTCTTCCATCCTTCTTCAGTGAAGGGGCACTGGAAGAGCTTCTCCAGGTATTCTTCGATGATGGCTTGCACCACTTCTCTGACCACAATGCTGATGGTGTTGTGTGGCACCCTCCAGCCTTACTGCATGCTTTTTTAGGTAGTCCCTGAGGCCAGGTGGCGCAGAGTGAGTGCCACCTTGAGCCCAGGTTCCAGGCTGGGCAGGAAGTTGGTGTTTGCCTTGGTCAACCTGGGTATCAGCCGCTGCACAACTTCGTCAAACATGGCTGGAGGCATCCTCATGAAGTTCTGGAATGCCCGAGTGTCTTCGTTCCTGAGCTCCACCATCAGCTTGTTGTACAGTCCATACTCTGCTCTTCTCCCAATCCATCTTCGGACCCAGACGCTTCTTGGCCGCCTCCTTTTCTTCCCGTAGTAGAGTTCACAGAGCCTGTAGATGGTTTTGCACTGTTGCAGAAGGATGGTGGCTGCCAAAAGGACTGTGGTACAATCCATGGTTGACATGACTGGATGCTGTGGAAGAGGAAGAGTCAGATGAAGGCTGCAGAGGTCTACAGAGCTGGGCTTCTGGTCTGAAAGTGAGATGCAGATGAGTTGCTCCCCCTTTTTATAGGCAGTATTGGTGTCCCTTTGCATCCTCTAGCCATCCTCTAGGCATCCTCTAGACATCCTTAATATCCGAGATAGGTCCCCTCTGCGAACGTTTTTCGTTTTAAAAGCTTTGTTTCCGTGCTGCATCCTTTCTGCGTCCGTTCCGCTTCCTCCCTGCGTCCGAGCGGATGCGAGTTGTGCGGATGCGGAACGGATGCCAAGCGGATATAGCGGATGCGTAACGGATGCAGAATTGATGCGTAGTGGATGCGTAGTGGATGCAGAACGGACGAAATGAATACATTTTTCACGGAAAAATTTTGAGCAGCTCAAAACTTTCTGAGCGGATGAAACGTCAATAAACGGATGCTGGACGGATAGAGAGGAAGCAAAATGGAGGCAGTGAGTACATTGCGTTAACCAATGGATGGCAAGCTTTTTTATCCATTTTACATCCTCTTTGCATCCATTGGTACAGTGTGACAGGGGCTTTAATAAATCAATTAAATCAATTAGCTCAATTATTTAACAATCTAATGCAACAATCAATATTCCTTTACACGGTTTGCATATTTATAATCATTATAAAGAGAAAATAAGAAGGAGAGATAGTTCATCATAACGCCAAATAGTAAGGAAAAAGGAAGGGAAAAAAAGGTTGATCAAATATACACAGAAAGAGGGGAGTAAAGGGAAAAGGGAAAAAAGGAATTTAGAGGTAAGATTTTAATTTTCAGTCTCTAAGTTCAAGAACTTTCACTCCCAACACACCGGAAGTGAGGAGGTGAAAATCCTGAATAATGAATGTAGTTACACGGTATCTCCACTCATTCAAAATCTTCCAATTTTGCTTTTTATCTTAATGTTCCAAAGTTCAATAGTTTAATTGTCCTGGATTTCTTCAGATAAAAATGCCTCCTCAGATAGATCAGTATTCTCTCAGAGATCTTTTAAGTAGTTTGTTTAAATCAGTTTAAATCAGTTACATTGTTACACTGACTTAAGGTTTCTAAGTATCGCCTATGGCGCCCCACTGCCTTTTTTCCATCGAGTACAATCTTCTTCCCTTCTCTGCTTTAATAAAGTCTCTCTGGATAAAGATCACATCAGATAGATCGACTCCTCCATGACTTCCAAACTCTTCCCAGACATTAATTTTCAAACCTCCTCAATTTCCCTTTCGCTTGTTTTTGTCCTCACTCTCTCTTCTGTCTGCCGAACCCTAACACTTTCACTTGTCTTGCATCCACTTTTGGCCGCTTTCTTTTAGGGCTCCAAACAGACACTTATAACAGCCTAAAACAAGTCGATAACTTTCCAATCCTCCTCTCCGCCACTAATTTCCTTTGTCACACTCTTCCCCAATGAGCTGACAAACTGTCACTCACTCGCTTTTTTACATCCCTGGCAGTCCGGACTTTGGAGCCGCCTTTGGAAAGGGGCTGTTTCTTGCTCGTTGGGCTCTGGAGGATTCCTGTTCGCTGCAGGGGGGTTGCCTCCCCCCCCACTGCAGACCGAGTCTTCCCCTCATCGGCATGAATCTCTCTGGGATTTGAGCACCCTCAAAGGATCGCACCAACCACAAGAAGAGATTAGGTGAAACCACGGATGGGCTTCTGCACCTCTGTTCATCCTTTCCTTGCCACCCGGATCTCTATCTTCATTCCAAATATCTTATATGTTTGTTTTCTGAAGGGTTGAGCCATAGAGCCTTCTTTCTGTTTTTCTACCAGATGGTGCCTGAGGAGGGAATCCAATATTCCAGACAATTGACCTGCATCCAGCTCTGTGACAGTTAGTGAGAAAAGGACGCAGATGCTGTTCATTTCCAGGAGTGGCATCAACGTTCTCGGGAACTTCTCTCCACTGTCTGTGTCTGGAGCAATGAGGCCAATGGAGATCCACCTGAAATAAAGGAGAAGTTTGATCATTCATGAATATTAGATTCCCTCTTCAGGCACCATCTGGTAGAAAAAAGGGAAGAAAGTTCTACGACTCAACCCTTCAAAAAACAAACATATAAGATATCTGGAATGAAAAGAAGGGATTGGTTAGATCTTTTGAGCCCTGATGCTTCGACCTAGAACTGAAGATAAATTTCCCAAGAACAATTAATCAGTGGAACAACAGAGGTTCTGGGTGCTCCGTCACTGGAGGCTTTTAAGAAAAGGCTGCAAAGCCACTTATTTGAAATGGTATAGGGTCTCCTGCTTGAAGTGGGGAGGAGTTGGATTAGAAGACCTCCAAGGTCCCTTCCAACCCTGTTATTCTATTATGCTGACCTCAACTTGTAAATACACTCTGAGAACATTCATTCCTACAAATAAAGATCATGACAAATAAAGATAAATATCAAATAAAGATTGTTAGCAGGAAGAAACCAAAGCTGCATAAATGCTAGGTTATCTTCCAGGTGCACATACTTTGACCAAGTGAAAATATTAGATTTATGGATCCCAACTATAGTGATTGTGATTGTGTCTACTTTCCGGGAGACACAAGATGATATCCTTTCATCTGAGATATGTCTATGCCTTCATGACACTTCTGCTATTCTCATTTATGGTCAGGAACATTATACAGTACACCAAAGAGCAGAATGTAATTACAGACCAAACTGATCAAAGTCATAAGAAAAACAAATGAAGTTTAGCTATATCTCAAGTACATCATCCTCATTTCATAACACCCCCTCACTTTCATTTTAAACTATATATATCTTATCATTTCCTGTAATGAATCAATGTAGTAGAACAATAAGAGCAAAATCAAAATATGTAACAGCATCAACAAAATACTGTAACACTATAAAATAGTTTGTTTGTTGAAAAATAATTTGACCACATGGAATTCTATCAGCTCATCATTTCTTGTCTGTATCAAAAGTCAATTGAAAGTCTGAAAGAGAACAAAATTTCTTCTAGCTGGGATACTACATCCTAATATTCCTCTTTCTCTGTTTCATTTGGTATTGTGATGACCTGGGGTGTGGCACAAAGGCAACACAGTCAAATAAGCAAGAAGAGTCCCTTTATTATCTCCAACTTTGCCCCCAATGTCCAGGTTACCTTTAGCTGGAGAAAAACTCTCCCAGGAACAGTCTTTAAGTGGAGGAAATTCAGTCCGAAAATAAAGTACATACAAATTGTAACTAAAAATCCAAACAAACCATGCTGCAGTAATTGACTTGACAGGGCAGGAGAAGGAATTGCAGACTTGAAAGCAAAACACACACACAGTTGAGAAGATGCCAGGAACACAGATAAATCTAAATGATAAATAATTCACCTTTTGCTCCCAACAACTTCTTGTGCTCACGTTCCCTTTTTAAACACTGTGTTCCCAGCTGCAGTTAATGAAGGGAATCAGGGCCCTTTCCTCCCCCATAAGCCATGCAACTCATGTTGCTCCCTTCTCTGTTCCTTCCTGCATTCCCTAGGATGAAGAGGGGGTGGGCCTGGGTCATCCTCTGAATTCCCTCTCCCTTGCTCTACCTCTACCCTGCTCTGCCCAGCCGAACTGTGCCCTTCCCTAGTTTCTTCCACAGCCAATGGAGACACACTCCCACTCCCTGTCAGATGTTTGACCTCCCCGTCCAAATCAGATTCCAACAGGGGCATGACAGGTATATTGAGTTTTCAGGTGTTATCCCTAGGCAGAAGATGTCGTTGTCATTATTCATCATATTTACCTGTGGGATTTTGCAGATGTTCAAGAGCATGGAAATCTGAATGGACTTATCAGAATTGGCTTCATCAAGAACCGCTAGCTGATTCTCCTCTTGTCCACACATAAAATTTGAAATATTAGCTCATCCACTTGAAAGCAGGTGAAGCAAGACTTCAGAAATTTTATCTTTGTTGAGATAAATGTCATAGAAGTTGTAGCCCAGAGTGACATTAGGCAAGAGATGAGGATTCTGGTTGATCTCCTGGATGGTGAACAAGAAGGGCAGGACAGAACACATCTCCAGTTTTTGTCCTCTGCCAAAAAAAAAAAAGTGTGTGAGTGTGTGTGTGTGTGTCAGATTATTATCTTCCATTTAGCATCTCTGCCATAATAGGCACCCTTCCAGTTTTGCTTTCAATAACAATAAAGAATCTCTCTACTCCTCCAAATGCCAAAACCTCAAAGTGAGGTGTGTGATGACCCAGGGTGTGGCACAAAGACAACACAGTCACGTGAGAAAAGTGCCTTTAATACCTCCAACTTTGCCCTCAATGAGCAGTTACTTTCGGCTGGAGAAAAAAAAACTCTCCCAAGAACAGTCTTTAAGTGGAGGAAATTCAGTACAAAAACAAAGTACATATAAACTTTAAATAAAAATCCACACAAACCACACTGCAGCAAATAACTAGACAGGGCACGATAATTGCAGACTTCAAAGGCCAACAAAACACACATGGTTGGGATGATGCCAGGAACCCAGATAAGCCTCAACAATAAAAGATAACTCAAAATTTACTTCCAACAGTTGGCTGTGCAAAACTCCCCTTTTTGAAAATTGTGTTCCCAGCTGCAGCTAATGAAGGGAATCAGAATCCTTTCCGCCCCCGTAAGCCACGCAACTCAAATTACTCCCTTCTCCATTCCTCCCTGTGTGCCCTAGGATGAAGAGGGGATGGGCCTGGGTCTTCCTCTGAATTCCCTCTGCCTTGCTCTACCTCTCCCCTGCTCTGCCCAGCCAGACGGTGCCCTTCCCCAGTTTCTTTCACAGCCAATGGAGCCACACTCCCACTCCCTGTTAGCTGCTCGGCCTCCCCCTTGGAATCAGATTCCAACAGGGGCATGATAGAGGTGTATTTGCTTTTTTATATTGGTTCAGAGTTGGCTTGCATAATAATCCAGAAGTTAAATTCAAATCTATTGGACAACTAGACTAGAGAGATTGGACAACCATTTGTCTGGAACAGTATAGGGACTTGAGCAGAAGGTTGAAGTAGAAGGTGTCCAAAGTCCTTTCCACCTATGCTTTTCTGGTCTTCTGTTCTACTAAAATTAGGAATTCAGTGACGATGAAATCCATCCTTTATGTGCCTTCAAGAGGAAAAGGAAGGCATTGCCTTGAATTTCGTTGAATTACTGCCTCTTTCTTTTCAGCCCATGATTTCTTTTCAACACTTTCAAATTCAAATATTCATGCCTACAGATCTGTGTTCCATCTACCCTGGATTTTCCAAAGGGCTTGGATTTCTTTAATGAAATCAGTGGACCAACTGGGCCTCCAATAAGATCTATTTTTACTTCTGTGAAAGTTGTGGGGATGAAGAACCAATGAGTAGGCATCAGAACTGTTTTGTTCGGAAAAACACGAGGTAGACCGGGTTCCAACAACGAAAAGTCTTCATTTTCAGGAGTCAGTAAAATGGAACGGTTAGCCAACTTAGCGGCAGCCTTTTATACAGGCTAGCCTGCCGGCTTGTAACCAATGGCAGCTGATCGAACTTGCCGCCTTTTTTACTTTATTTGGATTGGTTCTTAGTGAACCAATCCGATGCTTACTTTAGTTGACCAATCAGATTTGCATGTTTTGGAGTAACCTTATTTGCATACAGAACACCCCTCCCTCCTTAGTTCAGTCCTACGTGGTGATGTAGTCGCGTAGGTAGGTGGGGCTTTTCCTGGCTCGACTGGACCTGCGCAGTTCACTTTCGGCGGCGACTTCGACCGGTTCAGATGGGGCTGTTGTGTCGTCCGTCCTTCTCTCTGGAACCGTCTGGAAGGGTGAGTCAGCCATTTTGCCACCGCCTGAGTTTCTTAGGCTGGCGGTTCTGCCGCTCCCTCCCGTTTCCTCCGGGCAGGTCGAGCTGGCCTGGCTGTCCCCTTCTGATGGGCTCTTCATGCAAGTCTCTTCAAACAGTGAGTCTTTTATTTGCTCTTTTTGTTTGTTAATCTCTTTGGGTTTTGTTTGTATCGGTTCTTTATTTGTTTCTCGCATTTGCCCCCCCCCTTTGGTTTGTCCGTCCCCGGTTTTTTTCATGTATGGGTGTATGTCTGTATTTCGTTCTATGTTTTGGGAACGGAGCTGGTCTATGTGCCGCTTCCATTCCCTGCCATCGTCAATTGTTAACCGGTAGGATTTGGGGCCTGTTATTTGCGTTATTTGTCCTGATAGCCAAACAGGGTCCCCGGGGAAGTTTTTAGCGTAAACCAACTCTCCCACTTCAAATTTCCTAAATCGTGTGGAGGAGTCGGGGGGGGTTTCTGGCGTAAAATCTGGGTGCAATCTATCAAGGTGTGATCTTAATTTCCTCCCCATGAGCAATTCTGCTGGGGACTTGTTGGTCGTGGTACTGGGCGTTATGTGTTGGAGAGTGAGCAATCGGTTTATTTTCTGTTGGACGTCCCCGGTGTCCATTCTTTCTATTCCCTCTTTGGTAAACCGGACCATTCTCTCAGCCCTGCCGTTTGCGGCCGGATGAGCCGGCGCGGTTAGGGCATGTCTAATACCTAGGGAAGCTAGGTATTGCTCGAATTGTAAGCTGGTGAGCTGTGGCCCGTTGTCTGATACGAGGACGTCCGGTAGACCATGGGTGGCAAAAAGGTTGTCTAGTTGTTTGATTACAGTTTCTGTTGTCGTTGATGGCATGATTTTTACTTCTAGCCAATTAGAATAGGCATCAACGACAATCAGAAATGTATGCCCTTTGGTAGGACCTGCGAAATCGATGTGGATCCTTGACCAAGGGCCTCGCGGGGTTTCCCAGTCTCTAAAAGGTGCTTTAGGCGGGGATGGTCTAATTCCCTGGCACTTGTTGCACGAGCTTACCCAATATTCTATGTCCTTATCAATTCCCGGCCACCAAACATAACTTCTTGCAAGGCTTTTCTTTCACAATTCCCGGGTGCCCTTCATGTAACATCCCAAGTACCCTGGGTTGCAGTTTGTTAGGAATCACTACCCGATCACCCCACAATAAACACCCTTTTTGAATCGAAAGTTCAGTCTGTCTGGTCCGGAAAGGTTTAAAGTTTTCAGTTTTTTGGTTTTTCAGCCAGCCTTTACCTACCCAGCTGAGGATGCGGGAAGTCACTGAGTCTTTCACGGTGGCTCTGGCGACATCATAAGCAGATATGGGTAGATCGGGGCAAGTCTCTATTTGTAATGCTGTCATCGCTGGTGCCGGGTCTTCCTCGGTTTCTGGCAAGGGTGCTCTGCTCAAAGCATCCGCATGGGTAATTTCTTTTCCTGGTCGATGTGTCAGAGTGTATGAATAGGCTGCTAGGAACTCTGACCATCTGGTCATTCTTGGAGAAAGGATATTTGGTGTTGGCTTGTTTCCCGCCAAAATCCCCATTAGTGGCTTGTGGTCTGTTATAATTTGAAAAGTCTGCCCGTAGAGGTACTCATGGAAGTGTTTCACTCCAGCGACAATTGCTAGGGCTTCTCTGTCGACTTGACTGTAATTCCTCTCGGTTTTAGACAAAGTCCTTGAGTAGTATGCGATGGGTGCCTCTCTGCCATCAGGCAGTTGGTGGCTCAGGATGGCACCGACTCCAAATGGTGAAGCGTCGCAGGTCACCCTCAATGGCAGTGTGTTGCTGAATTGGATGAGAACGCTTGTTGATGTTAGCAATTTTTTAATTTTCTGGAAGGAATTCTTCTCTCTATAACCCCAAGTCCAATTTGCTTTCTTGTCCAATAGACAGTGCAATGGTTCTGCTATTGTGGCTTTATTCGGTAGGAATACATTATAAAAATTTATCAGTCCAAGAAATGTTTGTAGTTCGGCTTTGTTTCTTGGTTCTGGTGCTTCATTGATAGCTTTAATTTTCTTGTCTGTAGGGTGTATACCCTCTCCGTCTATTAAATAGCCCAGGAATTCGATGCTATTCTTAACTAGGCAACACTTTTCTCTTTTCACCTTAAGGCCAGCTTCTCTAAATTTAGTTAGTACTTCTTTGAGTCTTTTTTTTAATTGGGTTTCATCTTTGGCTGAGATCAGGATGTCGTCAAAGTATGGTACGACTCCTTGTATGCCATTTAGGAGGCGTTCCATTAGACTCTGGAAAACGCCTGGGGCTACACTTACTCCAAATTGCAGTCGGTGACATTTGAATGCGCCCTTATGGGTAACTATAGTCTGTGCTTCCGCAGTTTCTGGGTCCACTGGGAGTTGTTGGTAGGCTTGTGCTAGGTCGAGTTTAGCAAAAACCTTCCCTTTTCCCAGGGAGTGAAGCAAATGCTGGACTACTGGCACCGGGTATGCGCTTGGTTGTAATGCGTGGTTCAGGGTAGCCTTATAGTCACCACAGATTCTAACGGACCTGTCGGGTTTGATAGGTGTGACTATAGGCGTTTCCCACTTGGCATGGTCCACAGGTTCTAATACCCCTTGGGCTATTAATTTGTCTAGCTGTTCCTCTATTTTTGCCTTTAGTGCAAAGGGAACTCGTCTGGCTTTTATTCTTCGTGGGGCTATTTGGTGTTTTAAACTGAAAGAAATGGGATTTCCCCGATACTTGCCAAGTGAGCCATCAAAAACGTCCTGGAGTTCCCGGATGAGGTCTTCTTCCCAGCCGGTTGCAGTCACTCGATCGATCCCGGTCATCCCGATGCCCAATGGTGTGAACCATTCGATGCCCAGGAGACTTGGTCTGTCTCTGTCGACTATGGTCAGCGGTAGCACTTTGACATGTTCTTTGTAGGTGACTCGGAAATGTCCCATGCCGACTACAGGGATTTGGTTTTCCTGGTAGTCCTTCAGAGTTAGGTGCTGCTTCTTTAGTTCTTTGGTTTTGATATCTGGGACTAGCTGTTTTATTGTGTCCCACGATACCATAGAAAGGAAGGACCCCGAGTCTACTTCCATCTTGCATGGTTTCCCTTCGATCTCTACAACGACTTTAACTTTCTTCTCACTTTCCGTCTGAGCGCTCTTTATAATGACAGTTTGGTATGTATTGGCTCGCTTCTCTTGTTGCCACTTTCTTTCAGCTCGTTTAGGCTCAGCTCGTGTTGGGGAATTTCTGCGTCTCGTGGGGCTGTAGTATTTTTTGTTTCTGCAGACTTTTTCGATATGCCCTCGTTTCTTGCAGACCCTGCAGATGGCATCGAGAAATCTGCATTCGGCTCGGGGATGGTTTCCTCCACAGCCAGCGCATTCCCGCCAATTTCTTCTTTCATGCTCTTTTCTTTTAGTGTACAGGCGGTGGACCTCGTCGTCTTCTTCGCTAGTGTCAGGTGTTTCGCCATACGCTTCGTAATGCGTGGTGGTGGTAGATTGTTTTTTGTCTTTGGTTCAGTTCGTTTCGTCACTATGTGTGTTCATCTTCTTCATAGTGACAGCCGATTTTTTCGTGGCTTCGGCGGCTGTGGCTTCCTTGATAGCTTCGGCTACGTTGATGTTGGGTTAATTGAGTAGTTTACTCTGTGTGGTCGAGTCTCTCAAACCCAACACCACTCAATCCCTCATTGCCTCGTCAAGGTTTGAGAATTCACACTCACCACCTATTTGTTGAAGTGCGGCAACGAAATTGGTGATTGTCTCTCCCTCTCTCTGGTCTCTCCTGTAGAATTCATGTCGCTTTATTAAGTTTGACACCATCGGAGCGTAGTGTGCTTTGAGGATTCGTTGCAATTCTGGCCACGTTAGTTGCTTGACATCTTGTGGCTTCGCTAAAGCCTTTGCCATCTTAAAAACCGTTGGCCCACAGTGTGTTAGGAACACAGCTCTCTTACATTGCTCTGAAATTCCTTCCATTTCATTGCTTTCCAGATACATTTGGAAGCGATCTGCATAGGAATCCCAATCCTCTTCGTTGGGGTTGAAGGGTGCGGGTGGTGCATTGTTTCCAGGCATCTTTGTCGTCATCTGGGCTTCGTGCAGTTTTCGTGTTCAGGACGATCCCACCTTCGTCGCCAGTGTTTTGTTCGGAAAAACACGAGGTAGACCGGGTTCCAACAACGAAAAGTCTTTATTTACAGGAGTCAGTAAAACGGAACGGTTAGCCAACTTAGCGGCAGCCTTTTATACAGGCTAGCCTGCCGGCTTGTAACCAATGGCAGCTGATCGAATTTGCCGCCTTTTTTACTTTATTTGGATTGGTTCTTAGTGAACCAATCCGATGCTTACTTTAGTTGACCAATCAGATTTGCATGTTTTGGAGTAACCTTATTTGCATACAGAACAAGAACAACATCCAAATCACACTTGTTAACATCCCAACCAGTAGCATATCAAGAGGTAGTTTGCCAAAAAACCAAAGGTACTTTTTCATGAGGCAAGTTGGCTGTCTAGTTTTTCTTTGAAGATATTTTTGCTTCTCATTCAAGAAGCTTCCAAAGCTTCTTGAAAAAGCACCTTTGGGACAACCATAGCATGGATGACTAGAAATCTCCACACTTTGCCAAAGGTTCCCAAGATATGTAAACATGTAGCTGATTATTATCAAAAGCATGGAGTATATAATTTCCTAAATAGCCTTATGGTGATATTAGTCCCTCTTACACTCAAGCATTCTCCTTCCTCTCTTTTCTTTCATCAGGCATTTATAGTACCTCCCACTCAGGGGTGGAATTCTATAGGATCTGTCCACCTCTATAGAACCGGTTGCTCTGAAGAGCAGCAAACAGACAGCATACATAGAACTGGTTCTATGTCTGCTGCTCTTTTGGCCCACCCACCTGCCTGGGCTCTTACCTGACCTTTATTTCCTACTTTTTCAACTGCAGCTGCTTTGCGCAACACAGCTGGAAAAAAGTGCCTTTTCAACCGCTGCGCACCTACATGCAGCACTGCTCAGCTGTTTAGGCAGCTAGCTGATGATGATATACACGCGCGTGCAAAACATAAAATCACTGAACCAGAAGTTACACCAGTCGGATTCCACCCCTGCTCCCACTCACTTGGATCAATCATTCACAAGACACAGTGACTGGTCATCTTAGAGGAGCTCACTTAGCACAACAGAAGGAAGGAAAAAGGGGTGTTATGAAGGGATCAAATTAGCATTAGCATCAGAATTTTTTATTGGCCAAGTGAGATAAGACACACAAGGAATTTGTCTGTAGTGCAGAAGCTCTCAGTGTACATTCAACAATAGTGATAGATCATTATCATAGACATTGTAAAAATACATTCATCATAAAACATCAGATACAACACTTAGTCATGGATACTAAATAAGCAATCAACATAAATTATACTAGGATACTAAGTAAACAATATAAATCATAAGATACAAGCAACAAACTTGTAGTCATAAGAAGATAAGGAGATAGGTAATAGGGAACATGAGAATAAGGATGGTAATACTGCCTTTCTAGATAGTTTGACAGTGTTGTGGGAATTTGTTGTTTAGCAGAGTGATGGCATGGGGGAAAGCCTGTCCTTGTGTCTATAGTTGTTCTGATGTGCAGTGCTCTATAGCATCATTTTGAGGGTAGAAGTTAAAACAGTTTATGATCAGGACATGAGGAGTTTGTAGATATTTTCAAAATATCTCCCTCTTTCTGGCTTGTGCAGTATACAGGTTCTCAAGGGAAGGCAGATTGGTAGCATGTATGTGTTTTTCTTTCTTCTTCTTCTTTTTTTTTTTTTTTGCAGTTTCAAGTATCTATTGAAGTCTGTGTTCGTCTTGATTGGTTGCAGTATCAAACCAGATCGTTACAAAGATGCAGATGACAGACTCAATCATGCGTAGACATTCAGTGGGACTTCTTTTCCTAGTTTCCTTCATGTTTAATCAGGAGAGCAAATGAAATATAAGAGGTAGCAGACTCCAAAGTTCATTTCCCTCTTTCTGTCTCTTGTAGCTCAAAGCTGCACAAAATCCAGCCAATCAAACTTTTGTGTGCATTGAAATATTGGGGAAAGAACTAATTGCTTCTGCTCCACTCCAAAATAAACTCCAGGAGTAAAGGAAATTGAGAAACCATACTCACAAAGTAGATCTCTAAATGTAGTCTCTAAAAGAGTAGGAAAGAATTAATCAAGGTTGAAGGATGTGGGGGACTGTATAATAGCACGGTATTTAAATGTGTAGCTATAAACACTAGTGTCCATAGTGTTCCATCACTCATAAGGATTCACTCACCTGAAGAATTCTTCCTCACAGGGAGGCTGATTAAAATGGTCTCCTGGCTTGAAATGAAACACTGGCTTTATTATACCCCAATCCAGAGTCAAGAGACAATTGGGCTTCAACTTTGCACAGACTGTCTGTAGAGGCAACAGAAGCAGGAAAAAAGACAGGATTTGAGGGAGGGAGAGGACAACAGTCTGCTCTTCAGAACTACATAGGACCTGAATGAGAAGCATTCCAAATTCTGTGAACACTTTGTGTCATTGATGGCTCTCTAAAGCCCATGTCACACAGTACCAACAGATGGAAAGAGGATATAAAACAGAGAGAAACACTTGCCATCCGTTGGTTAATGCAATGCATCCATTCTGTACTTACTGTGTCCGTTTTTCATACTCTCTATCGTTCCAGCATCTGTCTACTGAAATTCCATCTGCTCAAAAAGTTTTGAGCTGCACAAAACTTTTTGAGCGAATAAAGTATCCAATGCGTCCGTTCTACATCCTCTACACATACGGGGAACATCTATTATATGTCCGTCGTCAACTGTTACGCATCCGCTATATCCGCTAGGCATCCGCTGCCCATCTGCGCAACTCACATCCACTCCAGCGGAAAACGGACACAGGGAGGAAGTGAAATGGACGCAGAATGGACACGCAGCATTAGTAGCACAGACGTAGAAAGCATTAAAGCGGATGCAGCTCGCATACAAAGCATTAAAATGGAAAAAAACGTTCGTATAGGGAACGTAACTCAGATATTTAGGATGTCTGCAGGATGTCTAGAGGATGCAAAAGGACACCTAGCGGAAAACCTATATTTCCTATAAAAAGGGGGAGAAATCACCTGGATCTCACTTTCAGTCCAGCAGCCCTGCGGTGCAGAGCTTCAGCCTCCATCTGGCTCTTGCTCTTCCACAGCATCCAGTCATCTCCACCATGGATCATCACACACTCCTTTTGGAAGCCACCATCGTTCTTCAACAGTGCAAAACCCTCTACAGGCTCTTTCACCTGTTCTATGGGAAGAAAAGGAGGCATCCAAGAAGTGTATGGGTCCGAAGATGGATCATGAGAAGAGCTGAGTACAGACTGTATAACAAGCTAATGGTGGAGCTGAGGAACGAAGACTCTCGTGCATTCCAGAACTTCATGAGGATGCCACCAGCCATGTTTGACGAAGTTGTGGAGCAGCTGAAACCCACATTGACCAAGGCAAACCCCAACTTCCATCCCAGCCTGGACCCTGGGCTGAAGGTGGCACTGACTCTGGGCCACCTGGCCTCTGGGACCACGTACAGGAGCATGCAGTACGGCTGAAGGGTGCCAAACAACACCATCAGCATTGTGGTCAGAGAAGTGGTGCAGGCCATCATTGAAGAACACCTGGAGGAGCTCCTCCAGTGCCCCTCCACTGAAGAAGGCTGGAAGAAAGTTGCAGAGCAGTGGTATCAGAAGTGGAGCCACAATTGGCAAGCACGTGGCCTGCAAAGCGCCAGCCAAGTCGGGGTCCACTTATTTCAACTCCAAGGGCTTCTTCAGCATCATCCTCTTCACCATGGTCGATGCTGACTACAAGTTCATGTACATTGATGCTTCAGGCAACGGGTCATCTTCAGATGCCCTGGTATACACCAGTCATCTCAAGGAGGGGCTGAAACACAACCTCATCATGGGCTTCCCAGATCCAGACCCCCTGCCCAATGACACACAAGATGTGCCCTACTTCATCATGGGGGATGATGCCTTCTCCCTCAGAACCTACCTCATGAAGCCCAACACTTCCAGATGCCTCACCCGTGACGAGAGGATCTTCAACTACAGGCTCTCCAGGGCAAGACAGGTGGTGGAGAATGCCTTTGGAATCCTGGCCAACAGGTTCCAGGTACTTCTCACCACCATGCATCATCACCCAGAGACAGTGAGGAACATCATGGAAGCTTGCTGCATCCTGCACAATCTCATGCGCACCCGCTACCCAGTCTTGCAGAACAGGCTTGTGGACCACCAACAAGGCAATGGGGACATGGAGCCTGGGGAATGGAGACAAGGGTGAAACCTGATAGATACTGTGGATGTGCCAGTCCCCAACAGAGCTTCACATGAAGGGAAGAAGCAGCGCAACCTCCTGAAACAGTGGTGCAACTCCCCAGCTGGAGCAGTGGAGTGGCAAGACAGGATGTTAGATGTTTAATGGATGCTTCCTTCAGCCTGTCTCATCACACTGATGAGATTGTGCCATGTATGTTGGGTGGCCCTACAATGAACAGGGCATTTAATAAAGAGTTGTGTTTATGTTAAAATGTGTTGATGAATGGTTAAATTGTTATTGATAATAAAGGGCCATAGGTGTGGCACCTGGGAGGGTGGACCATACAGTCCCACTATGCTTGCACTGGAGGTTTATCTATCCCACAGCTATTGCTCATTCCAGAGGTATCCCTGCCATCCCACTGCTATCTTAACCCATCCCACTGCTATTACCCATCCCACAGGTATCCCTACCCATCCCACTGCTATCCTAACTGATCCCACAGCTATTACCCATCTCACAGGTATCCCTGCCCATTCCACTGCTATCCTTACCCATCCCAAAAGCATGCAAAGGCTTAAACCATTTCTAAAAGTTTCCACCAAGACTTTATTGACTAAAAAACTGAACCAAGTGTGTGAAGCAAAGATAACCTTTATTAATAACAAACTGTAAAAGCAAAATGACCCAAGTAAAGTGTCCCAAGCAAAGATAAAGTCAACAGTTAGCAGCCCAGTCTCTGGCACTCTTCTCAGTCACTCTGAGGGGTGCCCATAGTCTCAGGGGTGAAGGGTCCAGGTGCTGTGGAGGTGGCTGCTGCTGGAGTGCTGGTCTGAGGCACCATTGGGGTGCCTGGCCCCAAGAGGACAACAGGGGATGGTGTGTGGAGGAAGCTCTCAGAGAGCTGGCTCAGTCCTGTGATGTTGAGAGCCAGTCCCTTCCTCCATGACATGGGGTGTCAGTCCCTAGACCAATGACAGATGTTCTGGGGCCGGACTTGGCTGTGGGGTGGAGGAAGGAGGAGTGTAGTGGGGCTTTCTGGTCTGCAGCTAAGTGAGGTGTGGGTGGCATCTGTGGCATGGGTGGCATCTGTGGCATGGGTGGCATTGGTGGCATTGGTGGCATTGGTGGCATTGGTGGCAATGGTGGCATTCGATGTGCCTGTGCCTGGACTGGGAAGGGCTGCCTGTGCTGCTGGAACTACTGGAAGCCATAGCCTTGGTAGGTGAGGGCCTGTGGAAAGCCTTGGAAGGGCTGTGACATCACCTGGGGTGGAGGAGCAGACCTGGAGTGGATCAGAGCAGGTTCAGCTGGGCCTGGAGGGTAGTGCAGAAGACCTGTGATCCTCTCCTTTGTCACTTGGTACTGTGATTCAGACATGTCCATGATGGTCTGGTTGACGTAGGTGAGGAAGGGCTTGTGGTTTGAGGATGGTATGTTAGTGTGTACCAGCTGAGAGAGGAGATCTACGCTGCTTTTGATGGTGTCCCTGATCTCCAGCAGGACAGTGTGGCTCTGCCTCTCTGCCTGCTTTCTGTGAAGGTGGAGCTTGGGGTGGGGGTGGGTTGGTCTCTGGTGTCAGTGCCCACTCCTTGCTCCCACTGTGTTATGGGGTCCTCCATGTGCTCCGCCATGGGGAGTGCAGCTGTCGGGGGGTTCTCCGTCGTGCGGTGCTCCACAGATACCTGCCTGGACACAGGAGCTGACTCTTGGCCAGAAGAGGACTGGCTCTCCGTGGGCTGCCTGAGAGAGAAAGTAGACAGAGGGGCTGCTCCTCAGTGGCGGACCTCACCCTCCAAGAAGCTGCACTTGGCCATCACGTAGGTCTCCCGCTCGGTGAGCTTGACCACTGCCTGGCAAGACTTCTTGAGGTGCAGCTTCCCCTACCAGGTGTGCATGTGCTTCCACCACCCAAGGAGGACCTCCGAAGTTTAGCCCAGGCTCTCCGCCTTCTCTCTCCAAGCTGCCTGCTTCTTCTTGGTGTCTCAATAGATCCTGTGTCCATTCCGCCAGAGGTACTCATTCTCCCTCAGCCATTTTAGCACCTCATCCTCATGTTCCTCTTCGATGGAGTACTGCCTCTTCTCCCTATCTCGCGTATGCCTCTTCCTTCCTCTGGCATGGCCTACTGGGCTCCACCACATCACCACTAGCAGGAGCAGCAAAAACAAAAGCAGCAGCAAAAGCAGGACCAGCAGGACCAGCAGCACCACCAGCACCACCACCAGCAGCACCAGCAGCACCAACAGGACCAGAAGCACCAGCACCACCAGCTCCACCAGTCGCACCAGCAGCACCAGCAGGACCAGCAGCACCAGGAGCATCAGGAGCACCAGGAGCACCAGGAGCACCAGGAGCACCAGGAGCACCAG
>BLBF01000199.1:0-13564 GCA_015471245.1 Laticauda colubrina | reverse complement strand
AAAATAATTTTTATATATGTATTTATTTCTTTAGTATCTGTGGTTTTTATGATTAATCAAAACAAAACCAGATACTAAAATATAAATAGATAAATAAAAAAAAGCAACTTACCAAAATGAGATAGGCAACTTCTTGCTACATTGATGTTATACATTATCTGTTTCTGCTTAAATCAATATATTGCAACATCAATATTACAAGAAGTTGAATGCATGCACACATCAATTGAATTTTTTTTGAAATAAAAGTGTTTCATTTTTTTTATACATAAACAAAACAAACCTAAAACATAATCCATCCTCAGTTAAGCCCCTGTCACACTGCACCAACGGATGCAAAGAGGATGTAAAACGGACAAAAAAGCTTGCCATCTGTTGGTTAACGTGATGTATCCGTTCTGTACTCACTGCCTCTGTTTTGCTTCCTCTCTATCCATCCAGCATCCGTTTATGGACATTTCATCCGCTCAGAAAGTTTTGAGCTGCTCAAAACTTTTGCGCGGAAAATGTATCCAATTTGTTCATTCTGCATCCACTACGCATCCGCTAGGCATCCGTTCTGCATCCGTTACGCATACGCTATATCCGCTAGGCATCCGCTACGCATCCGCGCAAGTCGCATCCACTCGGATGTAGGGAGGAAGCGGAACGTACGCAGAACGGATGCAGAATGGATGCCTAGCAGATGCAGCATGGAAATAAAGCATTTAAAACAGAAAAAACGTCCGCAGAGGGGACCTATCTCGGATATTAAGGATGTCTAGAGGATGCTTAGAGGATGCAAAGGGACACATAGTGGAAAACCTATACTGCCTATAAAAAGGGGGAGCAACTCACCTGCATCTCACTTTCAGACCAGCAGCCCAGCTGTGCAGACCTCTGCAGCCTTCATCTTACTCTTACTCTTCCACAGCATCCAGTCATGTCAACCGTGGGTCATAACACACTCCTTTTGGCAGCCACCATCCTTCTGCAACAGTGCGAAGCCATCTAAAGGCTCTGTGAACTCTACTACGGGAAGAAAAGGAGGCAGCCAAGAAGCGTCTGGGTCCGAAGATGGATCAGGAGAAGAGCAGAGTATGGACTGTACAACAAGCTGATGGTGGAGCTCAGGAACGAAGACACTCGGGCAGTCCAGAACTTCATGAGGATGCCTCTGGCCATGTTTGACGAAGTTGTGCAGCGGCTGACACCCAGCTTGACCAAGGCAAACTCCAACTTCCGGCCCAGCCTGGAACCTGGGCTCAAGGTGGCACTCACTCTGCGCTACTTGGCCTCAGGGACCACCTACAGGAGCATGCAGTACAGCTGGAGGGTGCCACACAACACCATCAGCATTGTGGTCAGAGAAGTGGTGCAGGCCATCATCGAAGAATACCTGGAAGAGCTCCTCCAGTGCCCCTCCACTGATGAAGGATGGAAGAAAGTTGCAGAGCAGTGGTATCAGAGGTGGAACTTCCCACACACCGTTGGAGCCATAGATGGCAAGCACGTGGCCTGCAAAGCGCCAGCCAAGTTGGGCTCCACTTATTTCAACTACAAGGGCTTCTTCAGCATCGTCCTCTTTTCCATGGTCGATGCTGACTACAAGTTCATGTACATCGATGCTTCAGGCAGCGGCTCATGTTCAGATGCCCAGGTATACAATGCCAGTGACCTCATCATGGGCTTTCCAGATACAGACCCCCTGCCCAACGACACGCAAGATGTGCCCTACTTCATCGTGGGGGATGACACCTTCTCCCTCAGAACCTACCTCATGAAGCCCTACACTTCCAGATGCCTCACCCGTGAAGAGAGGATCTTCAACTACAGGCTGTCCAGGGCAAGGCGGGTGGTGGAGAACACCTTTGGCATCCTGGCCAACAGGTTCCAGGTACTTCTCACCACCATGCAGCATCGCCCAGAGACCGTGAGGAGGATCATGGAAGCTTGCTGCATCCTGCACAATCTCATGCGCACCCGCTACCCAGTCTTGCAGAACAGGCTCGTGGACCTCCAGCAAGGCAATGGGGACATGGAGCCTGGGGAATGGAGGCAAGGGCAAAACCTGATAGACACTGAGGATGTGCAAGGCCCCAACAGAGCCTCATGTGAAGGGAACAAGCAGCGCAACCTCCTGAGACACTGGTGCAACTCCCCAGCTGGACCAGTGGAGTGGCAAGACAGGATGATAGATAATTAATGGATGCTTCCTTCAGCCTGTCTCATCACATGGATGAGATTGGGCCATGTATGTTGGGTGGGCCTACAATGAACAGGGAGTTCAATAAAGAGTTGTGTTTGTGTTGACATGTGTGGATGATTATTACATTATTATTGATAATAAAGGGCCATAGGTGTGGCACCTGGGAGGGTGGACCATACAGTCCCATTATGCTTGCACTGGAGGTTTATCTATCCCACAGCTATTACCCATTCCAAAGGTATCCCTGCCCAGCCCACTGCTATCTTAACCCATCCCACAAGCATGCAAAGGCTTAAACCAATTCTAAAAGTTTCCACCAAGACTTTATTAAAAAAAAAGAAATGAAGCAAGTGTGTGAATCAAAGATAAACTTTATTGAACAACAAGCTGTAAAATAAAAATGACCCAAGTCAAGTGTCCAAATAAAGTCCACAGGTAGCCAGCTACCCAGTCTCTGGCACTCTTATTGGTCACTCGGAGGTGTGCCCAGTCTCAGGGGTGAAGGGTCCAGGTGCTGTGGAGGAGGGTGGTGCTGGAGTGCTGGTCTGTATCATCATTGGGGTGCCTGGCCCCGAGAGGACAACAGGGGACGGTGTGTTGAGGAAGCTCTCAGACAGCTGGCTCAGACCCATGATGCTGAGAGCTCCTTCCTCCATGCCATGGGGTGTCAGCCCCAGTACTGATGACAGATGTACTGAGGCCGGGCTTGGCTGTGGGGTGGAGGAAGGAGTAGTGTAGTGGGGCTGGGTGAGGACTGGCGTGGGTGGCATCGCTGTCGTCGGTGGCATCATTATCGTGGGTGGCATCGGTGGCATCAGTGGAACCGGTGACAACGGTGTCATCCGATGACTCTGTGCCTGGACTGGGAAGGGCTGCTGCCTGTGCTGCTGGACCTCCTGGTAGCCATAGCCCTGGTAGGTGAGGGGCTGTGGGAAGCCTTGGAATGGGAGGGACATCACCTGGGGTGGAGGTGGAGGAGCAGACCTGGACTGGGTGGGAGCAGGTTCCTCTGGATCTGGAGGGTTGTGAAGCAGCTCAGTGATCCGGTCCTTCAGCACCTGGTACTGGGGTTCCTCCATGTCCCTGAGGGTCTGGTTGATATAGGTGAGGAAGGGCTTGTGGTTGGAGGATGAGGAGTCGGTGCTGACCAGCTGAGAGAGGAGATCTATGCTGGTGCTGATGGTGTCCCTGATCTCCAGCAGGACAGTGTGGCTCTGCCCCTCCTTCTGTCTGGCTCTCTGCCTTTCTGTGGAGGCGGAGCTGGGGGGGGTGGATGCGGCTAGGACTGTGCTGGACTCGATGTCTCCTCTCTCCCACCGCACCAGGGAGTTTTCCAGATGCTCCACCACGGCTACAACACCTGTCCGCGGGTTCTCCGCCATGGCACACTCCACAGAAACCTGCCTGGAGACAGGGACTGACTCTCGGCCGGAAGAGGACTGGGTCTCAGCAGGCTGCCGGAGAGAGAGGGTTGTGAGAGGGGCTCCTGGTGCTCCTCGGTGGCGGATCTCACCCTCCAGGAAGCTGCACTTGGCCATGCCGTAGGTCTCTCTGTCCGTCAGCTTAACCATGGCCTGTCCAGATTTCTTCAGGTGCAGCTTCCCGTACCAGGTGTGCATGTGCTTCCACCAGCCGAGGAGCACCTCCGAAGTGTAACCCATACTCTCCACCCTCTCTCTCCAAGCAGCCTGCTTCCTTTTGGTGTCCCTGTAGAGCCAGTGTCCCCTCCGCCACAGATAGTCATTCTCTCTCAGCCACTCCAGCACCTCATCCTCGTGTTCCTCCTCAATATAGTATTGCCTCCTCTCAGTCCCCACATATGGCTCTTCCTCCCTTTGGCAGGAACAGATGGGCCCTCATCAGAGGGGCTCCCAGGTAATAGGGGCTGCTCCTCCACACCAGCAGCAGCAGGATCATCATCATCATCAGCAGCAGCAGCAGCAGCAGCAGCAAGATCAGCAGCAGCAGCAGCAGTAGCAGCAGCACCAGCAGGTTCAGCAGCAGCAGGACCAGCAGGACCAGGAGCACGAGCAGGACGAGCAGGATGAGCAAGACCAGGAGCACGAGCAGGACCAGCAGGACCAGCAGGACCAACAGGACCAGGAGCAGCTTCAGCAGAGTAAGCACCAGCAGAAGCACCACCGCCAGGAGCAGCTTCAGCAGAAGCTCCAGCACCAGAAGAGTGAGCCCGAGCAGCAGAAGCCCCAGCAGAAGCAGAGTCAGGGACAGGGGGTGGGAGGGTGGCCCTGTCCTTCTTGCCAGGGATGGTGGCAGGCTGCTGAGACTTTCGCTTCTTCCCCATGGTTGTGGGGTTGCTGGCTGGCAGGGAGGCTGGCAGGAAGCCTGGCACCAAGGCTGGCAGGAAGCCTGGCAGGAAGGCTGGCAGGAAGGCAGGCAGGAAGGCAGGCACCAAGGCTGGCAGGCAGATTGGCTGGCAGCGAGGCTGGAAGGTAGGCTGGCAGCAAGGCTGGCAGGCAGGCAGAGAGCAAGGCTGGCAGGGAGGCTGGCCAGGAGGCTTGGAGGCAGGCTGGCAGGAAGGCTGGCAGCAAGGCTGGCAGGCAGGCATGCAGGCAGGGCAGGCAAGGACTCGATGTATCCGGCAGCAGGTCTTTCCTCCGAATGCTGGCCACATGCGAGCTGCTTCCCTTTATATCCGCGTGGCTTACGCAATGCATCCCCCCGCATGCGCAATTAACGCCAGGCTCCCGTTCGGCTTCCGCTGTGCTTCTGCTTCATCCGCTGTGCATCCACTCTGCATCCGCTTCATCCGTTCCGCGTCCGCTTTGCTGAGGTCCCCTGGAAGCCTAGCAGATGTGCCATCCGCTCCCAACCGCTTCCATCCTCTAGGCTTCCGTTCCGCATCCGCTTTCCATCCGCTCTGCGTCCTCCCCGCGTCCATTCCTTTCCATGTTATCCACTCTGGTTATGCAAATTTTTGCCCCTTTTGAGAGCGGATAACAACGGATGGAACATTTTGCTCGTCCATTGTGTTCTTTTTAAAATCGTTTTGCATCCGTTGGGCAGTGTGACAGGGCCTTAACATACAGTTTGTAGGTTGGTACAAATCACTTGTGCACAATCTCTGAGGTCTTTCCCTTCCAATTTGCACTTATCCTTATATCATATGTCCACTATATATATTTAGATTATTATTATTATTAATTACTTGCAGGACTACTAATATTACATCATTTTATGCAAGCAAATCATCATTTTTACTTAATCTACTTTATAATGTTCATTTCATCACCAGTTTATTCTATAACAATATATCCTTACTTTACCTTACCTCTGTAATACTATTAAACTTATAAAGTATTATAAAATATTTCAATAATGAAAAAGCAAAGCAGAAACAAATATCAATAAGTACAGCAGTGTAACAGAAAAAATTCTTTGTATTGACTTATTTCTAATTTTGTTAATTATATCAACATGTTTATAATTATCAGTCTTCTGTATTTAATTCATATATAACAATGATCATTCTCCTCCTAATTTCTCCCTCTTATCTCTATCCATTTCTGCACATTGTAATTTTTTAATTTTATTTTCTACTATGGGGATGTCAAGCGGTGCTCCATTCAAAATCCAAGAAAGAAATACTTAAACTCTTTAAGTTAGAGAAAAGTTATCTTTTACTGAAAGTGAAGTGGTAGCAACCAGAGAATTCTGAATCTGAGAAATTAGGTGCGTAATTCACATATACAAAGTGATCGAAGTGTTCCCACCCCCAAGAGTTCAGATGAAACTTCCAATTAGAAGTTGTGAATATGATCATGTGGGCTTCTTCAAGTGATGATAAGGCCTCTGTTTGTTGACTTTGGCATACTTTGATAACGGGTTGCAGTTGCGCAGAGAAAAGAAAGCTAAGCGAGAAATAGAAACTTAACTCTATTGTATGCTCCCCCCCCCCATTTACACAACAGAAAAATGTAACACCTCCAGCTCACTTCCCAGACTCATCCCCTCCTTCCCCCCCGTTTCTTATGACAGCCAAAAGATGCAAAGCGATAGTAGAAGATCTTGAAGGCTGACATTCGGCGCTCCTGGAAAAAGGAAAATCATCAGTCCTAGAGGAGAGAGAGGAGAAAATATAAAGACAATTATTAGTCATAAAGCAATGACAAAAGAATACGCTCCTAGGGCTTATCAGGATACTTGGAACGAAATGCTTTGATCAACTTAGGGGCTTTAACATCGGTTTCGTTAAACCATTCGGCTTGTGAAGAAGGGAAATGTTTCCAGGCTACAAGATACTGGAGCCGACCCCTCCATTTGCGAGAGTCCAGAATTTAACTTCAAAATGTTGTTCACCTTCAATCAGTATTAGTATGGGAGAGTCAGCCTGGATGGGTCTTAAATCAGAAGTATGTTCAGATTTTAAAAAACTAACATGGAACACCAGATAAATTCGATGAAGAGTTTTCAGTAAGTTCAGCTGGACTGTTACAGGATTTACATTCCATTCAATCGTGAAAGGAGCAATATATTTAGGACCAAGCTTCTTTGACTTTTGAGTGGTTTGCAGGTATCTGGTGGACAGGAAAACTTTGTCGCCTACTTTATATAATTTCTGTGTAGATCTTTTCTTGTCTGCAAACTTCTTATGAGCTTGATGGGCCTCATCTAATGCTTTGCGTGTTACTGGCCAGTTAAGTTGGAGTTGAGTTATCCATTCATCCAACGAATGGATGTTAGGCCTTTCACGAGGAAGTTCAGGTATGCGTACAAAATATTGTCCCGAAGCTACTTTGAATGGAGTAAATCCAGTACTACTGTGTACAGAGTTGTTATATGCCACTTCGGCAAATGGTAGTAAGTCGGACCAGTTATCTTGTTGATAATTTATATAACATCTAAAATACTGTTCTAACACTGCGTTAGTCCTCTCACAGGCCCCATTGGTTTGAGGGTGGTGGGCAGAGCTTAAGTCCTGGGCGGAGCCTATCAACTTCAGGAACTCTGTCCAAAAATTTGAGGTAAATTGCACCCCTCTGTCAGAGATTTTGTGTTCCGGAACGTCATGTAACCTATAGATATTTGAAATAAACAGTTTAGTCAGCGTCTTAGCAGATGGAATCTTGGAACAAGGTATGCAATGTACTTGTTTGGAAAACAAATCGGTTACTACCCAGATGACTGTGTTTCCACCACTTTCGGGTAATTCTACCATAAAGTCCATAGAGATTTCCTTCCAGGGGGCTGTTGGTCTAGCTACATTTTGTAACAACCCTACTGGCTTACTAGGAGGTCTCTTTGCCGAAGCACAAATTGAACAGCTAGCTACATAAGCTTCAATGTCCTTCTTTAAAGTAGGCCACCAGAATTGCCGCTTAACCAGGTGTAAGGTCTTCACAAATTCAAAGTGACCAGCTGCTTTAGAATCATGAGCTTATTGTAGTATTTGGCCCCTCAGCGCCTGTGGCACATACAACTTGGTCCCCACCCAAGCCAAACCATCTCTAACTGTATAGTCATTTGAATGAGCCAGGAACCAATCATCCAGTTTTAAAGCTTCTTTTAGTTGTTCGGACAAGTCATTCGATAAATCTACTTCTTGTTTCTTCTTTTGGGCTCTGGTGATCCCTGGGGCAGCTAGATGTTTGGTCAAAACAATTGGACTTATCACCTCCTGGCGCATACTATTATATTGGGGTAGTCTAGAGAGAGCATCAACCATGAAGTTCTTCCCCCCTGGAATGTACTTCAGTGAGAAATTTAACCGCTTGAAATACTGGGCCCAGCGAACTTGTTTAGGGGACAGTTTCCAAGGCGTTTTTAAGGCTTCCAAATTTTTATGATCAGTCCATACCTCAAATGGATGTTTTGCTCCTTCCAGGAAATGTCTCCAGGTCAGTAAGGCCCAACGAACTACAAAACCTTCTTTTTCCCAGATGGCCCACCTTCTCTCGGTTTCAGATAGTTTACGGGAGGTATACGCACAAGGCTGTAAGGTCCCTTTCTCATTGATTTGAAGTAACACCGCTCCAACAGCCACATCATTTGCATCAGCTTGAATCACGAAAGGAGCCTCCATATCTGGGTGCTCTAGCACTGGTTCTGCAGCAAACAGTCGTTTTAGCTTTTCAAAAGCTGCTTGGCACTCCATGGACCACTCCAACGGCTTACTCGGCCTTGGCTTCACCTCCCCTTTTGTTTTTAAGAGATTTGTGATGGGCATTGCTATCTTAGCAAACGTCAGGATAAATTGCTGGTAAAAATTTGCAAATCCCAAGAAGCTTTGAAGTTGTTTTCTGGTACGTGGTGGAGCCCATTCCAATACGGCATGCACTTTCTCTGGATCCATTTCTATGCCCTCAGATGAAATGTGATATCCCAAATAGTCAATTTTCTCTTGATGGAATTTACACTTGGATAGTTTAGCATACAACTTAGTGGCACACAGTTTCTGTAGAACCGACCACACCAGTTTCACATATTCATCCAGAGTTTCTGTGTAGATAAGGATGTCATCAAGATAAACCAGAACCCCCCTGTATAAATGTTCATGTAACACCTGATTGATCAGCTGCATGAATACAGCTGGGGCCCCTTGTAAACCAAATGGAAGAATGTTGAATTGGAAGCAACCCATCAGGCAGTTAAAAGTGGTCTTCCATTCATCCCCTTCCTTAATTCGAATTCGGTAGTATGCTTCTCTCAAATCCAACTTCGTGAAAATCATCCCCTTGGCTAGGTGGGCCAACATGTCCTTCATCAACAGAAGGGGGTACACATTTTCCACGGAAATGGCGTTCAAATTTCTGTAGTCCACCACCAAGCGTTTGGAACCATCTTTCTTTTCATGGAACAACACTGGGGCCACTACCCGGGGCCTAGCAGGTTGAATGAAACCACGTTCCAGATTTTTATCTATAAACAATCTTAGTCTCATCATGCTCTCCCATGATCTCTCCCATAGGTTCCATGATAAAACGTGCAGGGCAACCTCCAGCCACTGATCCATCTAATTGGCAAAAGGAAATGGGCATCTTCAAAGGTTTTAGTTTTAAGCCCATTTTCTCCACTACTTCCATTTGATTATACACCTTGTGCACCCAGAATCTAACAGGGCTAGCATTTCCCCTTCGACCCCTGAATTGGGTACCCTCAACCTCACCGGAATGGTCATAGGGCCCATGCTTGGACTTACCAGGAAGTCGTCTTCCGAGTCGAAATCATCTTCCTCAGGGGTAACTGGGGTTTCTGATTCCTCTTCTGCGGGAGAGGTGACCTCTGCCATCTCTTTCGAATTTAGTGCTGCTTTGCGAGGCTTCGCTGGGGATTTTTCAGGTTTCTTCCCTTCTTTTGGTGCCCCCTTTGGTTCCAGCTTGTCTTTGCAGTTCACAGCCCAGTGACCTCCCTTCCCGCATCAAAAGCAGGCCGAGGGGTTGGGTCTTGCCGCCACTCCTTCCCTCTGAGGTTTGGGGATCTCTTCAGGACGTGGGGGGGGGAAGGCTTGCTCCACCAGAACCTCCCCGCCGTCTGCTTCGGGTTAAATCAATTTCCACTTCTTCTGCCAGCAAGTACCACATCTGCAAGTCATTTGGGTCTCTTCTAACAATGCATCTCTGGTACACATCTTCATTTAAACCATCTTTAAACGCTTCTACCAGGGCTTCCTGGGACCAGCCTCGGATATGACCGGTTAACTGTCTAAATTCTTGGGTGTAGTCAGCCACTGACCTCTGCCCCTGGTTTATGGTCTTCATCTTAATCTGGGCCTTGCGCTCTGCTAGTAGGTCCTCAAACCTAGCCCGCAGCGCAGTCATGAATAAGTTCTAATTCATCAACTGGGGAGCGTTATCATTATGCAGGGTCACCATCCACTCTGCAGCTGTTCCCTCCAGAGCCCTGGTAACACATCTCACTTTGGCTGCTTCTGAGGGAAAATCCTCCCTGTATTCTTCCATATAGCTCCAAACTTGGGCTAGGAAAAATCCCAAGGTTTTGGGATATCCCTCGTATTTTACTTCTAACGGAGGCAGTCTAGGAGCTCTACGCCTTCCAGGAATTACACCCACTGCTGAGGGCCCTGGGGCTGCTGCTGGCTCAGGTTGATTTATGGGAGAAGGGGCTGCTCTGCTTCTTCTAGCGGGTGTTACTCCCCCTTCCCCTTGATACCTGTGTGCAGCTTGGGGTTGTTCAAAGGCTTCATTCAGAAGTCTCCTGGCTTGATCCAGTATGAGTTCTCTCTTTTCCCTCTCTTGCCATGGCTCATCTTTTCCATGCCAGCGGGTAGTTGTGATCCCGGGGGGGTGGGGGTCCTTCTCCGGATCTTTCCAGCCAACCCCCACCGACCATCTGGGCTTCACAGCTGGATCCTCTTCAAGACTGAGCTTTGCTAACAATTGGGCTTCGTGTACCAGCAAAGAATCTTGCCCTCCAATGGCTCCCAGATCTTCCTGGTCACTAGTTGGAGATGACATGATGTTCAGGCCCCCTCGGAAGAAAATTGGGTGTTTTCTCCAGGTGGGCTGGTAGAGTGAGATTCAGAATAATGTCAGGCGGTGCTCCATTCAAAATCCAAGAAAGAAATACTTAGACTCTTTAAGTTAGAGAAAAGTTATCTTTTACTGAAAGAGAAGTGGTAGCAACCAGAGAATTCTGAATCTGAGAAATTAGGCGCGTAATTCACATATACAAAGGGATGGAAGTGTGTTAGGGATAACATTGTTCACCCTAACTGTTTTAGGTGAAATACTAACTATAAATCATAGTTAGTGTATGCAGCTTTAACTGTAAAATAGCAACTGTGGGTGTGGTTATGAAAACCATATAAAAGTAGCAAGGCTACAGCTTGCTCGCCCCCTCTCTCTGGCTTTGATGATCCCTGATTACTGCTTGGAAGCAAGACTGCATTGCTCGAACGGGAGAGACAACAACGGACTGATTTATGTGAACTGATAATAGGATATTCTACATGGATTTTGCTAACTGAATATCCCTGAATGGACTGACTACATGGTAACTGAATATTGGACTGTTTTTGACTATGCTATAAACTTATACTGGAATAAAATATATTCTTGATAGCACAAGCGTATCTGTTATTTTTACTGTATGTTAATAAACGTACAAGCTTAGCTCACTCATTTATCTGTGTGCCTATCTGACTAACGCTGCACATTCTGTTTAGCTTGTCTACCTAACCCTGGTTGGGGAACCCAGGCTTAACAAAGTGTTCCCATCCCCAATAGTTCAGATGAAACTTCCAATTAGAAGTTGTGAATATGATCATGCGGGCATCTTCAGGTGATGATGAGGCCTCTGTTCATTGACCTTGGCATACTTTGATAACGGGTTGCAGTTGCGCAGAGAAAAGAAAGCTAAGTGAGAAATAGAAACCTAACTCTACTGTATGCTCCTCCCCCCTCATTTACACAACAGAAAAATGTAACACCTCCAGCTCACTTCCCAGACTTATCCCTTCCTCCCCTCCCGTCCGTTTCTTATGACAGCCGAAAGATGCAAAGTGATAGTAGAAGATATTGAAGGCTGACAGGGGATCTCTTTGTTTTTCCATTATTGTGCAAACATAATTCTCGCCACTATTAACACATGTAACATTAAATATGTATTGTACTCCTTTTATTTATGTGGGTGCCAACAAAAATATTTCTGGTTTTAAAATTTAAATCTATATGTTGCTTTACCATTTTTGCTAACCTTGAGACTACATCCTCTTGAATAGCTACACTAGCAGAACCCAATACTGAATTCATATATTCCAGTTTTTTAAACTGAGGAATAAATTTCAGAAAAATAATTCAGTATTGCTCTGTGAATGTGGAATATCAATTCCATTTGTGATCTAACTTCTTAGATGATTTTGTACTATTATCTTTTTTTTGGGGGGGACTATATATACCTGCACAAGGCTGTAAAAAGCTTCAGTATGTTTTTTTAGCTGCATTCTAAAAAGGTTAGGGGACCAAACATTGTTTCCCCTGGCTTCTCTCTTTCTGCAATAGAGAGAGCATTCAATTAGGGACTGTTTGTCCAGGTAAGTAGTCTTGGCTAGGAAAGATTTCTGTGCCACTACTGGCAGAAAATAACAAACTCCCTTGGTTTGTTCATAGTATTTTCATTTTAAGTGTTTCTTTTTCAATGAATGAATTGAAACTATGAAAATATCGGCCATTCTTTTATATACACAGTGCAACATCTTTTTGTTGCAAAAAGAAAACAAAAGGAGATCCAAGAGTCAGAACCACAACCATTGGAGTCTGAGGAAAGCAGAGCCAGCACATCATCCATCAAAGAAACTGGAGCCAGCACATCATCCACACCATGATCAGAGGAAGGAGCCAGGACATCATCAGGTACTGGAAGTGCTGAATCAGACACTGAAGGGACATTGCAGCAGTACAATAATTTTAAGGAAAAATATGATGGATTGGACATTTCCCCAGAAATAATTAGGATGCAAGTATTGTAGAAGATTTGAAATTTTGATCAAAGAAAAAAGTGTCCACGGACCTAAGAAGTGGAAGAATTACCAAATTGAACCATCAGGAAGGAGTAAAGAAATCAAACAAGCTTTCCTCAGGAAGAAATTGAAGGAACATTTCTCATCTAAGGCTCTGTACATATGTACAGAGAAGTTGCAGCAATGTGAGCAGGATGCCATAAGCAAAGGACAGGAGAAGATGACTGAGAAATATCTGGGTAGTACATGTAGAGTGTTTACTACAGTGTATAGTCTGGCACAAACATGCAGACCATTTTCATATATAGAAAATCTGATTGAATTACAAATAACAAATGGATTAGATTTGGGAACAGGGTTGCATTCACATAGAACTGCAGTTGCAATAGTTGATTTCATTGCAAAAAATATCAGGAAACATTTATTTACCAAAATTCTTGAGAAAACTCAAAAAATCTGTTTGATAATTGACAAAGCCTCAACAATATCTTCCAAACCAGTTCTTATACTGTACTTAAAAATTGAGGGTCAGGCTTTCTCACCAACTATTTTCCTTGAACTAGTATAATTAGATAAACAAAATGCAGAGACAATATATTGTTCGGTTACAGAAAGTTTGAATAAAGTTGGGTTTAATAGAAACTATCTGGATAAACATTTGATTTGCTTTTGCTCTGATGGAGCCAGTTGTTATGCTTGAGAGAAAATCTGGGCTAAGCACTAAGATAACCAAAGAGTTTCCAAACATTATAATATTGTTTAAACCATTGTCTGCAACTTGTTTTAGATGATTCTATTAGGGAAATAAAGCAAATCAATCACTTTCAAATTTTTATTGATAAAATATATTTTATTTTCCATCAATCGAATAAGAACCTAATTGAACTTAACAAAATTTGCAAACAACTTGACATTAAAATTATAAAAATTGGTAGAGTTTT
>BLBF01000198.1:319103-341896 GCA_015471245.1 Laticauda colubrina | reverse complement strand
CACAGCAAAGCCCAGATGCTGGACCTGGTGGTTCTGGAGCGGCTCCTAGCTGTCCTGCCCCCAGAGATGGAGGGCTGGGTGCGGGAGTGTGGAGCAGAGAGCAGCTCCCAGGCGGTGGCCCTGGCGGAAGGCTTCCTCCTGAGCCAGGCGGAGGAGCAGAAGGAGCAGCTCCACAGACAGGTGGGAGACTTTAGGGAGCTCGGAAGGGAATATAGAGAGGGCTTGAATTCTTCACCCCAAACTTCTTCCATGTTCATAATATGAGGCAATTCTCCAGTTCTTGTAGGACATTGTTCCATTGTTTTCTCACTCAGCCACACAGGTGGATATTGGGGGCTTTGAGGTTGTGCTCCAAATATAAAAATCCACTTTGTGTCATGTGAAGTACATTAATTCTGCTTCTTCTTTCCTTCCTCCTATTTGAAGTGCTGCACTGTGGAGATCAGAGATGGTGAGGGAAAGAAAGACCCATCAAATCCCCCTCAGGAGCTATTTTTCAGGAGGATCCCTTGGGAAGATCCAAGTCAGGACACCTCAGGAGGTAAGAGAAGATCCTCCGATTCCCCGCCTGTCTTCCCTTCCCTCCTCTCCTATAGAATACCTCCTCCTATTTTGTTAATTATGCATTTTGAAATTATTTATTCCTTACAGAGAAACAAAGAATGAAGCTTCCTGGTTTTTATGACGGAGATCAAATGGCGGTTGAACCTCCAAATCAAGTAAGAAAGGGAATAGATATTAGATTTCTATTCTCCCTTTAGGAAATGAAGGAGGTGTGCAGAAGGCTCTCTCTTTCTGTTCCCCCCCCTTGTTTGGCCTGGATTATTTTTGTGTTCTTCAGCAACATGGAAAGCAGAATAGCAGGTTCAAGTTGCTGTAGGCCGGCATAGCTTTCTCTGGTTATCTTGTTCGACTTGGTACTCTGCCAGCTTGTAGTTTACAAGAAGCAATTTTTTAAAAGTCCTTCAAGAAATAGGAATAAATGTATCACATTGGCAGGAATTGCTAGAGACCCTCTTTTTTGGGGTAATTCTTTGACTCGGAATTGTGCAAGGCTGATGAAAACAATAAATAAATACATTGCTGCATTAGCATTTTTTAAAAGCCTTACTTATAAGCTGTAGTTCAAAAATAAGGAAATCGTATAAAAAAATAAAGCAGACTATTAAAATCCAAAGGGTGTGGCCACGTTGAGCATGTAATCGCAGTACTTTGGGCTACAAAATAATTTCCAATCCTCTGATTTGCGCCTCAATTAGGAGATTCTGTTGGGTTTTTTTTTTTTTGTCAATTGTAGGGTTAGGGTTAGCTATTCTATGCCAGTACATTTGGTTTTTGTTTCCTAAATGTAGAACCTTACATTTCTTACTGTTGATTTCCTTTTGTTAGATGGGGCCCAATCTGTCGATCCTGCTATATCTCGAGCTTATCTTCTGGAGTGTTGGTATTCCTGTCAATTTGGTCTTGTCTGCAAATTTGATGAGTTCCTCTTCTACCCTCTTGTCTAAATCAATGATGATGATGAACAGATCTTGCGAATCCTCCTGTTCTCTTCTTTTTTGTGTTCAGGAGGGTCTGGTGTCCTTCAAGGAGGTGGCTGTGTATTTCTCTGAGGAGGAATGGTCTCAAGCTGGATCCTGACCAGAAAGTGCTACATTCAGAAGTCATGCTTGAAAACCATGGGAACATGGTCTCTCTGGGTAAGATTTTTCTAGTCCCCAATCAAGAAGAGAGATTATAATTAGTTTTTTTATTTAAAAAAAAAACCTAATCAAATATTGTCTCCTGGGAGGGAGAAGGAAAGGATCTGGCCTTCTCGTGCTCCAAGGAAGGAAAGAGTCAACGTCTCTTTGCTTAGATGCTTTCTCTGCCATTTCTTATCAGTATTTTTTCCATATCTATTGAACTTATCTGTGGAGGCTGAAACGAATGAGGTGTGCTTTTATGTGACCTCTGGAGGTCATGTGAGATGAATGTGTTGTCATTTTTCCTCTGAAACCTCTAAATTATGTGAGAACAGAACTTTCATGCTCAGCCCATGGAAGAGCATTCTGTCAGCATTCCAGAAAAACTCAACTCCAATCAAAAACTCCGAGACAGACAAGTCCTCAAAGTTCCTGTTATTAGAATAGTAAACTGGCACATCTGAGAAATCCCAAATCTGAAAATTCCAGGTTTCCCTCTAATAAGTAAAAAATTACAAATCCACTCCCTGCTCACATAATTCCATCACATGCCCCAATCACCATCCGTCCCATCTTGAGGTGTCCCCTCTACTACTACTCAACCGGGTGCAGGAACAACATGACCTTGACTGTAATGAAGAATGCTATTATGTCTAACCACATACACTCCATGAAATTCCCCCCTCCCATCTTCCCATGCTCAAGAATGTGGCAGTGTGGAAGCTTCATGTGCTAACATGGCTTCCAAGGCTGACACATTCTCCCAATCCAATCCAAGAACAAAGGCCTCATGCAGTGTGACTCAGAGCATCCTAGACCAGGGGTCGTCAACCTTTTGGATCTCAGGGACCATCAAAGTCATAATTTTAAATCCCAGGGACCATTAACTGGTTCTGTGGGCATGGCCTAATTTGTGGGTTTGGCTTGGTGGTCATGTGACTGGCTGGGCATGGCTTGTATGTAAATATTATAAGTATGTATATAAATATTGCACTTTTTATTAAAAAAGAGCAACTTTTACCCAAAATCAGGCAAAGCAGTCAGGCAGATTGAGTTGCTCACAGAATCACAGATTCATTCAGAGATCTATCTGTCTGCCATTGGCTAGATCAGTCTGTCACATAAAATTTGTTTGCAAGCAAACTCACAAAATTAACTCACAACACACCATGTATGTAAATATTGATTTTTTTACAAAAAAAGAGCAACTTTTACTCCAAAGCAGGCAAGCAGATTGAGTTGCTCACAGAATCATTCAGTGATCTATCTATCTGCCATCGGCTAGCTCAGTCTGTCACATACATTTTGCTTGCAGTGAGTCTGCACTGAATAAGAACCTTCAGTCCTAAGGGAGGTTCGGTTGTGCTTAAAAGCAGAGCCGAAGATCTAAAGACTAGCTAGAAAGCAAAAAAACCAATCATTTCCTGCTTCCTAGCTCATCTAAATCTCCCGGCATAGCAGAACAGCTGATGGTCTGAAAAATAGCAATTTAGCAGGCAAGTTTGCTGGGTAAGGAGTGAGTGGGCTGGGAGAGTTCCCGTGGGCCATGTGGGCGGCGCAGCCTTGTGTTTCTGCACAGCCTGGATTAATTGCTTTGGGGGGAGGGTGCTCTAGGGGTGAAATTTATCTGTGGCCCACCAAAATTTTCTCACGGCCCACCAGTTGGTGACCCCTGTCCTAAGGTACAGGTAATCCTCGAGTTATGACAGTTCACTAGCAACCATTCTATATTACGACCAGCCCTCCCCCAAGTACTTGAGACCCAGTCCCGAAATTATGAGTATTGCAGCACCAAGGCCATCGTTCATACTTACAAATGACAGTAGAGGCTCTGCAACATTCACCCGACCTATCCTCCCACCCTATTCAGCTGGGACTTACTGTATTTTTCAGACTATAAAATGCACTCCCCCCCTCCCTCCAAAAGTGGAACTATCTGTGCATCTTTTAGAGGGGATACGTGCCTGTTTTTGGCCTCCCAAACCCTTTGCATGTCCCATTTTCGCCCTCCCTGGCATCCAGAAGCACTCAGCAGGCCAAAAATAGGCCTGCTGTTGGCCTGCCTGGCATTGGGGAGGCTGAAAATGGGACGCCAAAAAGGGGGGGCTAAAAACTGGCCCATCTTTGGCCTGCAGAGTGCATCTGGATGCTGGGAAAGGAAAAAACAGGATATGCAGAGGGTTTGGAAGGCCAAAAATGCACCTTCCGTTTTTTGTGCAGAGTGTATCTGGACACCCGGGAGGGCAAAAATGGGATGTGTGGAGGCCAACACTATTTTTTTCCTTGTGTTCCTTCTCTAAACTTATGTGTGTCTTATATGTGTGTCCAGCGCATCTTATAGTCCTAAAAATACAGGACCTTGTGATGATGTGATGAGCCATCGGTTCCCTTGCCTGCTTTGGTGCATTTGCAGAAAAAAGAGGCCTCAAGTAGTGAAAGATATGCGAGATCAGTAGTGGGGAATCTAGCACTATTGATCTCATGTGATCTCGCCCTATAGTGCTTTTGGCCTCTGTTCTCTGCTAACCAAGGCCTGCACTAGATCCAGGGCAAAACGCTTTGCGAAGAGAAGGAAGGCCTCTTTGTTTCCAAAGACTTTTGCCCTGGATCTCGTGCAGTCCTCAGTCCTTAAAAGAACACAGACCTAAAGTACTGCACTGCAATATCACATGAGATGTTAGCCTGAGATCTTGCTCATGTGATCTCGCAGTTTTTATAAGTTTTTATAAGGCAATGGGAGGCTTCAAGCATGGGATTTATCTCCCAAATATGATTGCTGGGATCAAGGAACAGGCCAAGTGGGAGTCCCACCCATCAGACAGACGCCGTGGAGCAGCTGTTCCAAGGCACACTGGGGACGAAGGAGCTTTTTTCAAAATTGTTTCATTTCTCACAAGTCTCTGCGGAAATTAAGCCACCTCAATAAATCTTAAGTTTTCTCCTAATTTCTCCTTGGATGTTTCCCTTGATTATTCCTTAACTCGAAACTGACTCTGAGTGAGATTTGCATATATATAGATAATTGTAAAGAAAGGTATGTCTAGATATTTTCAAAGCTTTCATGACTCATGAACATAAAAATCATCATGTCTATATCACACCACTATAGGCATGCAAACATAACAACCTCATGGAATTTCAGAGAAATTCAGAAGGAAATTCACTTGACTTTCTACACTTTGATCTTTTTCTCTAACCTTGTTGTGATATGTACAGAATAACCCTTGAGTAGCAAGGAAATGCACAGGGAAACATTTATGAGAGTAGTTATGAATAATTATTCAGCCACACATTTAGCTGCACTAAACTGAGTTAAAGTTTACTCTAAGAAATAGCACAGTCCAATAAACAGCCCAGGTCATATACGTTTAACAGTCCAAAGAATATCCAATTACAAAGTCTTCTTACCAGTTGCCTTTGTCCTTTCCAGTAAACAAAGATATCAAAGTATAAGCACAACAACAGAGAACCTTAGATAGCAACAGAATGTCAGACAGACAGAATGTCAGAGAGAACAAGCCATGATCTCTTATGGTAATTCACAATACAATCAACCAATCGGAACATAGTACAATCAATACGGTGTCTTTGTCTTAAAGCTACAAACATAAATTGTTGGTTTATATATTGCTAACCCAAGTAATTGGTGTACAGATTCCTAACAGTTATCATTTTCATTTCCCTTTTTTGAAGGTAATAATGGGCAGGAGAATCAAGATTCCTGTGAACTGTTCCAAGTGATCAATGCTAAGGATGGAACGGAGAAGTTTGGAATTCGAATGGAATTCGAAAACCATGATAGAAACCAGTCAAAGAATTTCAACCAGGAAAACTCATCTTCCACTGATGCTCCGATGCAAGACTATCTTGCCCAACAAGAAGAAATAAGGAAAAAATATACTGGAAAATGTGTGAAGCTAATCAAAGCTAAAGTACAAGTAAATGAACACTATTTAACCCAAAACAAAAGATAAAATGCTATAAGACACAGTGGACAAAATTACAATGGGAGATTCATTCTTTCTCTTGGAAATAAGTTCCTTACATTTCAAAAAGTGATTGACATAGAAGAGAGGCCTTATAAGTGTTTGGAATGTGGAAAATGTTTTAGAACAAGTAGGCAACTTACTTCCCATGAAGGGATTCACACAGGGGAGAAACTATATGAATGCATGGAGTGTGGAAAGACCTTTGCTTGGAGCAGTGGCCTTAGAAGCCACAAAAAGATCCACACAGGGGAGAAACCATATAAATGCATGTAGTGTGGAAAGATCTTTGCTCAGGACCGTGATCTTAAAAGGCACAAAAAGATCCACTCGAGAGAAACCATGTAAATGCATGGAGCGTAGAAAGACCTTTGCTCAAACAAGTAAACTTATTTCCCATAAGATGATCCATACAGGGGAGAAACTGTATAAATGCATGGAGTGTGGAAAGACCTTTGCTCAAAGAAGTAATCTTATTTCCCATAAGAGGATCTACATCATAAGATGATGCACACAAAAGAAGCTGTGATGACCTGGGGCAGGCACAAAAGCAACAAAGTCACAAAAATTGGTAAAGTCCCTTTAATATCTCCAGCGTGATCCCCAATGTCCAGCTATCATTGGCTGGAGAAAAAACTCCCGAGAACAGTTTTTAAAGGGAAGAAATTCAGTCTGAACCCAAAGTACATATAGATTAAAAATAAAAACCAACACAAGCCACACTGCAGCAATTAACGAGACAGGCAGGATACGGAATTGCAGACTTCAAAAGATAATGAAACAAACACAGTTGGGAGGACACCAGAACCCAGATAAGACTTGATAAAGAAAGATAATGCATACTTTGCTTCCAGCAAGGTGCTGTGTGCAAACAGCCTTTTTAAATCCTGCTTTCCCAGTGGCAGCAAATGAAGGGAATCAGGGCCCTTTTCTCCCCTGTAACCCCCATAACTCACGTTGCTCCCTTCTCCGTTCCTTCCTGCGTGCCCTAGGATGAAGAGGGTGTGGGCCTGCTATGGCAGGGGATAGCTTTTTTTAAGAAGTAGGCACATATTCCGTCCAGTCCAATAGATAGAGATGGTTTTAGATTGTGTAGTGCTTTTTCAACATTGTCTTCTATAAAATCGATATGTCTTAGATCATTATAGTTGTCTGTGCTTTGACTAGGAAATACTGGGCATGATTCATTGCTGTTTACAAATACTGAGCCAAAGAATGTGTTAAAGATGTTGGCTTTAATGGTGCCGTTGTTGTAGTCTTTACCATTAGGTCCTATCAGGTGGGATGGACCTTGAGTCTTTTGGTTTGTTGTTTACAAAATTGTAAAAAGTGCAGTGGAATTGGCACATAGAAGATTTTCCTCTTGTTTAATGTGATAATTGGTGCATTCAGTCTATCTGGTGGCATAAATTTTTGTATCAGCTTATGAAGTTGGCAACGTGACCAGATTTGTTTTTCCGACAGAGTGATCTCTTTTTGGATTGAAGTTTCCTTATTGTTATGAGTAATCTGTTTTTTTTGTTTGTTTTGGGAGTTATTATTGGTACATATAGTTTGATGATTCTTTTGACTTCACGTTAAAATATGTTGTAATGGTCTTCAGCAGTATTGCATCCAGTGAATAGAGATTGCCAATCAAGGGATGAGAGATCGTTGTCTATAAGATCATAGTTGCCTTTTTTGAAGTTATAATTGGGGATTACGTTGTGATTATTTTTGTATGGGCGTATGTTGAGACAAAAGTCAATCATGCCGTGGTCACTATTGGAAAAGGGTTCTTTAGTTTGTATTCCATAAATTAAATTCAAACTATTGCACAAGATGAGATTGAAGAAGTTAAGTCTAGTATTGTTGGTTACTAGTTGTTCCAGTCCCAGATTTGTAACAGCATTGTAGAAGGTTGCACGTATGGGTTCAGTTGTACATTCATTTAGGTTCCAGTTAATATGAGGTAGTTTGAAGTCACCAAGAAAGATAAAAGCGTGTGGGCAGGATGTTGCCCATGTTAGTAGTGAATTTAGCTTGTTTACATGTTCAATGTCATAACAAGGGGCTCTGTAACTTAGTAAGAACTGATATGTGATTTTTTAAGGACAGTTCACAGACGATGGTCTCCGGAAGGGCAAGCTCCTGGGGAACTTGGATGTTTTTTAGATGTAGGGACTTTTTATAGAAGACAGCAACACCACCTCCTCTACGGATTTCACAATCTGATGGGTAAATGTGATAGTTTCTTACTGTGGTAATGGAGTCAGGAAGAGATGCGTTGAGCCATGTTTCACAGATAAATATGATGTCGAATTTAGCCATATTTAGTAAGAGGAGAAATTCAGGTATTTCATTCACAAGGCTTCTTGCATCGAGTAGCTTGCATTTAAGGCCAGCAGTAGTTGGAATTGAGGTAGTTAGGGACATGCGTGCCTAGTCTTGCGTGATGGTGGATTGGTTGAGGTAGGGTTGTGGTTGAAGGTTAAAGCTAAGTTGTGGCTTGTGTGACTTACTTTTTTATTTTTTATTTATTTTTTTGATTAATTTTTTTTTTTTAGACAGATAAATAAAAATATCTCTGGTTTAAAGTCAATGTGTTTTATCATTTTTTCCAGCCATGTGTGGATCTCAGTCCAATCTTTTAGCTTCTGCACACATCCACCACATATGGTAATATGAACCCGGTATCTGATGACATTTCCAACATTTTTCCAATTTGTTCTTGAAGATTATCGCGATTCTCATCAGGGAGAGATGCCACCTGTAAAACATCTTATACAGATTTTCTTTATATGCAATTGACATTAGTTGTGTGACTTACTTTTGATACTGTCAGCACAGTAGTCAATGTACAGGTCCTTCTCTCCATTGTCTAGACGTTTTTTGAGTTCTGTGTGGAGTACACGGGAGCAGGCACGTTGCTGTACAGTTGGGTCAGGGCGAGAACGGAGGTTCTTATGGTTGGTGTTGCTTTTGGCGAGTGAATTTATAGTATAAATGAATTTACGTTTGCTTGATTCATTTTTGCAAATGACCCTGCAGAAATGTGGGGCCACAGAGCCGTCTCTGTTTTTAAGCTCTTGGCCAATGTGGGAAATGTCAAGTATTTCATCAGGGGGGATGGTTGATGCTTGATAATCACTGAAGAAGCAGGGGTGAGATTCAAATTTTTTAACAACTGGTTCTGTTGGTTGTTGGTTGTCAAGTTGGTGGGTGTGGCTTGGTGGTCATGTGACTGGCTGGGCGTGGCCAACTCAACATCACTCACATCGAGGCACGCATCTCCTCACCTGACCTCTCATGACTGTGGGGATGCTGCAACAGTCGTAAGTGTGAAAAAGGGTCCTAAGTCACTTTTTTCAGAGCCATTGTAACTTTGGTTGCTCCACACAAGAAAAGTACCAGCAAAGGAGGGGAAAAAAACTCCTGAGAAGTTTCTGAGACAGGAAGTCTAGTCCTGCCAAGAATGTAATCAGGGTTAACGGAGAGGCAGTTTCTGTAAGCAACACCAGAATGTTTCCTTCCTGCCTTCCTTGCAGGATTAGCCCAGTAATTTCTTCCAACAACTGGTTCTCCAAACTGCTGAGAATGTTAACACCGATTCTAGCGAATAGGTGCAGACTGGTAGAATCCCACCCCTGGGCAGAAGCCCACCACGCCTCCTCAAGTCTGCCCCTCCCCCTCCGCTCCCCCTGGCAGCTGCCAGCTTCCTCTGTGCCAGCCTCTCTGCACCCCTTATCTGGTGGTGCTGGGACTCCTCCCCAACCCCACCAGCCTCCTGCACCCCTGGGTGCGAAGACCCGGCAGGGGGGGTCCTCACAGCCCTGCTGGCCAGCCCGACCCACAAAAACACCAGGAGGCATTGCCTGCAGCACCATCAGCATTTTTTAAAGAAGGCCTGGGCCTCTCCTACTTAAGGTTTTCCTCTTCTTTGGCAACTACTCCACAACAGAGACCTTATCCTGGAAATCCTTGAATGCAGAGTTCACAGGAAGACACTAACGCAGTTGGGTAGGAGCAACGCAGCCCACAAATCTTGCCCCTTGGATTCTTATCTGGACTTGATGGTTTCTGTGGTTCAAATCTCACCCCCCCCCCATCCAGGCCTTTGCTTGACCGCTCGGCCGACCTCTCAGAATGCATTGTGTTTGGATGCCGCACCAAAGGATTTGCCTGCCCCCGTAACGCATGCCGCTTGCTTTGCCTGAATTATTCGGGGTGGTGGTGGTGTGTATTTTGGGGTGGGCAAAGAAGCCCCCCTGCCAAGCACGAAGTCTCTCTCTCTAGATCAGGGATCAGGCTCTTATGGGAGACACTCCAAACTGGGGGTGGGGGTGGGGGTGCTGACTTTGGAGGCTCCAGGAGGGAAGAGGAAGGTCCCTTTTGGGAACTTTGGCCTGCTTTGAGGCTCAGCCGACATCCCTCCCTCCCTTTTCTCCCTCCCCTTTTCCTTCCTTTTCTCTCCCTCCCTCCCTTCCTCTTTTCTCTCCCTCCCTTTTCCTTTTTCTCTCTTTTCCTTTCCTCTCCCTTTTTCCTTTCTTTCTTCCCTCCCCTTTTCCTTTTCTCTCCTTCCTTTTTCTCCCTTTCTCCTTCCTTTTCCTTCTCCCTCCCTTTTCCTCTTTTCTCTCTCCTTTTCCTGTACTTCCTTCCCTTTTCCTTTTCTCTCCTTTTCCTGTTCTCCTTCCCTTTTCCTTTTCTCTCCCTCTCCTTTTCCTCTCCCTCCTTCCCTTTTCCTTTTTCTCTCCTTTTCTCTCCCTTTCTTCTCTCCCTTTTTCCTTTCTTCCTTATTCTCCCCCTTCCCCTTTTCTCCCTCCCTCCTTTTCCTTTTCCTTTCCCATCTCCCTCCCTTTTTCTTTTTCCTCTCTCCCTCCTTTTCCTTTCTCTCCCTCCTTTTCTTTTCTCACTCCCTCCCTTTTCCTTTCTCCCTCCCTCCCTTTTCCTTTTTCTCCCCCTCTTCTCCCTCCCTTTTTCTCCCTCCCTCCCTTTTCCTTTCCCTCCCTCCTTTTCCTTTCCCTCCTTTTCCTTCCCTTTTTCCTTTCTCCCTCCCTCATTTTTTCTCCTCCCTCCTTTTCCTTTTTTCCATTTTCCTTCTCTCCTGCCTTTTCCTTTTTTCCCTCCTTTTCCCTTTCCCTCCCTCCCTCCTCCTTTTCCTCTCCCCCTCCCTTTTTCCTTTCTTTTGTCTCCCTACCTTTTTTCTTTCTCCCTCCCTTCTTTTTCCTGTTTTCCCTCCCCTTTTCTTTTCCCTCCCTTTTCCCTTTCTCTTTTTTCCTTTATTTTCTCCTTCTCCCCCCTCCCCGACCTGCCTGAGAGGAAACCAGGAGTTCAGAGCATCTTTTCCAATTAACAATTTTTATTAAAAGGCAGAAAGTTTTCTTCAGCGACCAGGCAACCCCTCTTTTGGGGGCCCCCTTAAGTGAACCCAGACCTCTTCCTACGACGACCTGAAAGAAATGTCCTTGAAAGCATCCGGCAGTGGATGGCAGACTTGATGCCCTTGGAAGTTGTCCTTTCTCACCCGTGCGGCTTTTGAGAGGGACAGAGCCTTCCCAATCCTTCGTCTTCACGGGCAGCCCAGGTCCCTTCCCCACTCAAACTGCTTCGCATCCATCCCGAAGCCACAACCCCCCAACCCCCCTCCCGCTTGGACCCAGGAGGGCTCACACGGGCTTCCCGCCACCGTCCAGGCAGCCCAAGGGCCGGGCAACACGTCGCCCCCTTCTGGCCGGGCTGAGCTCCGCTGTCCCACAGCCTTCCCTCCCCCTTCAGGCCCCCTCGCTCAGCAGGCGAGCCAGTCCAGGGCGGGAGAGGCGGCTGCTGGCAGAGGTGAAGCCGCTGTCGTCCATATCCGGCTCTCCCGGGGCAGTCACATTCACGGAGGAGGAATGGGTGAAGAAGTCCCAGGACGGTTCCAGAGTCAGGCACCCGGTTCTCAGTCATGAGGGGAAGGTGCTCTGAGCGTCAGCTGATCTTCCATGCAAGAGGGATGCCGCCTCCCCCCAAGACCGGCCAGAGCAGCCCAGCTCCCACCGGGATTTGCTATGGCTTCCTCTCCCTGGCCTCCCGAATGTCGTGTCCCCCAACGCTCTCTGGGGCCGAGGCGGCTGGGCAGTTTCTGGAGCAGCCTTGGCTTCAGAGGCCATCCCTTCCCCCAGCACTAGGCTCCACGGCCATCCGGCACCGGATGAACCATGGGATGACGTGCTGGGGAGGCCCCGTTTCCAGCAACCAGACACTGCCGTCCAAGGAGCAGAATGAAAATTGTCTGACGTTTGAGGAATAAAAAGGGAAGCGAAGGCGGAACCGTCCTTAGAACAGGGCGTCTGTACATGGGAAGAAGGGGCAGAAGGGAGTCCGGCCGGCGGCTATGGTGGTGGCAGCTGCTGGCGCGCCTCCGTCTCTGCCCGCCAGCGCTCCAGCGTGTGGATCCTCTTCTCCAGGGCCTCCACCTGCCTATGCACGGCCCCCACTGTGGAAGGAGGCAACCAGGGGGGGTGTCAGGAGGGGCTTTGGGGGGAAGGGGCTGCCACCCTGCCGGAACAGACCCACAGGTTGGGGGAGGGGGGTCATGGAAGGGGTCACTCCACTTACGGTTGCGGAGGACAGAGATGCGTAAGTCCTCCAGCGAGCGGTGAAGGGACTCGAGGGTCACTGGAGGTGGCTGCACCGGGGCATCAGGTAGGGCCGAGGGGGAGGAGCCAGCAGGGGAGGCCCTCCAGCCCCCTTCGGCCAGTCTCCGGCGCTTACCTGCCAAGAGAGGGGCACCTTCTATGCCTCCTGGAGCACCTTAGCCCCAGGGAGATGGAGCTTTATCCTATGGGGCAGAGGGCTCCGCCCTGGACGGGGGCAGGGGAGGGGAGGATGGGACATTTGCCCTGGTGGCTCCAGGATGGTGCTGGAGAGCTCGACTCCCCAAGACCCTGGGGAGGGCTGGGGTTCACCAGTGGACTCCCACCCTCCCGGGAAGGGGCAGCAAGTGCCTCTGGCCGGCCTGGGGGGAGTAGCCTTGAGCTGCTGCTGGCCTGTCCATGCTCCCACTGGCATTGTTCAGGCCAGCAGGCGGGAGGGGCTCTTCCACATGAGGGCTCGGGGGAGGGGGAGGCAAAGGTCGGGGGGCTCCCGGGTCCTCCAGGAGGGGCCCAGGACTGGGGAGGCGTGGAAGGACCTGCTCAGCTTACCCAGCAGCCCGTGGGAGGCAGCCTCTCTGGTCCCAAAGTGGGGGTCCCCCTGGTGGAAAGGAAAGTCAGCAATGGGGGCCAGGCGAAACAAGGAGCTTCTCCGTGGAATTCCTGGCAGACAGGAAGCCCCTCTCAACCTGGGGGCTCCCTCCCCCCGGTAGCTTCCCTCCTCAGGCCGGATACATCCAGAACAGCCACAACTGGGCTTTGCAGGGACCCTTTTGCACAACAGCCGAAGGGGAAAAGGCATTTTCTAAATGTCCCCGCAGAGGCAAAAAAGGGGCGCCCCCCCCAGAAGAGCCCAAGGCCAATATTCCCCCCACCAGGTGGAAAAAGCAGCCCAGAAACCTTCCTGGCACTATTTTGGGGCTCTTGCTGAGAGGCCGACTCAGAGGCCCCATAAACCCCAACCTGCACTCACCAGGGTGCCAGGGCCCAGGGCTGACTTCGGGCAGGGCGGGTGGGGCTGCTGCTGGGGAGGGGGCTCTGGGCTCAGGCCTGGTGCTGCTGCCGCCGCCATCGACCCCAAGGATGCGCTTTGACTCTGGGCCCCTGGCAAGGCATGAGGAGGCAGAAAGGCCACGGCGGGCACAGAGTGAGAGAGAGGGGAGCCTGGGTCCTGGGAGCCTGGATCCTGGCCCTGCTGGGAGGAAGAACCATCAGCGGAGCACCCAGAAGATCATCAAACCCCACCAGGGGCCCCTCTTTGCAAAGGGTCCCTGCCCCAGCCGAAGGAGGGGGACAGGTGGAGCCCCCCCAAGTCTTCAGGACCAGTCACAGGGCGTGCAGGAGCAGCCACGCCCCCCCCCCACGCAGTCTGTAGGGGGTTGTGGCATCAGATGGCCAGCGATTCTGCTGTCCGCAAAGGCCAAGGAAGGGGCAGCAGAGAAGGGGCCCCTCGTGACCTCTCAGGGAACGCACACATGCACACACACACCCCTCCGAATACGAAGACCTTTGCCAGCGGAAACCTTCAATTTCCCCGCAAGTGGGCAAGGGAAATGGAGCACACAAACACACACACCTCCAGGCCTACCTGGACTCCTCCGTCCTGTGGAGCCGATTCCCCCAGGATGCCCAGGCTGGCGTCCAGAGCTCCAAGGGGGGCAGGAAACAGATGCGGGGGCAGGAACTGGCCGGGGGCTGAAGGAGGGCTCGGGAAGGTGCCCAAAGAGGCCCTCGTTGCGCTTTGGGGCTGAGGCAGCCAAGAGGAAGAGGCGGGCACCTAGCAAACAAGATGGGCCGTCAGGTGACAAGACACGGGTGCGAGGGGCACCGACTCCTAGACGAAAGGGGGTGGACCCAAGATGAGGGCCAGCGGCTTCTCTAGACCTGAACCCACCACACAGGAATCCTCCCACCCAGACATGGGAGGAGAAAAGGGCTTCCTCCTGTTTAAGATCGGCACAGCTGCAAACCTATTCTGCAGGAGGGAGTCCGCCCCTCCCCCCCAGTGTATTTGCCCTGCCCGCCTTGGAGAGTCACACTTTGAACGTCTGAACAGAGCGAGATCCACGCAGTGCAGCATCTGGGTGCAGAGAAGGGCTGCGGGGGGAAGGGGGAACCAACCATCGGAGCCGCTTCCTCGCCGTGGGTCTGAGCAGGTGGGCTTGTCTGAGGGGGTGCCAGGGGGTCCAGTGAAGTGGGAGAGGTCTGGATGGTCCAAATGGACATGGGGTTCAGCGGAGGGACACCTGCAAAAGGCACCCCAGGACAGCTCAGCCGGCTGTGTCTAAACGCCACGGGCTCCCAGCCCCAACTCTAACCACGAGAGTCACCTTGATAGTGAAACTAACAGCTTCACACGATACCCTAAACTCCAAATCTGGGTTAAGCAAAGACAGAAAAACTGCCCTCCCGCAAGAAGCAGGGAAACTCGCAAAGGCTCAAGGGAAGGCTGGCTTGACATCCCCCGCAGAGAGAAACCTTTTGGACTTCCCCAAATTGCCCATCCAATTGGGGAAGGGAGGCAGGGAGCTGCGCCTGCAAAGAGACCCCAGGCATTGCCCCAGAGACAGTCGGGCGACCGAGGCTCCCCCCCCCCCCAGACCCCCTTTGGCCAGGGCGAATCCTTTGCTTTGAGCGATGGTGGGAAACGGTTCCATTGCTTCAACCTCTCCCGTCCGAGTTGGCTTCCCTGTCGGGGTTCTTGGGGTTAGGAAAAGCTGCCGCTGAGATGGGAATGCTGGCTACAAGTAGCGAAAGTGAAAGCAAGTATACCTGGGGGATCCTGGGTGGGGCTTGGAGGCACTTCCAGGGCGGCCAGTTGACTGCCTGCAATAAAAACACACAACCCTCTTCAGCCTCTTCAACTGCGGTTCTGCTGAAAGACGAAGTCGTCCAAGTAGAAAACTGAGCAGGTTAAGAAGAGCCTCCCGTCTTGGCCAAACTCGGTCAGGAGAGTTTGCTCATTAGCCTGGCTCAAAAGGGCTTCTCAGTCCCTGCAACTCACCCTCACCCTCACCCTTGAGGATCATATCAAAGCCAACTTGCTTCTACCCAGGGGTGGGATTCAAAATGTTTGAATTTTTACTATCAGCTCTGTGGGCGTGGCTTGGTGGGCGTGGCAGGGGAAGGATACCGCAAAATCTCCATTCCCTCCGCACTCCTGGGGGAAGGTTACCCCCAGTTCTCCAAACTACTCAAAATTTCCACTACCGGCTGTCCAGAACTGCTCAGAACCTGCTGAATGTCCGCTCTGCCTTCCACCCACAAAGGCTCCCTTAATGGAAAATTGTCTTGCAATTTGAAGGGATCGCCTGTGGGGAGCATCCCGAGGGACTAACCCGAACCCACGTGGCCTTTGGGGGGAGCGGCTGGGAGGTGCCCCAGGCACGAGGGAGAGGAGAGGGCCTCAGGACTAGGCTGGGGGACGAGGGTGTCTTCGGACTGTTCAGAAGAGGAGATTTCATCATGGCCACCGAAGCCCTGAGAGGAAAGAGACCAGCTGTCCAGCTCAATTGGCTTCTGAGCGGTCAGTAAACACTCAGACCTCAGAAGGAACGTGAGGCAGACCCCATATGCTTAAAATGGGCCACCTGGAGGAGGGGAAGGGATACACGACCAGAACTGGGGCATTTTATCACCCGGAAGGCAGCCGCAGAGAGAGTTCCCCTTGTATTTGCCCATGGATTATCTCCCCCGGATGTTCCTGCCCATCTCACAGAAGGCAATTCTGGGTGGCGCACAAGAAGAGCCAGTGAAAATCAGTCCACGACTGAAAACACCAATCCAGGCATTATTTATTTCCACCATCCCACAAGTGAAGGAGAAAATTCGCCTCTTGGGGCTCAGGGGAATCCAGCTCCCCCGCCTGTCAGGGAAGGAGAAAAGGACGCTGGCCATGTTGGGGTGTCAAGGTTAAAGTCTGGACAAGGGAGGCTGAAAACAGGGCCTTGGGCTGCCTCAGGGAACCTTGGCCAGAAAGGGGCCTAATAGCCGAAGGGCCCCCCCGGGGCCACAATCCAAGGCAGCCCTGGGGGAGGGCAGAGAACAGCTCCCAGCCAGGGTGGGGCAGGGAGCACCGGAAGGAGAAGGGGAGGAAAGACAGCGAGTGGCAGTCGGGGAGACCAGAATGAAACGCTCCCGGAAACAACCAAGAGGTTGTTGGCCTGGCAGGGAGGATCCCCTACAGGGTGGGAAAGGGCACAAAACACGGCAAGCCCTGATCCGAGAGATCTGCCAGACCCAGCCCTGATCTGGCCGAGAATCAAGTCGATTCTGGCAGTGGAACAAAAAGGGGGGGGCGGTGTTTCTCCCTCGGGGACAGATCTTCCCTGTGGAGAATCCGAAGTCGGTCACTTCACAAGCCAGACATCAGCAGACGAGGATTTTGCTCCTGAAGCTGCAATCGGCAGCCGAATTAGCCGCCATGTTGAGTTGGGAGGTTGGAGGGAAAAATTAAAGAGCAACACCACAGAAAAACCAAGGCTCTCCTCTCCAAACTCCCCACCACCACCACAAAAATGGCAGACCAAATCCTTCCTTTGAGAAACTGGGAAGGGAGGTGGAAAAGCCCCCAACACTGCAGTGGCCCCCATTCTGGCCAACACACACACACACACACACAGAGGAACGCAACCTGGACTTTTCCAACCCCAGTGAGGACATTTTGGAAACAGACCTACACAACGGATCAGCAAAGCAATCACAACAGAGAAGTGAAAGCTTCCCTGCTGGACTCCACAGAGCGAAAAGATGCCGCCCCAAACAGGGCAGTTTTGTTAAAGAGCCTGCGTCCAGCTGGACCGGAGATGAGGAAGACGCTTTGATGGGAGACTCTTCACAACCGGCAGACACAACTGCCCAGAAAACCACCGAGGAAGCCCAAAAGAGCCATGGGAAGCCATCGTCCCAGAGGCCCACCTAAAACAGAGGGACAAGCGGTCATTCGAAGGGACAGCTGCCCGTCTCTTGCCTTGAACTGGTCCAGCCTGTCAAACAACCATCCTTGAATGTCCAGGATCTTTGAAAGACAACTGTGACCCGGGGCAACCGGAAGGAGCAACGAGTGGAAGCCAACCGACCTCCAGAGAAACGTTATATTGGCGGGGGGAGGGAAGCAACTGTTACACGCCAGCCAGTGGACACAAAACCCCAGAAAGCATCCTGGTTGAGGGAAGGATGCGTCTTCCACACCAGGACCAGGAAGCTGCCCCCAAGAGCGGCCTGCTCTTCCCGCCAACTTTCAGGGAGTCGTCAGCAACACGTAGCAGCTGCAGCCAGGAGACCCTACCCAACCTTGGCGAGAGGAAGCCCACCTCTCGCAAAACCCGGCTCGTTTGACAGGGGAGAAATTCTGCTCAAGCAGTGACCAGAGTTGATGTCATGCCTGCCCCAACCTGGGTTCTTAGGAAAGAGAGAGCCTCGACTCCAGTTGGGCGAGAGATATACTTTTACTGACAGACGAGGAGTTATAACACAGCAAAGCCAGAACTAAAAATCTGCACCCGAAAGCTCCCCCGTTAACTTTCGCTTCCTCGTTCCTCTCCCCTGTTATCTCTCTACTGCCCAGTTACTTTCAAAGGAATTGTTTCAGTAGATCAGGAAGGGCCGTTGCTTTCCATTCCCTGGCCTTGGAACGATCAGCGGATGCCTCAGGAAAGCACAACCAGTTCCCTCTTCCCGGGCAGCTCCCTTCCCCTCCCCACAGTCCATGGCAAGCTGGCATCTATCCAAGTGAGGAGGGCACTTCTCCAGAGAAGGGCAGGCAGCGAGTTCCCCCGGTTCCCGAGACACACACAGACACAGAGGTCTTCCCGTTTCCCCTGGCTTCCCCGCGGAGGACTTACCGAGAGGCACCCCAGGCTGGGCTGGTCCCCTGGGCGAGGCCTGGGCGTCCGCGATGCCTTGCTTGTGGCCCCGGAGGGCCCTCTTCTCCCTCAGTTCCTTCTCTATTTTGAAGAGCTTCACCATAATTAGGCAGCAGTACACGTCCTAGGAAGCAGCAACGGTTCCACCTCAGAGCCGGGCGGGAATTTCTCGCCCAAAGGCAGCGCCAGAAGAGTTGCAGCCACAGAATCAGCGGATGAGCAACTGGGAGGATGGGAGGAAGGCGGAGCCTCTGTCCTCCCCTTCTGCGTCCCAGGCCGGGAAGGAGGGCAGCGGAGGGGAGAGGGCAGGCAGCTGCGTCCGCTGGGCCAGGCGGAGGACAGCAGGGAAAGGAGCCCTCAGCCATCCCGGGTGAGCCCTGAAGGACCGGGTGACGGTTAAGTGAATCACTGCAGTTAAGTTAGCACCACGGTCATTCAGTGAATCTGGGTTTCCCCGCTGCCTTTGCTTGCCCAGAGATCAGGTGACCCCCCCGACACTGCAGTCATCATAAATGCGAGTTATTTCCCAAGGGCCTTGACACTGACCACGTGACCAAGGGGATGTGACAACGGTCGTAGCTGTGAAAAACAGTCACGTCCCCCCCTTTTTTTTTTTTTTTACTGCCACTGTAACTTTGACCGGTCACTAAACGGACTGTTGCGAGTCCAGAGCTGTGCTGATGGCTGTTTCCTCCCTGGGCCTCAGCAGAGCCTTCAGCAGCTCAGCCCTTAAAGAGCACCCAAGACTCACCCCTTCCAGCTCGAGAGGGGTCCCTGGAGGCCTCTGTCTGGGCTCTTCCCCTTGGGAGGCGGGAGGTTGCTGGGGGGGCCCACAAGGCTGGGTGGGGAGACCCTCCCAAGGCCCAGGCAGAGAGAAACCACCTGAAGTCCAGGTCTGGCTGGTCAGTCCCGGGTGGGGAGCCCTGGCTGGGCAGGAGCGTGGGAGAAGAGGCCTCCTTCCGGGTGAGGAGCAGGAGGAGGAGAGCCTGGCCACCTACCCAGTGGTTGGTCGACTGGTAGACGTCCCCTTCCACCTTCTTGGCGTAGGACACCACCTTCTCCACCTGGTGATCCTTCAGAAGGGCCAAGTCAGGAGTGGGGAAGATAGCATGGACCCTGCAGGGTGGGGGGGAAAGACCACCGGCCTTCAGCAGCACTGGCAAAAACATGGGCACGGCAGCCGCCACAGCGGCCAGATGGATTGTAGTGGTCGTTTTTTTAGATCCCAAAGGTGCCTTTTCGGGAGGTGGCAGCTGCCTCTTGAAAAAGCACCCTTGGGAGAAGCATGGGAGGCCTGGAGGACTGAGAATTTCCATGGAGATGTTTAAAAAAAAGACTATTTCTATAGTCCCCAAGATGCTGCAAGGAGGCTTGAGAAGCCTCAGCTGGTGGGTGGAAAGCCAGGGGACCCGGATTTTGTTCAGAATCCCAAAAACTCCAGCAGACAGAGATGTTGGGAGCAGCAGAACAAAAGGGACAGTAAGCGGACCTGTCTATTTTTCTGATATTTCTCTCCACGAAACATAGAAGCCTTTCCTCCCCTTTTCTTTGCCATTTCCTCGCTGCCCTTCCAAGCTGCAGCCCAGTACAGTTCAGCCGCCCCGCAGCAACCCCAAAGGGTTACTCACAGCCTCTGCACCACGTAATCGCGCAGGTCCTGGTCTGTGTTCTCGTACCAGTCCTTCCTCTGCTGGAAATGGGAGTGCGGGATCGCTCGCAGCGCCAAATACTGGAAGCGCCCGGCCCCGACAGCGGGCGCCGCTTCTCCGGTTGGGGGGCTGAAAAAAGGACCACAAAAAGATACCCTGCGGCTTCTCACTTGCGTCCCAAAGCCAGAAACGAAACCCTGAGTAGCAGCCTCAGGCCTTGAGGGCCGGTGGTCGTCTCAGGGCTGAGGGAAAAAGAACTAGGTGGTAGGAAGCTCTTGGGGAAACGAAGGCTAAGGACCCTTTGGATGAACGGTCCCCAGAAGCCCCCGCCCCCGCCTCCTCCCCTACCCCCCCAGGACGGGCCTCTTACTTTGGTGTCCCAGGTGTCACCGGGAGAGCCGGAGAAGAAAGGCCCGGCTGCCTGGTTCCTCCAACCTCAGCATCCCCGGGTGCAGCGGCTGTTTGAAGAGAAGGTTCCCCCCGTTAGCTCGGAGAGCAGGAAGGCCAGCAGATGGTCAGCAGACACACGGACAGCTATCAGGCTGGGCTCCGGAGCTCCCACCCTCCCTCTGGCCACTGGCTGCTGGGCGTTACAGAAGAAAGGACTCGTCCAAGAGGACACCCAACAGGCCCAGGGAGGGAGGAAGAGGACAAAGACGAAAGGAAAGCTGTGAAGAATGGCCTGGGGTGGGGAGGGGGCCAGTTTTCTCCCACTCCCCCAACACCACCAGTACAGCTGAGGGTGGGGAGGGCTGAGTCAGGGAGATCTCACCCCAAACGCAGGGCTTCCTCCATCCAGGGAAGGAGCCCCCTTTGCAGCAGGGCGAGGAGGAGGAATCGGATCCTGAGTGGGGAGCCCCAAAGGGGGAAGGACCCATGGATTCAGCTACGGGGGAGGGAGGGGCTGGTCTTCCGCAAAGCCAGGCAGCCAACGTGGTGCCTGTGGGAGTCTCACCGGGCAATGCCAGCCTGGCTGCTCTCTCTCTCTCTCTCCCGCCTCTTTGGAGGATGTTCAGTCAGGCAGGGGAGCCCAGCATGGCCACTTGGGAGACCTGTGGGCCTCCAAGTCCCAGAATTCCCCAGCCACCACAGCGGGCTGTGGAATTCTGGGAGTTGAAGTCCACAGCAGAGGTGGTGTATTCAGCGGGTTCTGACCAGTTCTGGAGAACGGTGAGTGGAAAATTTGAGCAGTTCAGAAAGCCACCTCTGACCGGCTCGGCGTCCCACTGACTCCCGGCTGGGTCTCCTTTGGTTGCCCTACGCGGGAGAACGGAGCTGGAAAGCAGGTCAGTGGGGTTGGGGAGGGATTTTGCAGTCTATCCTTCCCCTGCCGCCGCCCCCCAAGCCACGCCGACGGAACCGCTAGTAAAACATTTTGAGTCCCACCGCTGGTCCGCAGGCCTTTAAGTGGCAACAGCCGGACGCCGACATGGGGCCCATCGGGCTCCCCTTGCCTGCTGCCCCCCGACCCCCCCGCCCTTTCTCCCTTGCTCTCCCCAGAGTGGCCGCCGTACCTGGCTCGGGGGCGCCCCTCCTGGCCCAGCTGCCGTCCCGCCTCTCCATCCTGGGGGGCGCCTTGGCTGGGGCCGCCTCCTCCGGGGCCCGCGCCCACCAGGCCTCCACCTTCCTCTGCAGGGCGAGGCAGTAGGCCTTGAGGTCCTCCTGCATGAGGTGCGCCTCCTTGAAGGGGATCTTCCAGAGCTCCTCCTGCATGGCCACCACCTTCCCCTGCAGGGCCACGGCCATCTCGGGCGGCGTCTCCTGCAGGCTCTCGCGCACCGCGTGCACCTTCTTCTGCAGCGCCGTCACGATGCCCGGCAGGGCGTAGAGGATGCGCGGCAGGCCGCTGAGGTTGTCCTCCAGGATCTCGTCCAGCGCGTGCTCCAGGTCGGCCAGCTTCTCCTGCACGGCGCCCTCCTCCTTGCGCGGCATCTTCCAGAGGGCCCGCTGCATGTCGCCCACCTTCTTCCAGAGGGGGCTCCAGAGCACGTTCCACAGGTAGTAGGAGAGCACGCTGATCTTCTTCTTGGCGATCTCGCGCAGCGCCCCGCGCAGCTCCTCCGCCTTGGCCCACAGCGGCTCCCGCAGCGCCGAGCCGGCCAGCGCCTCCCGCAGCGCGTCCGCCTCGGCCAGCAGCGCGTCCGCCTCGGCCAGCGGCTCCGTCCAGAAGTCGGTGGCGGCCTGGCGCAGCGCCTTGGCCTTGGCGCGCAGTAGCAGCGCCTCCCGCACGGGCAGGGCGCGCAGGGCCGCCCGCAGCGCCGCCAGCCGCTCCCGCAGCGCCTCCCGGTCGGCCAGCGGGGCGGCGGCGGCGGCCTCGTGCAGCGCCCGCAGCTCCTCGGCCAGCGCCGCCACCTTCTCCTCGCGGTCCAGGTCGGCGGCCAGCAGGCAGGCCTCCGTCTTGAGCGCCCAGACCTTCTCCAGCAGCGCCGCCGCCTCCTCCTCCCAGCGCCCGCCGCGCAGGGCGCTCAGCTGCTCCCGCCAGGCGCCCGGCCGGGCCCGCGCCAAGGCCCCCTCCAGCGCCGCCAGCACGGCCGGCAGCTCGCCCGGCTCCTCGGCCTCGGGGCTCCCCGGCAGCGCCTGGCGCAGCGCGCGCGGCTGCTTCAGCAGGGCGAAGACCTCGTCGAAGGGCGCGCTCTGCAGGGCGCCGCGCATCTCCTCCAGCGAGCGCCACCGCGGGGCCGCCGGGCCCTCCGCCGCCGCCGCCGGGCCCTGGCCCTCCTCCAGGGCGCGCAGCAGCGGCCCGGCCTCCCCGGCGCCCGGCGGCGGCTCCTCCTCCTCCTCCTGCTGCTGCTGCTGCTGCTGCTGCTGCAGCGCGGCGCTCAGGGCCTGCGCCTCCCGCCGGGCCGCCTCGGCCTCCTCCAGCGGGGCGGCCCAGAGCGCCTTCTCCAGCCAGGCCACCCACCAGCTGTCCGTCTTCTCCAGCAGCGCCAGCGCCCTCTCCAGCGCCGGCCGCAGCTCCTCCAGCGGCGCCTCGGCCAGGCAGTCCCGCAGCGCCGCC
>BLBF01000198.1:283223-309313 GCA_015471245.1 Laticauda colubrina | reverse complement strand
GGGGAGGCGCCGGCCGAGGACGGGGAGGGGGGGAGGGTCCCAGGCGGGCGCGACGGGGAGGGAAGATTGTCGTCTCGGTCCTGCTATAAAACACCCTGAATGGCCCCGGCGTGAGGTTCCAGACTAGCCCCCCGGCCCACCCCCCGGCCCACGGCTGCCCGCTGGCGGGTGGGGGCGCGGGGCGGGGCAGGGGGCCCGTCGCTAGTGCTCAGACGCGGTGCTGCGAAACTCTCCATTTTCCGTGATCTGGAGTCGCGGGAGCGGAGGCGGTTGCCCGGGTAGGATCCCGTTCCAGGGCGGCGGGCCCATAGCGCCGCTCAGACGCGGGTTTGCTGCACCCACGGCGGAAAGCTGCCTCTCCTGCAAGAGAGCGAGAAGGGGAGAGCGCCCCCTTATTTATTACGGTTAGGGGGCCCAGGCACTCGCCAGGCCCCTGCTTCCACCCCCGCCTCCCTCCCCCCCAGCCCGCCGGGAGGCTCGCCCAGGGCCTCTCCCTCCCCCCCCCCCCAACAGCCCCCCCCCCCCCCCCCCCCGGCAGCTGGAAGTCCCCGTGGCACCCCAATTTTCAGAGGCAAACAAATGATCTGGCAGTTGGGGGGGCTCAGGCTTCTTCCTGGTAAGGACCGGAGGCTGAGGGACCCCACCTTCCTGCCTTCCCAAGGGGCCCCTCTGACCTGGCAGTGCCCCATCCGGGGTCTGAGCAGGAAGAGCCACCGTTATGTGTCTCCCCCCCCCCCCACAGGGTTTCCATGAGGACGCGACTCACTGCCCTCCACCACAGCAGGGGACAGAGGGTGGCCGCAATCGTCCTTGTCGCAGGTTTTGGGGCAGGGCCCAGCCAGGCACCCCCCCCACACCCCAGCCCTCCAAGGGAGACCTCCCGCCTCCTCGCTCCCCTGTTCACCAGGGCGCACCGGGCAGCCTCCCCACCTGCCTCTGGCACTAACCTCTCCAGGTCCACAGGCTGCTGACCCCTTTCCAAGGGAGGGGGTTCCTCCTGCACCCCTCTCCCATCGCCCCCACCCCCATGCACAGATAGGTGAGTGCCCAGATGGCCCATGTGGCTGTGCTTCCCTGGCCTTCCCCACATGGCATGCTCTTGGCAGACAAGACGAGAGATGGGAGGAAAGGGGGGCCATGATGGGGGGGCAGCGGGGGGGGGGACAATGACATGCCGGGCACAGCAACAGAGGACCTCCTATTCAGTGCAGCCTCTGGCCCCCCTGGCCAGCGGGGACGGGAGGCCACGGGGAAAGAAAGGGGCGGAGAGCATCCCCATCCCAGCCAAGGGAAGGTGGGGGTCTGGAGAAGCAGTGCCTGCAGGACCCACCTGGTCTGCCCCACATGGATGTTGGGGTGCCCTGGTCCCTCAAGTGACAAAACCGGGGCCACACAGAGTTACCTGGTAAACAGCTAGGATGAAAGGGAGAAAACACAGGGGATCAGGGGGGGCCGGGGCAGCCGCAGGGCCGCAGGGAAGGGAGGCTGTCGGGGGGCTGCTGTGGGGTGACTTGCCAGACCCACAGAGACCCACACTCAGGGAGGGGGCCAAAGCCTCTGGGTCTGGGGAGGCCCCCTCCACCCAGCCACTGGGGGCCTGCTGGCCTTCTGGCTGGAGGGGGACGAGGGGGAGGAGGGGAGCTGCCCTGCCCCTCCCATCTGGGCTACACCTCCTGCGACTCCCTTGGCTGCTGTCTCCAGGTTCCCCCTCCGCTTCCTCCCTGCCCCCACCCACCCGGCTGCCCCACGGCCCTTTCGCAGGGGACAAGGAGAGCCAACCCCGCTGCCAGGGGCCCCTCTACCCGAGGCTCAGGAGGACGAGCAGCCACATCCAGAGGACCAAGCGGGGGAGGTGGGTGACGAGGACAGGGGGGGGCAGATGGAGGATGGAGACATGGGAAAGGACAATGACATTGTAATTTCCACCTGAGCGTCGAGCAGCCGCTTCCGGGTTTCGGAGGTGTCGAGGGCGGCCGAGTGATCCCTGCGCAGCTCCTCCTCCACTAGCATCAGCCTGCAGGGACAAGCTTCACTGGAGTCAATCCGGGCCCCCCCCACCCGGCAGGCAGGCGGCGGGAGCCGGGGCCGCCAGCAGCTGCGGGAACGGGGCTCCCCAAAGCGACAGGCCCCCAGAGACTGCAGCTGGGGCCCTGCCGGTGAGGAGCGCCCCTTCCCACATGCCCCGCCAGCCCCTCCCATTACCAGTGGACCTCCTCACCTCCCTGAGGTGAGGGATCCAAGGGGCCTCCTCCCTGACCCAGGGCCCCCCAGAGGTTCCCCGTGGCAGCCCCGCCCTGCAGCTCACCTGCCGATGATGCTCTTGATCTGCGAGTCCTTTTCCACCTGTTGCTGCCGGAGGCGCTTCTCGCTCTGCTCCAGGCGCTGCTGGTACTGCTGCAGGATCTTGCTAGTCTGCTCCTCCTGGCTCAGTAGGCGCCTCTCGTACTCCTCCAGCTTCCGGTTGGACATGTGCAGGCGCTCTTTCAGCGAGTGGATCTCCTCCTCATACTCCTTCACCTGCAATGAGGGCGAGAGGAACCTCAGGTGAGGCAGCCCTACGGCACCCGGGCCTACGGCGGGGGCCCTGCCTCTCCCAGCCCAAGGGGTTGGCACCCAGCAGAGGGAGGCTCACGCGGTCCAGCCGACTCTCATCCATGGACTTGGAGTACTCCTTCAGCTTGAACTCCTCCCGCTCAATGTGGGAGCTCTCAATATCTGCCGAGAGGTGGGGCATGTTGGAGACCCAGGCCACAGTCCGCTCCGAGGCCGGCAGGATGGGGTTCAGCGTCGAGGGTGTGTGCGAGGTCTGGCGGGGCAGAGGAGTGATGAGGTCAGTCCACACTTGCCTGAGTCTTCCAAATGGCAATGTGCCAAAAAAAAACCTATCGGTCTTGCGGGGGGGGGAAGGGGGGGCGACACCAGGACGTGAGGGTCAGCAGGAAGCCCTGGGCCACCAACATGGGGCCTCCAGTGCTGTCTGGGAGACAAGACACCCTTTTTTGGTCCTTAGCCCAACACAGGCCAGGGAGAGGTGGTGGGGTCCAGGGTGGGGCACCCATGGCGCCCTTTTCCTTGCCTGCTGTTCCCACCCCCTTCTTCCAAAATCTCAGGAACTGAAACCAACCAAAATATTCAATAGCCCAAGAGGATTAGACCATCACCAACATTGGTAAGATTGGTTTGAGTTGGGTTCACCTCCACAGTTGGACCCCAGGCCCCAAGCTCTACTCAGATTTCCTGGCATGAGGATCTGGGGGGATGCTCTTGGTGGGCCCGGGTTGCCAAAGGGTCTCCATTTCCCCAGATTGCCTAAGGTGGGGTGGAGGTGGGATGGGAGGTACGGGACGGGCATCCTCTACTCAAGGAAATCTCAAAACAAACCACTCTAGTCCAGTGGTCGCCCACTGTTGGGCCATGAGAAAATTTTGGTGGGCTGCAGAGAAATGTCACCCCCAGAACACCCCCCAAAGCAATTAATCCAGGCTGCGCAGGAACACAAGGCTGCTCGGCCCACATGACCCACAGGAACCCTCCCCGCCCATTCACTCCTTACCCGGAAAACTTGCCTGCTAAATTGCTATTTTTCGGGCCATCAGCTGTTCTGCTTGGGAGATTTAGATGAACCAGGAAGCAAGAAATGGTTGGATTTCTTGCTTTCCAGCTAGTCTTTAGATCTTTGGCTCTGCTTTTAAGCACAGCCAAACCTCCCTTAGGACTGGAGGTTCTTACTCAGTGCAGATTCATGGCAAGCAAATTTTGTGTGACAGACTGAGCTAGCCGATGGCAGATAGATAGATCACTGAATGATTCTGTGAGCAACTCAATCTGTCTGCCTGCTTTGCCTGATTTTAGGTAAAAGTTGCTCTTTTTTAATAAATATTTTTATAAATATTTATAATATTTACATACAAGCCATTCCCAGCCAGTCACATGACCATGAAGCCACACCCACAATTAGGCCAGGCCCACAGAATCAGTTAGTGGTACCTGGGATATGATAATTATGCATTTGGTGGTCCCTGAGGTCCAAAAGGTTGGTGACCCCTGGAGTAGATCCTTCCCTAAGAAGCTGATTGGTGCCCCCCCTCATTTTGGAGACAGTAAAATCTCGCGCCCTTTCCAAATTCCAAAGTGCCATCTCTGTGATGCCAGAGGACCTCAAAAGTTGAGAAAACCATGTTCTTTTCCCTTCCTCCAGCATCTCTGCTGTGTCAGAGATTGATCGATTGATTTACAAACTCAAAGTTAACTGCACCAAACTTGATTGCAGGAAATACGACTTCAGCAAAAGAGCGGTCAGTGTCTGGAATCCCCTCCCTGACTCTGGGGTTTCTTCCCCAAACCCCAAAAACCTTGGACTGCCTACTATTGACCTCACCCCTTTCTTAAGAGGTCCGTAGGGGACGAGCATAAGCGCACCAATGTGCCTGCCGTCCCTGTCCTATTGCTTCTTTTTATTTTTCTTATATGTACCCATTTCATGTACTCATAAATATGTTTACTCGTAGACCTGTATCTTGTCAGCGATTGACAAATCAAATAAGTAAATAAAATAAATTTCATTTCTGTAGCCACCCATCTCATTCCTGACAAAATCCCAGAGGTTTTGAAGTCCCTGCATGAAAATGTGTGTGCAGGGGGCTCTCTGCTGCCCAGCCTGAACTCAAGATGAAAGGGCCCCACAGAGCCACCCCTCAGCAATCCTGCACTGCTCCCGCCAATCAGAGGGAGGGAGGGAGGGAGAGAGCCACGCTTCCTGGGGGGGAGGGCCTTTTGGGAGGGTCAGGGTTCCTCCTGCGTTCAGCTTGTGTCTTCTTGTTGAGCAAGGACAGAAAACCAGGCTCACAGAGGGCGTCCATCTGAATCCCCTGTTATTCCCACCGTCCCTTGCATGCCAGGGCAGGGCAGGGTTTGCACCCATAAGCGCTTAGGCTTACATGCCACTTTGGCAGTGCTTTCACAGCCCACTCTAAGCCGTTCGCAGAGTCAGCCTCTTGCCCCCAACAATCTGGATCCTCATTTTACCCACCTCAGAAGGAGGGAAGGACGAGTCCGCCTTGAACTGACAGCAGTGGGAATGCAGAGTTTCCCTGCTGTCCTGCATGCTAACCACTGTGCCACCAGGCCTTATGTTACCCAAGCAAGGCTCCCACAGAACTGAAGGGCCCACTTTCTCTACAAGCTCACTTCCTCCTCCCTGCCTGGGGGGGGGGAGGGACTCAGGAGGAAGGGGCTGCTAACATCTAGCCACAACTGCACAGATTCCTTTTGCGTCTGGCTCTTGGTACTTGGAGCTGAATGGTGGCCAGTTGGGGAATGATCCCTGCAGCTGTTGTCATTGGGGTGACGGTTGAAGATTATTCCTCAAGAAGCAGCCAGTCCTCTCCCAGGGACAAATAAGAGCAGGGCCCCAGTTTGTCCACTTCTTTGGATTTAGGACCCTTTGCTGCCCCGTGACTTGAAGGGAAAAGAGAGCAAGTCCTGGGCCCCCCAGCTGAGCTCCCCCAGGCTCCCTGCATTTTAGCACTGGGAGCGACAGGGTGGGCTGGAGCAGGACTCTTTAGGGCGGGAGAAGCCCCGGGCAGCTAGAGCTTCACTCTGAATGGCGAGGACTCCGTCCTTGTTTTCTTTTCATGTTCCAGATGCAAACTCATCCCAAAAAGGAGAACCTTTGGGCAATGGGCGTATGCCATGCACGCAGTCTCAAGGAGGGCTGTAATGTCAACATGGCTGCCAGGGAGTGTGAAAGGCCTGCCGGCAAAGTGCAAGGCCAACCATTGGGGAGTACAGGAACAAAACCAGAGGCAAAGGCGGGTCTCGGAAAAGATTCCCTCCTCCCAGCAAAGGGGGAGGGTGAGAAAGAAACTCAAGAAACAGCCACTTGGCTTCACTAGGCAGCTTTGACCGATTCCCCAAGTGGCCTTGAAGGTGGTTGCTGAAGTTCAAGCCACTCCCTGGTTTTTTGCAAAGCAAACCAACTTTGCTGGTTTTGCTGCCAGCCAATGTTTCTCTACACCGGAGCATCACCCTCTGGGGCGGTCCAGGCTTTTCCCAGCTGGCAGAGGAATCACAGCAGAGGTGCTCAGGTAGAGCCCGGAAGGAAGACCAGGCCATGCCCTCCTGCCTGTGGGTCTCCTCCACTCCCGGCCTCGGCTTTCTCAGCACAAGGCAGTCCACCAGTCACTGTGCCAATCCAAAGGGCTGGTGGGGAACCAGGCAGGGGTTCCTTGGTCCTTCTGAAAGGAGTGGATTGCAGCCATGCCTGTCCCTGGACGCTGGGCGCCTCTAGCTGCCTGGGCTCACAATGACCCTGGGGCACGAAGAGGGCAAGAACCCACCGGTGGTTGCTTCCTGGATCATTCATACGGACTCCCGGGTCCTCTGAACCAAAATCGCCACTCCCTTTGGCAACGCGGTGGTCGTGGTCATGGCGATCGCCTGCAGCAAAATCTGTCCTGTGACTCTGAAATATCAACACTGAGGCTTTCTGATCTGACACAAGACACCTGTCCTTCTGCCCTGAGCGCAGGGGTGGGAGTCAAAACTTTTAACAAGCGGTTCTGTGGGCATGGCTGAGGTGGTGGGCATAGCTTGGTAGTCATGCGACTGGGTGGACATAGCTTGGTGGTCATGTTATTTGGCTGGGCGTGGCCAACTCAGTCTCTCTCACATCGAGGCATGCATCTCTTCGCCTGGCCTTTTGTGACTGTGGGGATGCTGCAACAGTCGTACATGTGAAAAAGGGTCACAAATCACTTTTTTTAGTGCCATTGTAACTTTGAATGGTCACTCCACACAAGCAAAGTTCCAGCAAAGGAGGGGGGGAAACTCCAGAGACATTCCTGAGACAGAAAGTCCAGTCCTGCCAAGATTGTAATACGGGTTAACGGAAAGGCAGTTTCTGCAAGGAACACCAGAATGTTTCCTTCCTGCCTTCCTTTAGCCCAGTAATTTCTTCTAACAACCAGTTCTCCCAACTGCTTAGAATGTTAATAACCGGTTCTAGCAAATAGGTGCGAACTGGTAGAATCCCACCCCTGCCTGAGCGCCTTCTCCATCCACACTGAGAGAAAGGCTGCTACCCCACATCATGGGGTGGGGAGAGGGGGCAGAGAGAGACTTTGCAGGATCAAGTCACGGGGGACAAGGGTTTATTCTTCCAAGCTCTCTCTCTCCAGAATATGTGCACTGGGCTGTTCTACACATTGTGTTTCTAGGGTGCCTGGTCATATGTAGCTTTTAGTTGTTGATGAGGGTGCCGATGCCTGTCATTGATTGTTGTTTCCTTGTGCCACTGTGCCCTCCACTCCCAAGTATCTGATGAGCCAAGGGTAACAGTTTTACACTTAGGCAAGGAAAACTAACCATATAGCTGCAGATTAGGTGAAATCTCACTTGATAGCAATTATGCTGTCCAACCAGTATATAATAATGGGAATTGAAATAGTTAAGTTAGAATTGGGAGCTGTCCCCTTAAGGGTAAATCTGTATTACTGATTGGTCACTGAATTGAACCTTGGTTGGGTTGGGGGAGGCCCTTTGTTCCCTTTCCTTGCCTGGACCCAGCAGCAGGCTGGTTCCCTCCAATCCATCGCTATGGGATGAAGATAACTGTCTTTGTACACTATGATTTCAACTATGCAAAAAATTGGACATTAGATGCATCTTGACATAACCATGAGTTACTCTGAGGATACCTAATATAATCCAATAAGAGAAACTCTGTACGGAAGAATTTGTAGAGTTATCTGTCTATCTTTATATTCAGCAAGCGAATCAGAGGACAGAACAGCAGTAATGGTGAGATGAATCTTGGCATCCTCCTGGGCCATCAGATACGAGCCAGGAGTGTGCAGGAGCAGCCAGAAAAGGCAATGCAATCCTCGGCTGCTTAATAGAGGGACACACTCAAGATCACGCGAAGTGGCAATACCACTTCATACAGCCTTATTAAGACCGCACTCTAAGAAAGATGTTGACACTCTGAAGAGTGCAGAGAAGAACAACGAAGAGGATTAGGGGCCTGGAGGCTAAAACATATGAAGAATGATGGTTGCAGGAGTTGGGTATGTCCAGTCTAACAAAGAGAAGGACCGGGTGACGTGATAGCAGTGTTCCAATATTTCAGGGGCTGCCCCAAAGAAGAGGGAGTCAGGCTATTCCCCGAAGCACCAGAAGGCAGGACAAGAAAAATGGATGGAAACTAATCAAGGAGAGAAGCAACTTAGAATAAGGAGACATTTCCAGACCGTGAGAATAAACCAAGGGAACGGCTTCCCTTCAACAGTTGTGGGGGCTCCATCTCTGGAGGCTTTTAAGAAGAGACTGGACACAGACTGGAATGGCAGAGAGTCTCCTGCTTGAGGTTGGACTAGAAGATCTCCAAGGTCCCTTCCAACTTTGTTATTCTGTTAAATCATCACTTGTACTGACTGACAAGGACCCCATTTTCAATCATTTCTCCGGCTGTTTTTGTCTCTGCTTGGCCAACAATCACAGTAGCTGCATAATTGAATGCAAAGTCCTCCGTATTCATTGCACTGTGAGGCTATCGATGAGCTTGGGTCTTTTTCCAGAGGGCCCCTCCCCAGTCCCAGAGGCTGTCAGAAGTAGTGGCTGACTTCTCTGGCTGACCCCAACAGCGGTCTCTTTCGTGGGAGTGTGTAGGAACCAGACGCCCATCCTGTGGCCAAGCACGGAATCCGACCTGCGGAAGACGCCCTGCCCCTCCTCTGATCCCCGGGAGGCTCTTCTGGGCCTCTTTCGTTCCTTCTCCACACCTGAACACTTTTGCTGCTTTCGTGCTTTTAAGGCTGGGGTGACAGAAGAAAGACACCTTAGCCTAAGAGGGAGAAGTCAAAAATAAGGACCCACTCTCTGTCCTGGCACGTTTTGAGGGACGTTGGGCAAATGTTGCCATGGGACCAGCAAGCTGGGACCTGCAGGGAGCCAAGAGCAACCCTCCCACTCTGTCTCGACTCCTGAGGATCACGGAATCTCAGGAGGATTCTGGGATTCCAAGAGGACATCCAGGCGGGTCCCCCACACACATTGCAAGATCCATCACACCTGCTCCAGGGCAGCTGGGTGTCGGGCAAAGTCTTCCGGTGGTTCAGGGAGTGACTCCGGTTGCTGCCTTTGGGGAAAGGAGGCTGACTTCAAGCACTTCAGAGAAGATGCTGCAAGAACATGCAGAGGAGGCCACCCATCGCGATACCAATGACATCAATGCCTGCAGATCATCAGGGTCCGAATGAGACTCACTCCTGGACAGAGGGGCTGTAGGTTCAAGAGACAGCCCATCCCCATCTTAGCCCTAAATGGAGGGCAATCTGGGGGTGCTCTTGGACTCTCCAATCCTGCCCACTGGGGGAATCGTTCCTGGATCCAAAGCTGGTACTCGTACTCTTGTCATCAGAGCGCACCTTGATATGCTCCAGGTGGGACCGTCCCTTTGGAGCACCCGGAACTTCCTCCAGCATGCAGTGCAGCTGCCTACATGTTCCCCAGAACCCACTAGGGATTCTCGGGTCCCCTGAGCTGCGTCCACTGCCCGTTTATCCCCACTGCCGTCCTGTCCCTCTGAAGTCCTCCGTGTTCTGCAGGCTCAAGATCAGCTGCTCAAAAGAGAAGCTGCTTGCGGAGGCTGCCTGCTAAGAGGCCCCATCCCACAGCAGTGCCAACTCTGCAGGAGCTTCACCACCACCCCATGCACACACACACAGACTGCCCTCCCTGCAGAGACAAGAGCGACACCCTCACCCCCCAGGAAGCCCTCCCAGTTTTGGGGGGAGAACGAGAGACTATCCAAGCTGAGCTGGTTCAGGTCCTTTGACGTTAAGATACAAACCCTTGCGGTGAAACAAACCGTACAACGGCCTCCCACTTGCCAGAGTGGGGGCTTTGGGAAAAGTCCTAGGTGGGATGCCTTCCTCCTTCTCTTTATGAAGGAGAGACCCAAATCCCAAAGTGGGGGAGGGCAAATAAATGGGTCCCCTAATTCAAAGATGATCCGAGCAAGCCCCGAGCCCACTCTTGGAAGGGAAGCCTCTGTGGGTCCTTGGGGCAGCGGCGGCTACGGTCCTACCTGGGAGTTGGGTAGCCTCACTTCCCAGCACAAGGAGGGGGGCTGCGGGGTGAGCCCCCGGCTTCCCTGGAAGGCCTCTGGGAGGAAGACCTGCCCTCCCTGGGAACTAAGGGGCCTCCTGGCTCCTGGAAGGGTCCTTTGGGCAAATGAGGCTGCTCCCCCTTCCTCCAAAAGGGATCCCTCCCCTCCTAGATGGAGGGAGATGTAAGAGAAAGAGCTCAGTTGCCCTGAATTTATTTTTTTAGACCTCCGTATTTCAGTAATTCCTCCTCTCTCCATAAACTCATCAGAAAGAGAAGCAAAAGAGATGCCAAATTGTAAGTTGCTCAGCTGATCCCTAAATCTCACTGCTCAGAAACATGTGTGCCCAGTATTAACTGTTCCCTTCCTACCTACAGGCCCCTCAGTCAGGAGCCCGTCGAAGGAGCCACAAGCCCGGTGCACTATTTGGGCTCCAGCCATCGCCAGCTGCTGCCCAGGTCACTCACCTGCTTGGTGATGGATGGCTTGAGCGCGGAAGGCGCCTCCTTGGTGACTGACTGCTGGCGGGCGTGGGTGGGGGCGTAGGTGGGCTCGGGCTGCAGCAGGTTCCCGCTGGAGGGCCGAGGCTTCTGAGCCGCAGAAACCGTCAGCTGCTGGGACTTTCCCCGCTGCAGGGGGGGCTGTGGCTGAGGGGCAGGGGCCGAGCGCTGGGGCTGGGGGCCGATGGTGATCTGGGGTGGGGACAGCATGTTCTGGAGATTTTCCTGTAGGGACAGCTGGCGCTTGGTGAACTCCGAGCCTTGGCGGGTGAACTCGTCACTGTAGCTGTGGCTGTGGATGATGTGCTTGCTGGTTGAGAGGTCCTCGCTCTTGCTGTAGCCATGGAAGGGGGCGAAAGTATCGGCAGGGTTGCTCTCCGCCGGCCGGTGTGGGTGGGAGGCGTGCAGCGGGCCGCCCGCCGGCCCATCAGAAGCCATGTGGAAGAGGGGGTTCTGGAAGGAGAGCGGGATGCGGAGTTGCTGCGCGGAGGAAGGGCCGCCCCCATCGGTGGTGACTCCCATCTGGCTCAGCCGCAGGCCGGCCGCGATGCTAGAGCCACTGCCCTGGGAGAGCCGGCTGGGCCGCAGACCCAGGCCAGCGGTGATGGAGGCCTGGCTGCTGTTGAGCAGGTCGCCTACGCTGTGCAGGTTGGAGACACTGTTCATGCGGCTGTCCTGCAGGTCCAGCATGGAGACGCTCTTGTTGACGCTCAGCACCTTTTGATCCGGCTCGGTGATGTCTGAGCTGCTGGTGCAGTAGGCGGGGGAGGAGCGGGCCAGGGGCGGCCGTGGCACGAAGAACAGCTCTTTGGAGCCCTTCTCCTTGGTCGGCGAGGGCAAGCGCGTCATGTCGATGGAGCTGCGGAGGGAAGCAGCGCGGAGAAGTGGTAAGGGCAGGAGGGAGAGGGGGGAGCTGCTAGGGCTGGGGTGGCAGGCCGACCCCAGGGGGCTCCCCACCACCTCTGCCAGCCTGTGCAGGATAGTCAAGGAACAAAGGGCATGAGGACAGAGGGAGTGAGCCGTATGCCCAGAGAGAAGGGAACTTCGATGCGGGACCCCAGCCTCCCCTAAGCCTCACCCTGCAGCCTTACCTGTTCATGGCTCGCATCATGTAGGGCTGCATGTCAACTGAGCTGTGGGGAGAAATCCAGGGTCAGCCCAAGCGGGAAGTCCTCCCGGGCATCTTCACACTCCAAAACTCCTGGAGGTGCCTTGGGGAAGCCGTCCTCTGCGGGCTCTTGGCATAACTCACGAGGGGATCCAGCTGGGGTCCAGACCAGAGCCCATCCCAGTGGGACCCACAGCTGGACGTCCACCCGTTTCCTGTCCTCCAGTACCCCCCTGCCCCATCCCAGGCCTAACCTGTTGAGGTCCCGCATCATGTACGAGGACTGCATGTCGGCTGAGGGCCCGCGGAGGATGACTGGCTTGGCTTGCAGCCGCTCGCCCTGGTGGCTGGGCTGCCGCTGGATGTGGGGGTTCCTGAGAGCGAGGCTGATTTCGTTCAGCAGACGGGGCAGCGGGCCCAGCTTGATCAGGGCTTCCTATGCGGGCAGGAAGCAGCAGACAGGCACTCAACCCCACCACTGGCAAGAAGACGTGCGCAGGCCTCCCCCTCTGCCCTCTGCCTCCCTGCCCGCCCCCCACCTCCTGGCAGGCACCTTGCTGAGCTGGGGCAGGACCTCCCAGAGCAGAGCGTGCAGAGTGGAGAGCTCCCGGCCGAGGTCAATGTAGCCCTCGAAGCTGCTGCTGTTCGTGAGGGTGTCCAGGTTGGAGATCTCGTATAGAAACTGCTGCATGCTGGCCCACTCCAGCTCCAGGAACTCGTTCATGAATGCCATGTACTCCTCCTTGCTGCCAAACCTGCCACCAGAACCATGTTGTTCATCACTCACAGCGTGACTCCAGTTGGGCCCCTCCGTTTGCCCACCCGGCCCTCCCCGGAGGGCCCAGCACACCCTGAAAGACAAAGCACAGCAACAGCCCTGTGCAGTGCCAGCCTGCCACCCCCTCCAGGGGGAACCGGCATTTGCCACCAAGGTAGCAGTCAGCAAGCAGCACACCGAGAAAGAAGGGCCAGGGGTATTTTGAAAGAAATGCATCCCCCAAACTTCGAATTTGGGATGCTTGCATGGACTGAACCCCTCCCCCTCCACCCTTTCCACCATGTGAGATGCAGGCAGAAACCACCCTTCTCCCAGCTTGAGCGACAAGGGTCCCCTGAGGCCATCCATTCCACCTCTGTTTCCACCATCTATCTGGACACTCGCTTCCTCTGCCCGACTCCATCTGCCCACAACTTCAGCTGGGGTCCACCTCCCCGTCACCCTGATCCAAGCCCATCCCCAGGACAGGGAATGGAACGGCCTTGGCCATTGCCTACTTCACCCTTGGGGGCATTTCAAGAGGGGAGCCAGGTCCCCCTCTCAGTCTCCCTTCTCCGCCTCCGTCGGTTACCTCCTTGCACTCGCCTTTCAGAGGGACCTGGCTGCTTTCTGGGCCACGAGGGACCACTCCCCACAGGGCCAGGGGCACAAAATCTAGGTTCTTGGCTGAAGCCAGAGACAGAGGGAACCTGGCCACACTGCAGGGAGGGGCTCTCCTGCAGAGCTCTGCACGGGGTGGATGGCAGGAAACTCACTTCCAGTATCCTGGGCGTATCTGGCCCAGCTGGCTTGCACACCCCCTGGCACTCACTGCCTCCTGGCCTCTTCCACACTCACTTGGTGAAGTTGGCCAGGTTCTGGATGACCTTGGCGATGAGTGTGAGGGTGCGGGACGTCTGCTCGTCCGGGTACTCCTGCAGCAGGCCGAAGAGGCTGGGGGACATGACAGCTGGACACAGGAAACGCAGGAAGAGGGAGGCGCTGATGAGGCGGTCGGCAATGTCTTCCCGGCCCCTCTCGGCACAGCGCAGCCGCCACGATGCAAAGACCTCCTTCAGCTCCCGGGGGAACACGCTGGGGGGACGCAGGGGGGACAGGATCACTGCCTGCCCACGCTGCAAGGCTGCCCCACACCCCCGGGTTGCCCCTCCCAAAATGACCGCCCCTCTCCACTTCCCTCCCCGCAGCCAGACATGTAGGGGAAGGGGGCAGCCCTGCACTAACCAGTGGGAGTTGACCACTTTGCAGAGGGCCAGTTCACAGCACATGCGGAGGTTGGCCTGGTGGTCGGCCAAAGTGGAGGCTGAGCACTTCATGGGGTCCACCTCGCAGTTCTCCTCAGACTCGTATAAAGCTCGGATGAACTCACCTAGGAGGGAGGGCAGAGCAGGGAATGGGACCAGCTGCTCCCCCCTCAGGCACCCACTGGCTCAGCCCCACAGAGGGGCAGGTTAGTAGGGAGGAGCCCCCCTCCATGTTCAGGGGAGCTGCAAGGCCTCCCTCTGTGGACTTTCCCCAGAGGAAGCTAAGCAGGCAGAGCCAGAAAAAGAACAAACTCTAACCCAAATTCTTATGATTACCCCTCCCTCTCCACCTAGGGTTGTGGGCTGCTCCCCCCCCCCAAGCATCCTCCCTCCTCCGTTGCCCCTACCAATTGCATCCTTGAGGTATTTTTGTCCAATCAGCTTGAGATACTCCTCTATGGCTTTGGTGGCCAGCGTGTTCTCCCGGAAAATGAGGTGTTCGCGATCCATGAAGCGGTCCACTTCCGTCATGGCCATGTCGGACAGGAAGTCCTACCAGAAAGGGGTGGAAGAGAAGCTGCAGGAGCCACGCATGCCCCCTGGGCTCCCCGGCCCCTTCCCTACAGGGCCCTGCTCGCCTCCCCGCCCCACTCCCAGAGCGTACCTTGGCCTTGCCGGTGCTCTGGAGGATGTGCACCAGGGCGCAGGCCACCTCCTCCTTGCTCTTGACGCTCAGGACGGACTCCAGCACGGCGCACAGCATGCGGTAGTTGTTGGTGACGTACTCGGCGAACTCCTTGTAGAGCTCCATGGGCAGGATGCTCATGGCCTGGAAGCGGCTCTTGACCCGGATGGCCGGGCAGCCAGCCTTGCTCTTGCTGGCGCTGGGCTGGCTGAGCGGGTACCACTGCTCTGCAAAATGGCGCCCGGTGACGCTGGCGATGGGGATGCTGACCATGCCCACGTAGTTGCTCTTGTCCTTCTTACGCTTCTTGTCCGTGTCCTTGTAGAGGTGCAGCCGGATGGTGCGCACGGCTGGCAGGTTGTTGAACTCAAAGTGCTCCCCCCAGAAGACGTTGTCCGTGCGCATCTTGCTGGTGGTGCGCGCGTAGAGCATGTCATCCAGGCACAGCTCGCAGTAGTAGCGTTTCTTGGGGGGCAGATCCCGGGCCTCAATGATCCAGAGCTTCAGCACATTGTCCACCCGCCGGCTGTTGTCCTGCGCAAAGAGCAGGAGGAAGGAGGAGGGGGTGCTGGACTGGTGCTCCAAAACAGGGCTCTCCAACCTTGGCCCCTTTAAGACGTGTGGACTTCAACTCCCGGAACTCCCCAGCCAGCACAACCAATACACTGACCAGCACAGCTGGCTGGGGAATTGTGGGAGTTGAAGTCCACACGTCTTAAAGGGGCCAAGGTTGGAGATCCCTACTCCAGCCAGGTGACACAGGCAAGCAGGAGGGCTCTCCTTCCCTCCGGAGCCCCTCCCTCTCTTCCCACGCCCACAAGAGGTCCAGACATCTCCAGCCCAGCATAAGCCCTCCCCACGCTCTCTCAGCTCCCCCAAACCAAGGCCCCCTCCCAGTCTGGTCTCGTCCTGCTGTGCACACCTAGCCACCCCGTTCCTCTAGTGCAGGACTGGGGCCCTCTGCCAAAGAGATGGGCTCTCTATGGTGCACCAGGAAGCACCTCCCTTCCATTTCCTCCAGCTTGGTAACTGATAGGAGGATAGAACTGTTGTAGCTTTGTTAACTTTTATTCCTCTGCTTTGAGTTTGTAACTGATTTATTGCTACCTGGGGGGGGGAGCCCATATCCTCCATCTCATAAGCAGCAGGAAGAATCTCCGCTATGAGGTGGGCAAAAAATAGTACAAGGGAGGAACAGGCAGGAGGCTGGACAGAAAAGGACCCAGAAGCAGCTGCAGCCCAAGAGCCAGAAAACTCTCCAGACATGGGGCCTTAAGAGTATCAAGCTCACTGTCTTGCCCATCACTATCAGAGTCCATTTTCTACTCAACCGCCTCCAGCAAAACCACCTGTGTGCTGTTGAGGGCCAACGCCCTGCTATTAGCCATCTTCTCCTGGTGTTTGGGGAGGAGGGCAACCTATTTTCTGGGAAATTAAACGCAGAGCTGTCCCCACCCCCCACCCCCGTTTTGTGGGGAAAACCCTCCCCCCCACCTCGTCTTCTACTGGCAGCTCCTCAAAGACAGCTGTTGTGTCTCCCATCTCCTCTTCCTCAGGGAGAACACGCCCAAGGGACTTCCAGCTGGGCATGCCAAAGGTTTCCCGGCATGTTGCTGGCTGCTCTCGGGACCCTACCCAGCTTGCCAGTGAAGCACACCGTGTCTGGAACTGGGCCCCACATTCCAGGTGTGGCCTAATCCACCCGAAGGGGGAGGAGGAGCCGCATCTGAAGAGTCTTGGCCTTTTGACTCCTGTTGTCTGCAGAGTTGCTCCGTCACCCAGGTCACGGCTGCTCCAAAGGTGCTTTTCCAAGAGGCAACTGGGGTTCCTCAGTTTCTTCCTTTGGCTTCTGCTGGCGCAGCCAAGGCTGGCACTGGCTTGTTCACCACTGCATCCTGCTCTTGGTGCATGCACCACTTGTGGTCTTCCCACATTCTGTCTGCAGATACCCGCCTGCTTATCACCCCAACTTGCACTCGTGTCCTTGGTTTTTCAAGTCCCTGTTGGAATTCCTCTGGTGAGTTGCTGCCCCTTGTTCCAGCTTGTCAAAATCCTCCTGAATTGTGATATTCTTCTACGGAGTGTGTTACTCTGCCCAGGTCAGCACCCTCTACAGCTTCAGCAACCACATTTTCAAACAGCCCATCCTAACTTATGAAATTACTGACTGGCAGAGAGCCCAGAAGACAGCTGGGGGTGCAGCAGTCAACATTCCTCTGCTCCCCCCAGCTTGGCCAGAAACCTCAGTGGTTCTTCCTTGGGTGCAAAGGTTCATCCAGCACCAGGTCCACCTAATGGCTAACGTCCAGCCCCATTGTCTCATCTTCTCTGCTAGGATCTTGTGGAAGCTTCAAATGTTCTGCTGAAGTCCAAGAGAGACTGGCTTGGTCTTGATCAGAATAGCTGGCTCCCCAGAAGCGTGCTTTCTTCTCTGAATATCATCGTGTGCTATCCAGTCTCTTGGCACCATATACAGAAGCATCCATCCATCCCCAACTTGATCAATCAATCAACCAAACAGAATAGATCCCCCGTGAGATACATGGAAGTGGAGACTAAATAAACACAATTGAAGTGCATCGCATGGTAATAGGACAGAAATGGCTTCCTTCATTTCATTTTTTTTAACTTCCAAATCAGTCCTACATCCCAACAACGAAAGAGGTCAATGTATTGGGGACTTCCAGTTTGGGCTTCTTTGGCAACAGACCAAAATCCATGATCGTGCATGGTTTCGATCCCTGCTCATCACCGGAGCTCCCTGATCCTTTGGATTTGGGGCTGAAGCCACCCCATAGAGGTGATGAAGAGGGAGGAGACTGCTAGCTGAGTGGAGGGAGCCGTATCTCTCCTCCTCAGCTGGTCTAAACTCCCTTTCCCGAAGGTGCTTGCAATGGTGGCCAGAAATTGCCACCTCAAAAAAGAACCCGACCGGACAAGAATGAGCTGGAGGAAGACAAAAGGGGATTGCAGGACAGACCGGGATAAGCAGAGACAAAATCTCAGCAAGGTGCCCTGGTTTTAAAAGCATTAAGAGTGCTATTCCTAAAAGATTTTTAAAGCAGCGGAGGAGAAAAGGAGAGGAAAAATCCTTTTTTCTATTTTCATATTGACAGTTACAATTGACTCTGAATATTAAAAAGAAAAAATGTAAGTAAGAAATTTGTGATAATTTACTTTGACACTAATAGGCAATCTTAAGCTGAAATTAAAGTGTCAAAAGGAAAATAAAGACTTTCTGGATACTCTGAAGCCCTTAGAAGGAGAAGAGTGGAGGAAAAAGGGTGGAACTTGGAAAGAATAATGGAGTGTCACCTGGAAATAAAAAGGATTAACAGTGAAACTTTGAAAATACTTTCAAAAGATACATTGTAACTGAAACTTTATTAAAAGATAACAGAACTCCTGGAAAGAAAAAGTAGTAGAAAGAAACTAGAAGAAACAGCTTTGGATTAATTGATTTTTAAAATTTTGGGTGCTGGATCTTTAATTAGTCAATTGGATGCTTGTTTAAAAGTGCTTAAAATGGTATCACTTCTTGAGGAATTAAAAATGGAACTTAAAAAACATAAAGAAGATGCACAAGAGAGAAGAGGATCTTTTGGCTTCATATTTCAATTTTTAGAAATGGAGATTTTGAACTATGAAAAACAACAAGTGCTTGAAGAAGATGACGGGTGGGACAAAGAAGAAGCCATTCTTAATGATCAAATAATGCAAGGTGGGGTAAAAGGGGAAAAAGGAGTTAAAAGCTTAAGATTAAAGGGAACAACTAAAAAAGAATAGTTTGAAAAAGAAGCACAACATTAAGGAGAAGCAGAAAAAAGAATTACAGAAAGGAGAGTTAGAGGGGGGGAGTCAAAAAAGGGGTGAGAAAAAGGGGGGAAGATAAAGAGGAAAAGAAGTTATAAGGGACAAAAGCTGAAAATAAAGAAACAGGGAAACGTACAAGGATCAAAGGCATTAGCTTATTGAGAAGACATAGAGATAATGGTTAAATCAAACTAAAAATGAGAATTCTGCAAGGGTACAAAACATAGTGTTGTTATAGTAGAATATAGCAATGAGTTAGAAATGAAATAGGTGATTAAATTACAAGATAAAAACTGTTTTGTTTTGTAATGGTATGTTTGTTAATAAGTTGAAATAAGGAGAAATGGAAATATTTTGTTTTTAAAGATTAATAAAATACAATTGAAATGTGAAAAATTTACAATGAAATCAATACCAGTTAGGATGAATTTGAATAATTATTTTGCTTATTTTATGTTTGTTTTCTTAAGTTTTTGCAGATATTTATATGTATGGTATTTAGCTTTGGGTATTTTCCCACGTCATCATAGTTGTGCTTTTAAAATTGTAGCAACATTTCAGCAGAATCTCATCTGCCATCATCAGGCTTCTGTATTGTGTTCGTCCATTTGTTTTCGTAGAAAATATATATATATATGTATAAATATAAATATAAATATAAATAATATATATATATATATATTCTATTTTTTTTAGAGTTTTGTATGTATTCTCAAGGGAAAGTACTAAGTGGAATTCAGTTAATGAGAGTTATATTAGAAATTGAATGTTATAATTCCATAATGTAGAAATTAAATGTTTAATGAGATTTTATATGATAATAAGATACAAATGTGTTACACTCTAATTAATTTTCAAGGCCTGGAAGGGGAGGGAAATTTCCCCCCCCTCTTTCGGGATTATGATGGAAGAAAATATATGAAATTGTAAACAGGACAGACGAAAGTATAATGAATAGAAAGATATAGAAATCTAGGAAGAGAATTGTAATTGAATTAGAAAGAATAATTATAGAAAAGAGATAATTATAAAAGAAGAATAAGGAAAGGGAAAAATATTGAGAAATTGAAAATTGGAAAAAAATAGTGCTAAGATATGAAATTGAATATATAAGATGAATATTTGAGATTGTGTCTGTATGGAGATGTGATAACACCTGGAATCATGCTGTTCTAAAAAAAAAAAGATGTTTTATTTGTTATGTTTTGTTAAAACCCAATAAAACTTTTACAAAAAGAAAAGAAAGAGGTCAACGTATCCTCCAAATTGCAATCTTCCTGTCTTCTGAGGAATGCCTGGGGATCATCCTGGCACCCTTAACCCTCTTCCTTTCTTTAACTCCCCTCTTGGTTTTCGGAAACTTCATTAAATACCCAGAATCCCCTGTCCTCAAAGGGCAACAGTGGGGGTCTCTCTTAGGTCCTCCTCATCTCCCTCTGGCTTTCCTTCTCATCCTCTTTGCTGGTGTTCTGACCTGGGCTTCACAAAATCACGAAGCAGATTCCTGGTCCTGACTGAATCCCTTTTTATTAGGCTAATCTGAATTCCTATGGGGTTGCGATGGGTCAGACACGACTTTGCAACTAACAAAAAAAAAAAAAATCATTCGCATCCAGCAAAGTCCTGGCAAACAGTCTTTCAAGAGTGGTTTACAACTACAGACCTCATCAGGCTTCAACAGTTGTGGAACGCTGTACCAAAAAAATACTTTCCAAGAAGTCACGAACAAATCTTCACCCTAATTAAATGAACTAATTGTCTCCTGCAAACATCACCCCCCTTTTGCTCCTCTTTATTCCCTATGGGAGGGGCCATTCACCATCCACCTGTGGTTTTACTCCCAAGTCGACCCTTGTTCCTTAACTGTTCCCTTCTCCTGGCAGCTCTGTGCATGTGCACACTGGGAACAGGCTCCAGCTATTCTTCTGCCCCACTGATCTCCAAAGGCAGCTGATAACTGTCAGACGGCCCTGGCCCCATCTCTGCCTCCAACGCAGAGCCCTCAACCGAGCCTTCCTCAGGCTCCAGGACTGGCCCATGTTCCTCCCTCAACCTCCTCACTGTCCGAGTCTGCCGCCAGCTCTGCTGGCCGCTGTCGGGCCACAACAGTTGGCCAGCCAAAAAAGGCCACCTGCCTCCTCCATCAAACAGTTTTCAGCAACATCTTCTCAATTGCTGCCTCCTCTGTCTTAGCCAAAACAATGTTGGTGGTGTCAGCCTTCTTGGCCACGATGACCAGGAAATAACGGAATAACCTCCTGCACAACTGTCCCCACTGTCAGGAAATGTCTCCTTAGTTCTAGGCTGCTTCTCTCCTTGGTTGGTTTCTGTCCGTTGCTGCTTCTCCCGCCTTCTGGGACTTTGGAGGGTAGGGGGACCCCCTCCTCTTCTGAGTAGGACCCCTTCAAATAGTTCAAACGTCCCAATGGCACAACCTTTATCAACAAAACCAAGTCCCCTCCCTGCTGCTCGCCTTCTTCCCTGCCTCCCCCCCCCCATTCCATGAGATGGTGAACTGACTGCTGAGTAATCTGTTTCCAGGCCTCACTCAGAATGGACCCCAAATGGATCCCCGCTCAACCCGCAGTGACAGCACAACGCAAGACCAACAGGCTTTCTTCTAGAGGTTCGGTTCCCACCAACTGCAGGTTCACAAGAGAAGGTGTGTCCTGCCCCCCCCCCCCCCGGAAATCCAGGATTGAGAGATGGTTCAGTGTGGCTTCTGGCCCGTAGGGCACCACCATGGGCACATCAACGGAGCAACATTTCTACTGGTTCCCACAGGCTGGCAGTGCCCTTGCGCAGAGCAGACCCAGCACACCTGATGCCTCCTGTCTCTGATCGGGCAAAACATCTGAGTTTTGTGAGCTCAGACGCTTGCTGGCTGAGTTGTACAGCTGCTGTTAGTCAGCACAGGAGATGAGACAACATGTATTCCCACACAAGCCACGATCTGGGGAAATAAAACACCCGTCAGTCCAACTTCTCCAGCTAGGAGGAAAACCAGCAGAGGGCAGAATGGCTTCCTCCGTAAGGCCTCTGGCCAGAAGGGCCTTTTTCTCTTGCCAGCTTAGTGGACGGAGGGATCCCTGTGGAAATAGTTTGTCTTGATTCCAGCAAACCGAATTGACAGAAGTCGTCAGTGGCAAACGTATCCCTTAGAAAGTCCCCTTCCTTCTGTTCTTGGAAAACGGTTGGGTGTCTCAAACGGCCATCGCTGAACGGAAGACGAAGAACGAGGCACCCAAGGTGGGCGCTGCCAGGTACAATCCGCAGGGGAAATCATCTCTCCCTTACCGGTTTCAGCCACAGCCTGGGAAACGTTTTGCAAAGCCCCTGAGAGAGGGTAGGAGGATGTGCAGATCCATGTCCCCCGGCCAGCTGCCATGTGGATATTGTAGTCATCGGCAGTCTTGTCAGGATCTCCACGGCCTCCTTCCCTCTGGGCCTCTGAGGAGGGGCGAAATCCCCACACGCCCCATGCCCACTAATGCCCATACTCCAAGCTCCCACACCTGATGCTTGCAGCATCCCCTCCTTTCTCTGGGGGAATAGTAGCCAGGCCTCCCCCTCTTTTGCCACTCTCCCAGGCTGCCTTGGGATGGAGGGAACCCCCCCCCCACACACACACACACTAGTCCAGCTGGGGCACAGCCAGTCACCCACTTCACTGGTTTAAGAAGACTTAAACAGAGATTTCCCCCCCCCCCATCACCAGCCCCTCCCCCTGAGACAAGGAGGGCCAGCAGCCTCCCTCAGAGTGAGGGGGGAGGAAGATGCCAAGTCTCTGGGGTCCCATCTGGGTGAGCAAAACAGGAAACAGCAGTGAGACAGGCCCTCCCTTTAGCCCCTCCCTCAAGAAACCTGCAAGGGGAGGGTGGCAACAGGGAGGTTCCCCCCATGGATCTGCTGGGCGAAATACGCAGGGGCACCTCCCATTGGGGCCCAACCTCTGGCCATCCTTCCTGCTGGCAGGGAACGGCGGGTCTTCCTCGAACCAGGAGTGGGGAGAAGGAGGAGGCTCAGCACCATGGGGCTTGCAAGGTTGAGGCCAACCGCCCAAGCAGTCCAGGCCAGGGGCAGGGGTGGGGCTGGAGCCCTTCAGGCCGGGAGCTCCAAAGGGGCGGCGGAGGGTCCCTTCCCACGGCCTGGACCTGCACACACAGCCCATTTGGGGGGGGCACTGGGGGCCACAGGTGGTGAGAACATCTCCTGGCTTTGGAAGTTCTATTCAGTGATGATGGAGGACAAGGAAAGCGCCCTGACCCATGGCTGACCACACCAGCACGGCCGACAGCAGTGGCCACCAGAAGAAGGGGGGGGCCTTCAGTCAATTTGGGGGGGGTTCAGGAGGAGGGGTCGGAGCCTCTTCTGTAGGAGCAAGTCAGGCCAGAAATGCCTGGACTGGCCCAACTGGTCAGCTTCCACCCTCCTCTCGAGAAAGGAACGGAGATACCCCCTCCCCCTGCCCAAGCCCCCGAGGGGAGCCGACCCCTCCCTGCTTCAGGCTCCCCCAAAGCAGCCCCTGGATGCCCAGAGAAGCAAAAGGCACAGGGGGCTCTTCCTAAAAGCCTCTCAGTGGGGGGGGGGGGGAGGAAAGCCCTCGGGGGGCAGGGGGGACACCCCAAACCCCAAGGGGGCCTGGTGTGTGAGGGTGTCTTGGGGGGGCTGCTACCTTGTTGGGCTTGACGGCTCTCTGCAGGTTCTCGATCCACTTGTCTCTCTCGGCAGCCGAGCGGCAGGCGAAGCACTTGGTGCCCGAAGACGTGGTCACCTGGGCAGGAAGGGGGGCGAGGGTGAGCGGCATTCTGCACATGCCCAGGAGCCCCGTACGCTCCCCCCGAGAGGGCCCAGGTGACAGCCCCCACCTCGAAGCAGAACTCCTGGCCCAGGATGCTGCTGTGCACCGGCTTGATGAGGGAGTCCTCGTCCAGGTTGAGCTCCAGCGCTTCGGCTGCACTGCTGGGGCTGAGCAGGGACTCGTGCGAATGCGACTCCTTGAAGCTCTGCATCAGGCGGGCCCTGTGGGGGGGGAGGATAGGGGGGCGCCCTCAGTCAGAGGGAAGGCTGTGGCTGGGGGGCAGGACCCAGGGAGGAGGGGGCTTCAGCTGAGCCCCCGCTCTTTGGGGGTACGTGGCATCTGCAGCCTAGAGAGGCATCTCTGCGGCCTCAGCAGAGGCCCCTCTGGGCCATGGGGGTCTCCCCTTCGTCCGGCCAGCCGAGCCCCAGAGCCCCTTCTTGGAGGGAGCCGGCAGAGTCCGTGTGCGGCTGCCCCCCCTCCACTTCCCCGCGACATTTTTGCTCGGAGCTGCCGCCCCCAGCCGGATATATTTAGCCCAGCCGCGTAAGTGGAGGCAGCCCCTGCGTGTCGGGGCTGCCGTCAGCTGGAGGGGGGAGAGGAAGGCAGGCGCTAAAAATACCCAGGGCACCCAGGCCTTGCGGGGGGGAGGGCTGGGCACTGGGGCCCCTGGGGGAGAGGGAGGGAGGGGGGTCCAGTCAGCCCTGGAGCCTCCCTCCCATCCACCCCCGGGAGCAGGGGGGCGGGGGTCCCACCTGTCATGGTCAGCACTCCGGAAGCGGGGCAGCATCTGGCGGAAGCTGCTGGTGCGGTCCAGCTTGGGCTGGCTCTTGGTGCGCTTGATGGAGCTCTTCAGGCGGCGGCTGAGGAAACCCTGTTGCTGCAGCAGGCGGAGGGGGAAGGGGGGTGGTCAGGCAGCCCCTGGGCCCTGAAGACACCTGCTGGGGGGCCTCGGGGGCCCGGAGGGGGAGCGGCCACCAGCCCCCTCCCTGCGAGGAGGAGGAGGAGGCGCCTGGCTCGGCCGTGGCTGGACAAGGCCCGGCAGCCGGAGGTCCTCACAGGTGCCCTGGCTGGGGAGCCCAGAGGCCAACTGGGACCCTCCTCTGGCGCCCCCCCAGAGAAAGACCCTCAAGGACGCAGATCTGCAGGCAGCCCATCTCTCCCAGAACTTCCGCCTTCCTCTCCTGGTGGCCTCCTTTCCCTGCTCTCCACAGCTTTGCTCAGCCGGACAGAAGTGGGAACCTTCCTGACTTTGGCCCAGCAGCCCCCCTGGATCCAAGACAGCCCCCCCACCTCCACACCTAACTGTTTTTTCTAGGGGGGACAGGAGGGGGGAAGCAGCCCACCAGCTCTTTGCAGGCCCAGGCGCAGAGGCTGACCGGCTGAAGCCCCAAGGCCCCCTCCCGATGGCATCTCCCTGCCCAAAGGCCACTGCTCCTCTCCCACGGAGGGCCCCCCCGCCTGTGGGGGCAGCTCCCGCTTCTGCCCCCTCCCTCCGCCCCACGGGGGGACAGGACTGGCTCCCGCAGGGCGAGCGGGTGGGGCCATGGAGAGGGCAGACGGCATCCTTGCTTGCGGTCACCAGCAGCGAGGCAGCTTGTTTAGCATGTGGGGCGCTCCTGGCAGAAGGAGCTGGACTAGATGGCCTCTAAGGGAGAGTGCCCCATGGCTCAGCCGGCCTGTGATCCGCTGACCCTTACCCCCTCTGAAGGAAAAGGGTGGGGGCCATGCCACTCACCGAGGAACGGAAGGGGGGGGCCGGCGGGGCGTCCATGTTGATGCTGTACTGCTTGCCCCCCGGGACGCTCTTCCTGCGGGAGCGGCTGGCGTGCGATTCTGCAGGGGGAGAGAGGGGGCCAGTGTCTGCCTGAAGGGGCACCCCCACACGGAAGGGCTGCTTCGCGGGGGGGGGAAAGCAAAGGCCCAGGGGTTCGGGGGGGAGGGAAGCGACCGCTGGCCGATGATGACCAGTTCCACTCCCCCCAGGACAAGAGGCTCCCTGCACCCCCTCCTGCCCCGAGGAGCCAGCCAGGCGAGCCCTCAGCTGCCCCCCCAGGCCGGAAAGGGGAGCCCTGCACACAGCCCCCCTCTGCACCCGAGCTGGGACCTCCCGAGCCCCCCCTTTGTGATTGGAATGGAGCAGTTCCCTCGGGCTGTGGATGAGGGGCCCCCAAGTCCCAGTGGGAGCAGCCCCCCCCAGGAGCAACCATGGAAAAGGGCCCCTTGCGGTGGGCAGGGGGGAGATTTCCCCCTTGCTCCCCAAAGGGTGTAAATGTGGGTGCTTTTCACAACACTTCTTTTAAAAACCCTTTTTTTGCCCTGCGCCAAAGCAGGAAAAGCTTCTTTTTCCGGTTCAAGGCCGCCCAGCCCCAGAAGCAGCTGACAAGCAGACCCCCCCCATCTGACACACACAGCCCCTCCCCGGAGGGTCCACTGGGGCCGCTGCTCCGTGGGGGGAGGGGAGGCCATGGGGCACCTAGGCCCCCTCCCAGCCCCCTTGGAGGTTGGCGGCCCCCAGGGCTCCTCAGGCCCCGCTGGGTCTCAGGCAGGGAGGGAGGGGGCACAGGCGACCTGGGCCTCTGCCTGCCCTGACGCCTGGACCTTTGACCCCCGAACAGCAGGGGCCCTTCGGTGGCCCACAAGCAGCACCGGCTGCCAGGATGCGCAGAGAGCGCCCCCCCCCCCCCGCATTCTGGCACAACGCAGAGCCACCCACCGGCTCTGCCACCATCTGCCTGCCTGCCTGCCTGCCTGCCGCTCTGCCACGCCAGCCCCCCAGGCCAGAGCGGCCCCCGGCCCCCTCCCTCCCGGGGAGCCCCTTCTCTCCAGGCCGCTCTTCCACCGAGGAGGGGAGGCCTTTCGCCCACCAGCCCCGGCAGAGGAGGGGCTGCTGGATCGGGCCCAGCCCCACCTGGCCGGCTCGCCCCCCCCCCCCCCCCCCCAGCCGCCCCCAGCCCCGCCGCAAGGGGCCGGGGGGGGGGGGGGCTTTCCCGGTGCGGCGCCCCCATCCACGTGCCGAGCGAGGCCGCCCGCAGCGCAGAAGCCCCCCCCCCCCC
>BLBF01000198.1:221583-265285 GCA_015471245.1 Laticauda colubrina | reverse complement strand
AGTCGTTAATGAAGATATTGAAGAGTCCTGGGCCTAAGACGGAACCTTGTGGCACCCCACTGCTTACTTCCCATTAAGGACTACTCCTTGAGTACAGTTTGTCAGAAGAAGAGAGAGTCAGCCTATTTTTCAAAGCACCTGAAGGCAAATCAAGAAGCAATGGATGGAAGAATGGATGGAGAGCAATGGACGGAGAGACCTGACCGAGAGCAAAGGAGAAATTTTGTTACAGTGAGAACCATGAATCAGTGGAACGACTTGCCCCTGGAAGTTGTGGGTGCCACAGCCCTGGAGGCTTTGAAGAAGAGAGTGGACAGACATTGGTCTGGAATGATATAAGGTCTCTTGCTTAAGCAAGGACTAGAAGACCTGTGAGATCTTCTTTCTTCTTTCCACTCTGTTGTTCTGTTATCTAATTCAAACTTGGTCCCACCAAGATGGAGTGGCTGTGGGCACAGAAAAACTGTCTCCAGGGATCCTCATTCTTGGCTCTGACCGGGGTCACACTTCCTTGTGCAGATTGGTTGGTGATCAATGCCTCCTTTGCAACCCTCCTTTTCCCCCAAAGAGAAGCTGGCTTTGGCAAGGTTCACCTGGATGAAAAGATCCTCTTCATTCTCCCTCATGCCTTTGTCACCTCCCCTTTGGATTGTTGCAGCTGGCCATGTCAGGGGCTGCCCCTGAAGACTATTTGGAAGCTTCAGTTACTCTAGTTGGTCACACAGCCAGTCAGATGTTCAGACTCGATTTAGCATGTTTGCCTGCCTATTGAGACCTGGGAGAGGCAGATGTAGAGGTTTGATGGTGTTACAACTATCATGGCAGGATGGAAGCTGTAAAGCCGCCTTTTGCAATTGACTCATGGTGGTCAATGCCTATCGCACTCAAATGGTGCTCCAACTGTTTTGGGTTACATCTGAGGTGTCTTTCACTATTGGTCCTGTCTTTGCTTTCTTTTACCACAGTTGTTCTATTTCTATTTGTAGGTCTTTGCATGTTGTGATCTTCTCCAGTTCTTTCTTTTCTGTTCTGCTGTCTCCAGGTACTGCCATGACAACATCCACTATCCAGATTTCAACTGTTAAGTCTGGGGTATTATGTGGCAGGTGCCTGTCTGTTTGACTTCTAAACTCCCAGAGCAATTTAACTTCTCCCTTTTTTACGACTTTCTCTATTTTATGGTCCCATCAGTTCTTGCTTGCGGGCAAATGATATTTCTTGCAAATCTTCCAATATATCCTTGTTGCCTTCATGCTGTTGCTTGCAGTCAGTCTGGGTGATTTTCTTGCAGCAGCTTGCCAGATGATCCACTGTTTCTCAGCTTCTTTGCAGAGGTGGCACTTGCTATCTGTTGCTTCCCAGTTCTGGCCTTGTGTGCATTGGTTCTCAAAGCCTGGTTTTGTGCATCCAGAATTAGCCCTCCATCTCCTTCTTCAACTTTCCTGCACTTAGCCATTGGCAGGTCTTGTTATGATCTGTTTTCCCTGCTATTTTTTTTTTTAATGTGCTGGCCATGCAATGCTTTCTCTTCCCATGCCTTTTTTCTATACTTCATTTGGCCTTTATTGCAGGTTGTTTGAGTCTCTCCTGTACTCAATAGGCCTTCCTACTATACTAGTTTGATTGCATCTTCTTCAATGTCCTTCGGATATTCTTCCAAAGCACTTTTTTCTTCTTCAACCATCTGAGATACTTGCAACACAGGTAGAGTCTGTCAAAGTCACTGTGAGGATGAAGGGCATGGTTCATTGTCATTATTTTTCCAGTCTTCCTATCCATGGCTTTTAGTTCTTCAGTTCAGCCCACTGTTCCAGCTGTGTATCTAATGACTGGAACTGCCCATGTGTTGATTACCTTGATGGTATTTGCTCCATTGAGTTTGGACCCAATAGGTACCCTCCAAGCTCACAACATCAAGCACAGTGAAGTCAAGAAGAAGATTAGAGGTGAATACATCAAAAGATTGAAGATCTTACTCTTCATCTTTTGATGTGTTCCCTGTTAATCTTTTTCCTGACTTCAGTGTGCTTGATGTTGCAAGCTTGGAGGGTACCTATTTGTAATAATCATCTTCATCCAGACTCTTGATATTATTTTTGTGGGGCATCTTGATTCTTTCCATTTTCACTATTTTTCCCTGTTTGATGGAGTGTGGCACATTTGCCCAATCCAAACTCCATTGCAATGTCTTGGCTATATTTACAGACAATGCTGAGCAGTGTTTCTATTTCAGGTGGTGTTTTTCCATACATCTTCAGATCATCTCCCATGTAAAGGAGGTTGGGATAGCCTGGTGGATTTTTTTGATATTTGATAACCATTGCTTAAGTTATTCAGTATGGTTGACAGAGGAATCAGTGCAATGACAAAAAGTAGTGGTGAAGGAGAATCTCCTTGAAATATTCCTCTCTTGGTGCTAAATCTCTCCCAGTCTCTCACCATTGACCATAAACTGTCTCTTCCATTGTAACGTTGATTTTTTCACAAAGTTTCTAACGGTTCTCCCGACTCCTGTTATTTCTAGTCACTTAACTATCCAGTCATGTGGCAGGGAGTTGAATGCCTCCTGTCATCAGTCCAAGTTAGTCTTCCTTCTCTTACAGTTTTCCAGAATCATCTTAACAGAATAATAGAATAACAGGTTGGAAGGGAACTTGGAGGTTGTTAAGACATCATTTTAGTAGCTGGAAAAGTAAAGTGTGCAATGGACCAGAACACACACACACAGCTGCAGCCGGGGAGGTTGGGGAGTGCAGCTGGCTCTTGTGTGAGGCAATCTACGCTATGATTGGTCGCTGTGGTGTCAAAGGGGAGTTTCCCTGTTTTCCCGCCTTTTTTCTTCGGTGCGCTGCTTGGTTTACCTCATGATGTGTGCGTGCGCAGACACACACCCACATCACACACACACACACACACACACACACACACACCCCTTATATATTTAACATTCAGCATCAACCAGAAAGGAAAAACATGAGATAGTCAGGAGCAGAAGAATATCATGAGGTAAACCTGGCAGCATACAGAACACACAGGAGAAAAAAGGCGGGAAAAAAGGGAAACTCCCCTTTGACACCACAGCAACCATTCATAGCATAGGTATGTATAAATATCAATGTATAGTTCATATAATTATATAAATATCATTCATATAATTTCTCAATGGAGGCCTTCTAGTCCAACCCCCTGCTCAAGCAGGAAGCCTTACATCATTTCAGCCAAATGGCTGTCCAGCCTCTTCTTGAAAACCTCCAGAGATGGAGCACCCGCAACTTCTTTTGTGGACCGTTCCCTAGCAGGATTCAATGGCTTATTAGTACCCTTAGACTACTATTATTAAGTGTTGGACCTGAAGGCTCTTGACTCTTGATGAATGTAGCTTTTCTTATTATTGCACACTGAGAGCCTTTGCACCAAAGACAAATCCCTTGTGTGTCCAACCACACTTGGCCAATAAAAGAATTCTATTCCTATTCTATTCTATTCTATTTGTATTCCATATTCTATATTCTATATCCTATCCTATATTCTATTCAATTCTATTTTCTATTCTATTCTATATTCTATTCTTATTCCATATTCCGATCCTATCTAGCCTATATTCTATTCTATTCTATTCTATATTCTATTCTAATTCCTATTCCTGTTCCTATTCTATTTTATTCCATTCTATACTATTCTATATTCTATTCTATATTCTATTCTATATTCTATTCTATTCTATTCTATTCTGTTCTAATTCTAATTCTGTTCTATTCTATTCTATTCTATATTCTGGTGACAGGCTGGTTAATTGTCCTCCCTGTCAGGAAGTTTATCCTGGTCCCAAGCTGGATCTCTCCTTGATTCGTTCCCATCCATTTGCTTCTCAACTTGCCTTCTGGTGCCTTGGAGAATCGATTGATTCTCCCCTCCTTCTTTGGGGCTGCCCCTCAAATACTGACATGCTGCCATCATGTATTCCTTCTTTTCACTAGACGTACCAATTCCTGCAATCTACGTTTTTGCCTCCAGGCCTTCGGTCATTCTAGTTGCTCTTCTCTGCACTCTTTCTAGAGTCTCAACATCCTTCTATTATCATGACGATCAAAACTGGAGGCAGCATTTCCAGTGTGGTCTTACCAAGACATTATAAATCGGTACTCACACTTCCCGTGAACTTGATTCTGTCCCTCTGTTAATGCAACCTAGGATTGTCAACCGGGGACCGATCTTTTGTTCTTCTGGTGTTTGGGTGACTTCTTTGATGCTCAGGTAGAAAGAGCTTGGTTTCAACTATAGCATGTCCTCAAGTTATGACTGTAAAGGAGCCTGCCCATCATTTCGTAACTCGTGACAGTCATAAAGTGGGTCAGTCGCATGATCACCACCATCCTGATTTTATGACTGTTCTGTGGCCATTGTTAGGCGCTTGCCATGGTGGTGAATCCACCATGGCAAGGTGAACTTAGGCAAGGTGAAGCTTAGGTGAACTTATGGTTCATTATGAACTGGTTTTGCAGAAAACTGGAAGTCAGTGCAGGTTTTTGACAAACCTGTTGTAAAATGGAGTCACATGGCTACAGAATTATATGCAAATATTATATGAAAATATTATATGCAAATGCAGCCTGGTTGCTGTCACCAGTGGAATTTCTCATTTGGGTCCTAAGTACCCCATTTCCAGTTAGGTCAGCCAGAGCTTCAACCAGTTGCTAAGCAATTGGTCATAAGTTGAGCACTATCAGTAGAGGCTGTTGGACTGCATTAGCTACCCGAGCAGTGAGCAATTTCAAAGTTGCTATTTTTAATAATAATGGATATGTTTAATAATATCTGTTCACAACAGTGTGAAGTCACAGCTGCCAGTTTTTCAGCTGGAGTTGGTGATGATACAGGTCATCTTCCTAAGAACCTAGGATGTCCTAAAGCAGGGCTCTCCAAACTTGGCCACTTTAAGACGTGTGGACTTCCAACTCCCAGAATTCCCCAGCCAGCTCCTTGGTGCTCTCTGAGTTTGGTGGTTTTCTTGCAGATGTTTCATTACCAAACTAGGTAGCATCATCAGTGCTTTTAATTACCTAGTTTGGTAGTGAAACACCTGCAAGAAAACCAACAAGCTCAGAGAGCAACAAGGACCCCGCAGGCCAACCCCGCAGCTTCAGATATATCCCTCTTTCGTCAGTAATGTATCCATGTAGTCAATGTGATGAGCGTGTGGCTTTTTGTAAGGTGGAAGTTTTGTCAACGGGCAGATTTTCTAAGAGATGTCCAAGATTATTTTGGCATGCTGAAAACATAAAACCATCTTTCAGTTCCATACAGTGTGTTGGTTGGTACAAATCTTTTGTGCTTCGTCTCCATAGTCTTCATGTTACAATTTATATAAATTCTCATATTATCAATCTAATGCATATATATGTATTATTATTATTAATCATTTATTTGACTATTACTCTTTTTCCATAATTTCATGTGAGTTATTCATTTTAATTTACATTATAACATTCATTACATCATCATAAATCCATCCAATAATAATATATCCTTAGGTTATATTCTCTACAGTTCTATTTATACTTATATTGTAAAATCTTCTAAAATATTTCATTTCCATGTTTTTTTTTCTAACCATTGATAAAATAAATTACATATCGTGTAATATTGTTTATCTTCTTGCTCTCAAATTTCAAATGTCAATTTACGCATTTCTGCACATTCCATTTCTTTCTTGATAACTTCCTCCTGTATTGGAATTTTCTCATTTTTCCAATTTTTAGCAAATACAATTCTAGTCGCTGTTAATATATTTATAATCAAATATTTAAGTTCTCTACTGTATGTTTCCGGTAAATACTCATTAAAAATATCTCTGGATTAAAGTCTATATGTTGTTTTTGTCATTTTTTCCAAACATGTGTGGATTTTAATCCAATATCTTTTAGCCTCTGCACACATCTACCACATGTGGTAGTATGAGCCCGGTATCTGATGACATTTCCAACATTTCTCCGATTTGTTCTTAAACATTCTTGTTGTTCTTGCCAGGGGATAAATGCCACCTGTAAAACATCTTATACAAATTTTCTTAATATACTGTTAACATTGTCATTTTACAATTTTGAGACCATAATTTTTGCCATTTCCCTAAATCCCATATCCAAAATTCTTCCCCCAAGCAGTCATTGTTTCTTTAACTTGTTCTTCTTCTAGTTTAACCTCTAATAAGTATCCATGTAATTTTTAAATCACCTTTCTTAGGAATGATAGTCAGCTAAGAGTTGGGTTGGAAATACACAAAAATAAAGGGAACACAAAAATAAGACATCCTAGATCTGAATGAATGAAATATTCTTATTAACCACTTTGTTCATCACATAGTTGAATGTGCTGACAACATCAGGTCTGGGGAAGGGGCGGCCCAGTCCACAGCATCAATGCCTTCGTCTTGCAGGAGCTGGGGACCCACTCCAGCCACATGAGGTCCAGCATCGTCTTGCATTAGGAGGAACCCAGGGCCAACCGCACCAGCATATGGTCTCCCAAGGGGTCTGAGGATCTCATCTCGGCACCTCATGGCAGTCAGGCTACCTCTGGCGAGCACATTGAGGGCTGTGCGGCCCCCAAAGAAATGCCCCCCCACACCATTACCGACCCACTGCCAAAACGGTCATGCTGGAGGATGTTGCAGGCAGCAGAACGTTCTCCGTGGCGTCTCCAGACCCCATCACGTCTGTCCCATGTGCTCAGTGTGAACCTGCTTTCATCTGTGAAGAGCACAGGGTGCCAGTGGCGAATTTGCCAATCTTGGTGTTCTCTGGCAAATGCCAAACGTCCTGCACGGCGTTGGGTTGTAAGCACAACCCCGACCTGTGGATGTTGGGCCCTCCTACCACCCTCATGGAGTCTGTTTCTGACCGTTTGAGCAGCCACGTGCACATTGGTGGCCCGCCGGAGGTCATTTTGCAGGGCTCTGGCAGGGCTCCTCCTGTCCCTCCTTGCACAAACATGGAGGCAGCCGTCCTGATGCTGGGTTGTTGCCCTCCTACGCCCTCCTCTACGTCTCCTGGTGTACTGGCCTGTCTCCTGGTAGCGCCTCCATGCTCTGGACGCTATGCAGACACAGCAAACCTTCTTGCCACAGGTCGCACTGATGTGCCATCCTGGATGAGCTGCACTCCCTGAGCCCCTTGTGTGGGTTGCAGACTCCGTCTCACGCTACCGCGAGAGTGAAAGCACCGCCAGCATTCAGAAGTGACCAAACCATCAGCCCAAAAGCCCAGGACCTGAGAAGTGGTCTGTGGTCACCACCTGCAGCACCATCCTTTATTGGGGATGTCTTGCTACCTGCCTCTGCTTCCCACCTGTTGTCTCTTCCATTTGCACAACAGCTTGTGAAATGGGTTGTCAATCAGTTGCTACCTAAGTGGGCAGTTTGATTTCACAGAAGTGTGACTGACTTGGAGTGACACTGTGTTGTTTCAGTGCTCCCTTTATTTTTTTGAGCAGCGTATATAAATGAGGATAGTAATTTAATTCTGTATTTTTAAGAGAATGCTGTAATGGCCCTAAGATGGAGCCAGAGACCTGGTTTGTTGTCTCCTTGCATTTCCTATTTTGCCGTATTGCCTGATCGTCCTTTTCCTTGGATTGCTGCGAGTTTTGCAACTGTTAGCAAACTCTTGTTTACTGAATCCTGTTTCTGATACTTGACTTCGTTTTTGCATTATCCCCAGAATGATACTAACTGCTTTAACTGTGTGCGATTTGGACTGTTTGTTGGACTTTGTGTACCCATTTACAGGAAGTAAAACCGACATTTTACTGTTCAGCGTATCTGGATGCCGGTTGGGGGTTATTCCTCACCACTCTCACTACCTTTCCCTGAGTGCACTCATTCTCCTAACGGGGAATTACCTCAACAACCTTTTTGTCAGTACCGATCAAAATTTTATCTAATTTGGTCAATTTCTCAGAGAAACCTTTGTGTTTTGCACTCTTTTATCATATCTAGAATGTATCTGCACATCGGAAAACCAATTCATCCTTCTCTCTCTTGCCCTTCTGATTCTTGCATGGATTTGAGTTCACCCTTTTCATTCAATGTTCCCGCCGCATTTGACTGCTTGTTCCCTCTTCCATATTAGTGGGGATAGGAAAAGGCTTCCAGCCTGGAGTTGCCTCTCAATCTTCTCCCAGTTCGACCCCTCATGCCTCCTGCAGCAGCCCGGAGTTTGAGGCGGGGTAGGGGGGTAGGGGGGGACACACACGACCCTGTCCTTGGGGCGGAGAGCTGGGGCCTCCTCCTCTCCCCACCGCAGTGAAGCCTGGGGGCTCCGCCAGGGCCCCACCCGCTGGGAGGGAGGGAGGGAGGCCCAGAGGGTCCCTTGACCCCCCAGCGGGGGTGGGGGCTTTCCCCAGCTGACAGCCCCCTCCGGGCCGGGCCGTGTGTGTGTGTGTGTGCGCGCGCGCGCGCGCGGCCCTTTGCCCCTCCCCAACCGCCGAGGAGGAGCCGGGGCGGCGGCCGGAGTGTCCCCCCGCTTCCATCCGGCGGCGCGAGCGCGGGGCGGGGCGAGCGGCGGACGCGACAGGAAGCAGGGAGCGGAGCTGGCCCGGCCGGGGGATCCCGCGCCCGCCAGGGGAGGAGGCGAGGCCCGCGGGCGCCTGCGCGGCGAAGGGGGGCCGCGCCGGGGCGGGGCCTCCTCGCGCCCCCCCCCCCCGCTCGCTCCCTCCCTCCCCCCGCGCAGGTGGCGGCGCTGCTGATGGTGGCTTCTCTTCTTCTTCTTCTGCGGCTCTCCGGGCGCCTCTTCTGCGGCTCCGCTTCCTCCCGCATGGCGGCCGAGGCCCCCCCCGCTCCCGCTGCGGCGGGCCTCCTCTCGGCCGCCTTCGTCACCTGCCCCAACGAGACGGTGGCCAGGGACATCGCCAGGTGGGGCGCGGGGCGGCGGCGGCGGCGGCGGCGGGGGGGGGGCGCGGCGGGGCTTGGGGCCTGACGGTTGCTCTCCTCAGGGCCCTGGTGGAGCGGCGGCTGGCGGCCTGCGTGAACCTCCTGCCCCGCGTCACCTCCATGTGAGTCTCGGGGGGCCGGGAGGGGGCCGGGAAGGGGGGGGCCTCGGCCTCCGGGGCTCACCTGGCCCCTCCACCTCTCTTGCAGCTACCGCTGGCAGGGCGCCGTCGAGGAGGACGCCGAGGTGCTGCTGGTGAGGGGGGGGGGGGCTGCCCAGGCGACCCTTGACCTGTGACTCGCACCGCCCTCTCGGGTGGGGAGGGGAGGCTTGGCCCTCTGGCTGCAGACTTGGGGGCCCTCACCGCTCCTCTCTCCTCCCCCCCCCCCCATAGATGATCAAAACACGCAGCTCCCGGGTCCCGGCGCTGGCGGAGTTCGTGCGGTAAGGCAAAGACCCCCCTCCCCCCGGCAGTGGACGATGGGGGGGGGCAACACTCGCTGTCCACATCACCCCACCCTTTTGGCTTGCAGGTCGGTGCACCCCTACGAAGTGGCTGAGGTCATCTCCGTCCCCATCCAGCAGGGGAACCCCCCCTACCTGCGCTGGGTGGAAGAGGCCGTGGCCCCCGAGTGAGGGGCCCTGGGCCCGCAATAAAGGCCCCCCCGGGGGTCAGTGCCAGGCTCTCGCTTCCACTTGCCTTTGTGGGGGGGCTCCTGGCGTCTTGGGGGGAGGGGCGGCTGGCTCCGGAGAAGGGAGGACCCCCCTATGCAGCTGCAGTCCCGCAGCTGGGACCCCACCCTGGAAGAAACGGCGCTGGCAGGCGAGTCTCACTGAAGCTCTTTATTCAGGCTCTGGCTGTGAAAGGGAGGGGCGCGGGGTGGGGGGGCATCGCGGACTAAGTCAGCAGTGGGGGGAGGCAGGCAGCCCCCCCCAGCTGTGCCCAGCTGCCCCTAAGAACTTTACTCAGAAACAGTACAAAAATAAACACAGTCAGCTTCACGCCACAGGGGAAGGGGGGAGGGGAGGGAGGGGTCCCTGGCCAGGGTCCCTTTCCCAGCTACCCTCCCTTCTGTGGAAAGTGGGGGAGGGGCGCCTGTGGCTCCAGGGCCTAGAACATGCCCCGCCCGTCCCACTCCACCAGGTACTGGACGCTGCCGTCCGTGGCAATGCGCCGGGCCAGGATGCGGACGGCCTCCCCCCGTGCCAGCCGGCCCATCGCCCCGAAGTAGCTGCTGCTGGCCGGGGCGCAGAGGGCGGGGGGCATGGTGGGGGCGGGGGGCGAGGCTTGGCGCTTGAGGGGGGGCGTTGCGCAGGGCAGGAAGGCAGGGGCAGGGCGCTCCGGACTCTGCTGCTCTGTGGCGCTGGGGGCGGCTGCCACGCAAGGCTCAAGGGGGGCCTCACCGCTTCTGCAAGGGAAGGGTGGTGGTTAGTCCCAGGCCACCAACCCGGCCCCTCCCACCACCCAGGGCCAGTGGGGCCCCCCCAGAGCCCTCTGCGGAGGCTTCCCAGCCAGGGAGAGGAGGGGAGGGGCCGGGCTGATCTGGGTGGGGAGCACCTCAGCCGTCGGGCTGCGTCCCATCCAGAACTCGGGCAGCCCAGCTGTGGCAGCTTCGTCGCCCTGCGTGGGGGCATGGCAGGAAGCAGAGCAAGTGGCGGTGGGCGCCCCGGCTGCTTTGGGGACCTTCCTGCCCAGGTGGGGCGCAGCAGGTCCTGTGACCACTGGGCTTGGGGAAGAAGCTGGCAGGGGAAATGGCTGGCGTGCCGGGGCTACCTGGTGCCAAGGAAGGGCTGCTTGCGCCCCTGGGGGAAAACCAGCAGTCCTTCTGCATGGAAGGGGGGCGCCCCTGCTTTGAGGGCAGCGGTGGCCCCACAGGCTTCCGAGGGCCCTGGGGGGTTGCTCTGAAAGACCCCCCCCACACCCTCCCCCCGGTCCATCCAGGCTCCTGCCCAGCCCGAGCTGCTGCCTTTGCCCTACGATGCCCCTTGGCCCCAGCCCTTGGGGAGGGGCCCTGCCAGAACCTCAGCCATGCCTGGAGGCACCAGCCATAGGAGGCAGGCACCGCGGATGCCCTTCGAGGCCAGAGGGCCTTCTCGAGATCCTCCATCCTGGCCCTGGGGAAGGCTGTGGGGACCCCCATACCCCTCTGGGGCCCCCGGCTCACCTCAAGGCCCCTGCGGTGTTGGCCGAGGGGTGGAAGGAGGCGAACATCCGGATCGGAGCGCTGGGGGGAGAGAGCGGACCATCAAGGGGGAGCCGGCCTGGTGAAGCAGCCCTGCCCCCTGCGACCCCTGGCCACAGCCTCACCTGTCCTGGCAGCGGGCATCGGTGCGGCGGAAATTGTAGGTGCTGCAGGTGCCGCCGTAGCCGCCGTAGCTCTGGTTAGGGCTGACCGGGCTCTGCACCAGCTCCTGCGTGGAAGAGAGAGTGTTGAAGGGTGGCTGGGTGGGCAGCACGAACCCTCCCTCCCTGGTGGCCCTCCCTCCATGTCCCTCTGCTCCCCCCCCCTGCTTACCTGAGTGAGGGCCCTGCTCAGCCGCTCCCTCTCCCTGGCGCTGTGCTGCTCCGTGGTGCTCAAGGCTGCCCCGGGGGCCTTCGGGCGATGGTGCCTCTCCCGCCTGGGCTGCGGCCCCAACCCACGCCTGCCCTGCCCTGAAAGCAAGCTGTAAGGGGCCCTCCTTATCTGTGCAGCACGGAGGGGGGGTGGGGGGGGGACACAGCTTCCTCCTCTGCCCAGGCCCACAGCTGGGGAAGCTCCTTCTCACCTGCTCTCGGAGGAGGGGGGAGGGCCCTCAGGGGCACGGGGGGCAGGGGGCGGGACTCGCAGGTGCAGCCCGAAGAGCCCCTTCCGCTTCTTGATTTCCTTCCCGGAGATGAACCTGTGGGGTGGAGGGGGGGAGAGTGGGGGCTCCTGCCAGAGCGGCTCCCTCCTGCAGCCCCAAACGGTGTGGGTGAGCCCCCGCCCCCATTCTGTCGGTGACACAAGACCGGCAGCAGACCGACAGGACACACAAGGGCAACGAAGGGCGCTCTAAAGTGGATCCAGGTGCTAAAGGGGGGAAGGACCCTTTGCACCTGAGGGCTTGGAAGCCCACCGGCTGCCCTCAGCTTCCCCCACCCCGTCTGGACCGCCTTTTCCGAAGGAGCCTTTTTGTCCATGTCGGCCCCCACTGGGTCCCCCCTCAACCCAGGAAGCCCCTTCCCCGGAGCCCCCTGAATTCAGAGCAAGCAGGGCCAGGGGCGCAACTGGACTCATTCGCCCAAAGCCGTTCAATGAGCTGCCCGTTTGGGGGCTCAAGTCACAGAAGAGTTTCAGTGAACCCAGGCTGGCTGAGCTGGTGCATCAGGTGGAAGCCCCGGAAGGAGGCGGGGCAGAGGCGGGGCCTTCGCCTGGCCCGGGAGAGTCGGCCCTGGGGGGGAGGGAGGGGTCAAGCAGGGAACCAGCCTGGAGTCCCCGTGGAGCCAAGGTCCGATTCACCCCCAGAGCCTCATGCGGCCTTTCCTGGGCACTTTTACTGGCCTGGGAAGATTCCTGTCAACAGGCAGAGAGCAACCAAGCGCAGCAACTCCCTTCTGCATGTGCCGGTCGGGTTGTTCGCGCCTGGCGACCGCCGACGAGACCTACCTGTCCTTGTGGCTGGTCAGGGCACTCAGCAGCTGGTTGTAGCGCTCCCCTTTCGGTGTCTCGGAGAGCTGCAGGGGGCCGAGGAGGACAAGGACGATGAACAGCCCTGCACAGCCGCCACGGGGAACCCAGCCTCCCCCCCACACACAAAGGGACCTGTTGCCAGGCCAAAGAAATGGGGCCGGTTTAGTCAAGGGGCCCAGAAGGTGGTGGCCTCCCGCCCAGAGTGGAACCGACCAGAAGGACCCGGCCAGCCAGGGGGGAGAAGCACACCCGGAAGGCTGCGGCTGAGATCCCTTGGGTGGATACACGCCATACATGAAACCCCGTTGGGGTCAAAAGTCACCGGGGAGCGAAGGGGGGGGCTTGAAGCAGCCGTGCTTCGGCCATGAATGTCCACTTCCTGGATTGCCGTCGGCTGCCTCTGCGCTGCCCCTCCCCCCATTTCCCCCAGGGATTCAGTGCCAAAGGGCCTCATTTGGGGGAGCGAGCGGCCCCCACCTGCCCCTCACAGAAGGCCCACAGGAAGGTGCCGCCCCGGGTTCTTCAACAGAGGCAGGGGCCTGGGCTGACCTGCTCTGTGCCCACCCCCAGCGCAACGCAAAGCAGGTAGGAAGCTAAGGGGCCTCCCCTTGTCCTCCCCCGCCCGGCCAAGCCCTGCTCTGACCTCCCCCAGCAGGAGGCTGTCCCAGTTCTCGCTGGCGAAAGGCAAGATCTCCCGCTCAAAGTCGAAGTACTTCTTCTTGCAGCAGATGCTCAGGTGATACAGGATGAGGTGGGCCACGTCCACCCTGCAAGGCGCCAACCCCTGGGTAAGAGGCGCTCCCAGCCCAAGGCCGCCCCGGCACCCCCGGCAAAGAGCTGAGGGGCTTGTGGGAATGACCTTTGCCCTCTACACCCCCCTGCCCCCGGGCTTCAAACTCTTCCCCGGGGCTTCAAAAAGGGCACCCCCCAAACTGGCCGCCTCCATGAGGCCCCAAAGCCAGTACAAACAGCACCCCCCCCTGCCATTGTGCAATTGACAGAGGGAAGCGTCCCCCACTGGCTGGGGAGGGGAACAGCAGCCGTCAAAGCCTGTGGCCCTGGACACCAAAAAACAGCCCGCAAAGAAGGCAGGCGACGGCACCGAAGGGCTCAGCCAGAGGAGCGGCGCCTGGGGAGCGTCTACAGAGCCCTCCTAAAACCCCTGGGCCAAAAGCACCCCGTGCCCAAGGGCCCTGCCAGACACAAGCAGAGCAGCCGCCAGGGCTAGATTTACAGACCCCACCTGTCCTGCTAGGGCCCCCCTTGCCCTCCCCTCAGCAGAGCGGCCCATCCCCACCGGCCGCCCCTCCCAAACTCACCAACGCAGGGCCAGGCGCCGGACGCTCTCGGGCCCCTGAGTGCAGGCACAGCATTCAAAGATGTAGAATCTGCCCGGATTCAAGAGGTCAGCAATGCCTGGCCCAACCACTGCCCCCTCCCCCTGTCTCCTGGGTGGGGGGCTTACCTGTCCCCGTAGAGGAGGGGCTTGCTCAGACACTGGGTGCAGGCCTCGTGGAACCACTGGCCACAGTGGCAGCACTGCAGCATTTTGAGGTTCCACCTGGGCCCCAGGAGGGAAAGGGGGAGGGGAGTCAGAGCACGGCATGGGGACCTCAGCCACGCCCCCCTCCCGGTTCTGGGACCACACCTCCCCCCACTGGGCCTTCCTGGATCAACCAGGCCGTCTCCTGCCTCTTCCAGGTAGGGCAGCCGTGCTGCCCCCGTGCCCCCCACCACCGGGCCGGGCACGCACTCACTCGCCGGGGCCCCCGCAGTAGCAGTAGCACTGCTGCCGGTTGCTCAGGTGCTCGGCATCCCAGTCGAGGGACTTCAGCTGGTAGGGCAGCACGAGCTTCATGCCCAGCATGGCCTTGGCGTAGGGCCCCTTCTTCAGGGCCCCCCCGCGCTGCAGGGGGAGAGAGGAAAGCGGGAGGCGCCTGGGGGGGCAGGGAGGGAGCCCCCCTCCCCTCCCCCGAGTGTGAGCAAGAGCACGGGGGGGGGTGTGCACCAGTAGGCGGGGCCTGAGCCCTGAGGGCCGTTGCTGTGGGGGCCCCCAAGTGACCCCCCCTCACCTTGGTGGCCACGGCAAAGACACACTGCCGACAGGTCCAGGCGGCGTCGCTGAGCACGCGGGGCAGGTGGCATTCCTGGTGGAAGGCTGCGGGAGGGCACGGGGTTAAAGGGGTCCGAAGGGGGGACGCCCCTCACGCCCCCCCCCCCCCCCCCCCGCCCCCCCCCGCCGCCGGCCCCCCCCCCCCCCCGGGGGGGGGGGGGGGGGGGGGGGGGGGGCGGCGGGGGGGCCCCCCCCGGGGGGGGGGGGGGGGGGGGGGGGGCGCGAGGCAGCACCAACCCGGGTTGATGTCCTTCCACAGGACCAGGAACTGGGAGTCGTCCTCGAACTGCACCAGGCAAACCTGCCGGGCGGCGTCCACCTGCGGGGGGGGGGGGGGGGGGGCCGGGGGCCCCCGCCGGGCCCCCCCCCCCCCCGGGGCGGGGGGGGGGGGGGCGCCGCCGCCTGACCTTCTTGATGGTGCCCAGGTAGAGCAGCCCGTCGGTCCAGCGAGCCAGCACGTCCTGCCCGTCCCAGAAGCGCGGCCAGCCGGCGGGGGCGGGGCCGGGCGGGGCGGCGGCGGGCCGGGCCGGGCGCTTCCAGGGGCCGGAGGTCAGGCGGGCGCTGCTGCGGGTGCCGCGGGGGGCGGCGGGGGCCTCGCTCGCCATCGCATCCCCTCCGCCGCCGCAGGAGATCCGCGGGGGAGGCCCCACGCCGGTGACGCAGAACCGTCGGAGCGCCACCGGTGCCCTGACGCGACCTTCGGGCGGGCCGGGCGCGGCCTCCGGCGTCCCCCGGGAGAGAGGGGAGGGCGGCGGGGGGGGCGGCGGGCTGCACCGGCGGGGCTGCTGCCTGCGGAGCGAGCAAACGCCACCGGCCCCGCCCCTCTTCGGTCGGGGGAGGGGCGGAGCCCTGGGTGAGCCCTCCGGCCCCGCCCCCGGGAGGGCCCCGCCCCTGCGTCCGGGCCTTCCCGGCGCCGGTGCGGGGAGGGAGGGGCTTCCGACAAGGCCCGCGCACGCACGCACGCACAGGGGCCGTCGCAAAGCGGGGGGAGGTGAACGCGGGCCCCACGGCATCCTCACGCGATTGGTCGCCGTCCGGGGCGGGACGAGTGGCGCCGCCGTCCTCCCATTGGCTCCGGCGCGCGAGGGTCCCGACGGGAGCTGATTCGAATCCCTCAGACGTTGCCGAGGCGGCGAGCGGCGAGCGGAGTCCTGCGGGCCTCTGAGCGTGTGCAGAGCGCGGCGTCGATCGCGTCCGCGCCGGGTGCGCGAGTGAAGCCCGAGCCTCGGGCGATGGACCGGGCGGTGTCCCGGCAGCCCTTGGGCCCGAATGCGCCTCCCGAATGCGCCTCCCGGCTGCCCCGGCCGGGCTTGCGGGGGAAGCGCGCGGCCGCGGCGGACGAGAACGCGCCCCCGGAGCCGCAGGTGAGGGCCCCGGGGGGCGGGGGCGGGCGGGGGCGCGCGGGGTCGGGGGGGGGGGCGCCCCTCGATCGGCCTCCTGCTCCTTCTCCTCCTTCTTCCCCGCAGAAACGGGCGCGCACCGGGGCGGCCCCGGGGGCGAAGTGCGCGGCGTCCCAGCAGGGCCAGGCGAGTGCGGCCCCCGGAGGGTCCCGGCCCCGAGCGGCCCCTTCGGCTCCCCGCGGCCTCCTGCGCGTCTCCGGTAACAAGCCGGGCGGAAGGGGGGGAGCGGGGCGGCCGCGCCGTCTCTGCGAGCGCCGCTGACGGTCCCTCCCTCCCCGTCTGTCTGTCTGACCCCGCAGGACGACGCCGGTCCTCGGCCAGGGCCACCATCGCCGCCCTCCCAGCCGGCCCTTCCGCAGGTGGGCATCGGCGGGGGCGGAAGGGCTGAGCCCGCTCGCGGTGGGGCCTTCAGCCCGCCGGTCCCGCTCACCCTCCTCCTCCTCCTCCTCCTCCTCTTGCAGGGCTGAAGCGCCGGGCGGCTGCTCTTGCGGAGCCTCCCAAGCCAGGTAAGGCAGCCCCCCTGCGCCCCCCGCAGGCCTTAAGCCCCCCCCCACTGACCCGGGCCTTTCCTCCCCAGGACCCCCGGCTGCGGCCCCTGGGGGCGGGCGGGAGCGGAGGCGAGCCCCCTGGGACCTGAAGGGGCAGATCAGCGACCTCCAGGCGAAGGTGGCCGCCTACAAGGAGCGGGTCCAGGGGCTGGCTGGGGAGAAGGAGGCCCTGAAGAGCCAGCTGGGGGGCCTGCAGCAGGAGCTGGCGGAGGCCACTGGCCGGAACGGAGAGCTGAGCACCCGGGCCAGGTGAGGCAGCGGCAGCTGAGGGGGGCGGGGGGGGGGCTCCAGCCTCTGGTCTTAACCCTCCTGCCGGCCTTGGGCAGTCTGCTGGCCTCCGAACTGCAGGGCTGCCGAGAGCAGGCCAGGGAGAGCGGCCAGAGGCTGTCCGAGCTGCTGGAGAAGGAAGAGCGGCTGGAGGAAAGGTGCCGGAGCCAAGCCCAGAGGATCGGGCAGCTGGAGGTCCTCCACCAGGAGCTCAGGGAGGGCAACCGGGAACAGGCCCTCCAACTGAAGGCCAGAGAGGTGAGAAGACGGGCCGGGCCTTCTCGGCGGGTCTTGGCTCGGTCCTGGTGCCTGTGGCGGGCAAGGTCAGGAGAGGAGAGCCCCAGTTCTGCCCCGGGTCCGGGCGTTGGGGGGGGGGGGGGGCGTGTGAGAATGACACAGCCAGGCTTTGCACAAGCCCTGTTGCGCATGCAGCCCATTAAGTCCTGGAGGAGGGGGAGGCACCAAGTCCGGCCCTCCGTCCTCCTCTTGCCACCCCTGAGTCTCCTCGGCCGTCGCTGCCTTTCCTGGGCCAAGCAATCCTGGGGGGTGGGTGTTGCACCATCTCCACATGGAAGGCGGTGACTCTCTCCCCTCCGGCTTTGTCAAGCGGCTGTCGGCAGGCCCTGGTTGGTCCCAGGGGGTCGAAGGGGGAGGGCAGAAGCCAGCACTTTGGCCTCAGATCCAGGCTTGAAGGTTGAGTTTCTGCCCGCCTCTGCTGCCCTCACCGGCGTCTGCTAGGCAGCTGGGCCTTCCTCTCTCTGGCCGAGGCTGGTTACGCAGAGCTCCCTGCGCCCCGCTTCCACAAGGAGCAAAGGTTCAGAGGAGGTGAGAAGAGACTGGCGGGGGTGGGATGCTGGGGGGAGGGGAGCCTGCTGAACCTGCCTCTGGGGGGGCCAAATGAGACTCAGCAGGCCCTTCCCTCCTTACTGCTCAGCGAGAGCTGCTGCTGTCCGGAGAGAGCCTGGCCGGGCAACGGCAGCTGAACGAGGGGCTGACGGCCCAGCTGGAGGTGCTGGAGGAACAGCTGCACCAGGGAGAGATGGAGCGACGCTATCTGCACAACGCGCTGCAGGAGCTGAAGGTGGGAGGTGCAGCATCCACCGCGTGTGCGTATGGGGGTGCATGCCTCTGTCCTGAAGGGGCTGCCTGACAACCCCCCCCCCTTTTGCCCTCCCAGGGCAACATCCGCGTCTTCTGCCGAGTGCGGCCCCTGCTGGCCAGCGAGAGGCAGGCTCAGAAGGCCGCCAGCCACCTGCGCTTCCCGGCCGACAACAACAAGGGCCTTGGGCTCTCCAGGACGGAGGAGGTACCTTCCCCCCCCCTCCACTCACGCGGGCAGGGGGAGACCAGTGTCCCACCGCTGGGGGGACAAATGGTGGAGCGGAGCTGGGGGGGGTTGGGGGGAGCCCAGGGGGAGGACTGGGTAGCTTTGCTCTCCCAAAGTGACCCCTTCCTCCCTCTTCCCCTACCGCATGCAGTCCCACATTGGCCGTGAGCGCAAGGAGGATGTTTCCTACGACTTCCACTTCGACCGGGTGTTTCCCCCGTCCAGCTCTCAGGAGAGCGTCTTCGAGGAAATTGCCCTGCTGGTCCAGGTGGGGGAGGCAGGGGGGTGTCTGGTGGGTGGTGGGGGCGCTCCCCCCCCCCTTGGCCAGGCATTCACCCTCCTGCCCCCCCCTTCCTCCTCCCTCTACCAGTCAGCCTTGGACGGGTATCACGTCTGCATATTCGCCTACGGGCAAACGGGCAGCGGCAAGACGTACACAATGGAGGGTCCCGAGGATGCGGCCCCCGAGACGGCAGGCGTGATTCCTCGGGCCATGAGGCGGATCTTTGAAACTTCCCGTGAGATGGAGGCCAAGGGGTGGCAGGTGAGGAGGGGCCGGGGGGGGGGTCCTTTGCAAGTGGCATCCCAATCCCCCAGCCGGCAGAATCAGGAATAGACTCTGGGCCTCCTTTCCGAACCCCAGCCTTCTCTCCCTCCCCTCCCCAGTACCAATTCACAGCCAACTTCCTAGAGATCTACAATGAGTCGCTGCGGGATCTTTTGGTGCTGCGGCCAGAGCAGAATGGGGAGCTGGAGATCCGGCGAGTGAGCCAGTTCACAGAGGAGCTGCACGTCCCCAACCTCTCCTGCGTCCCTGTCTCTTCTGAGGAGGAGGTAGGCCCTTCCCCCCAGCCCCTCCCCAATCTCGGAGCGGGGCTCCCTGTGCCTCTGTCTCCCCCCTCCCTTGAGGCTCCTGGGACCCTCCCCCCTTTTCCCTTGCCAGGTCCGGAGGCTGCTGCTGACGGCCAAGGCCCACCGCTCCGTGGCCAGGACCAACCTGAACGAGCGCTCCTCTCGCAGCCACAGCCTCTTCCAGCTCCGTGTGGAGGGCAGGAACGCCAAGCGGGGGCTCCGCACCTCGTGTGAGTGGGGGGGCAGGGTGGGGGGCCTGCCGATGATTCCTCAGGGCCCCCCACCCCCTCCCCTGATGTGCTCTTCTCTCCTTGGCCCTGCAGCTGTGCTGAGCTTAGTGGACCTGGCGGGCAGTGAGCGGCTGGACAAGTCCTTGTCCACGGGGGAGCGGCTGAAGGAGACCCAGGCCATCAACACCAGCCTCTCCGCCCTGGGCCTGGTCATCAACGCCCTCAGCAACAAGGTAGCAGCCGCTGCCCCTTGGGCACCGTGGGGGCGGGGAAGGGGGCAAGGAGGCGGCTGGGACACCCTCTCTGCCCTGCCTCCTCCTCCTCGTCTGGCCTGGTTGGGCCAGAAGCATTATGCCCGACCTCCCCCTCCCTGCAACCTTTCCGCAGGAGGCCCACATCCCCTATCGCAACAGCAAGCTGACCTACTTGCTCCAGAACTCGCTGGGGGGCAGCTCCAAAATGTAAGTGGCTATTTTTTGGGGGGGTCGAGGGATCAGGGGAAGGGGTTCTGCCCAGGAGGGGCTGCCCTGGGACCCCCCCAACTCACACACCCCCTCCCCCGCTTCTGCCCCCAGGCTGATGTTTGTGAACATCTCCCCCCTGGAGGAGAACTTTGCGGAGTCCCTGAACTCCCTTCGCTTCGCTCGGAAGGTGAGTCGGGGGGGGGGGGTCTGCGGGGGAGGGGCGATGGGGGTCAAAGCGGCTGACCTCACCCCCCCACCCCTTTGCCTTGCAGGTGAACGAGTGCGTCATCGGCCCGGCCTCCAGCAACCGAAAGTAATGGGGGGGCTCCCCCCCCCCCGCCGCTTGTCTTCGTATTTTTTAATTGTTTTACTGCTTCGTGTGTGTCTCTGTGTGCGTCTCTTTGGGTGGAGCTCTGGAACTTCTGAATAAAAAGGGGCGACTCGCCAAGCCAGACCCGGCGCTTCCTCTTCTTTCCAGCCGCCCCGAGGGGCTTTCCTCGCGGGGAGGGGAGGGCGGAGGAGGCCCGAGAGCCGGGCAGGAGGGCGGGAACGCCCGGAAGCAGCGCAGCGCTAGACTTTCCCGGTTCCTTCGGACAGGCGGGAGAGAGCGCATGCGCATCGCCTGGATGCGCTGGACAGGCGGAGCCGTTTCCCGCGTCCTGAATCCCTCCTCCAGCCCCCACCCCGCGGGCCCTTGAAGGGAACCGAGTGCGCAGCCGTAACAAAAAAAAAAAAAATCTTGGCCCACCCCAGGGTAGGCGTGGCCTCCGAGCTTCACCGAGCTATATCCGGTCACGTGCCGGGAGACGCCACCAGCGCTTCCCCCGTACGGGAAGATGGCGACGTCCCAATCGCAGCGGGGACCGAGGGGAGGATCGGTCCACCTATCTCCCGGCGCGGCCGGTCCTCGGCGGGGAGACCTCCGCGCTGCCGCCTGAGGAGACGTGGGCCCGCCTCCTCCTCCCCGGTCCGTACAAGAACATGGCGGCGCGGAACCTCCGCTTCCGGTCCTGCGCAGTGGGCGTGGAGGGAGGAGGCCGCCCGTGCGAGGCGAAGCGAGCGGAATCGAAACTTGAAAGCCGCTACCGCGGAAGGAGCGGCCGCCTCGGGTGTGAACGCGGCCGCCGTCGCGGTCGCCCCCGCAGACGAGGCCGGCCGGCTGTGCGCGGCGCCTCCCGCCCCGAGCCCAGTTCCCGCGTGGGTCGCCCCGCCCCTCCCCGCCGGCGATGCCCGACGCCCGCCCGCCCCGCCGGCCATGAGTTCCCCGCCCGACGCCTCAGACGACGACTGCATCATCGTCCTCGACGACGACGACGCCGGCCCGTCCCCGCCGCCCGCGGCCGCCGCCGCCGCCTCCGCCACCCTCCGCCAGCGCTCCCGCGGGCCCGACGCCCCTCCGCCGCCGCAACCCCCGCTGAACGGCAGCGCCGGGGAGAAGGGGCTCCGCGCCGAGAACGAGCGGCTCTTCCAGGAGGTGAGCGGGTGCTCGGTCGGGACGTCCCGGGAACCGACGGGGCTCCTGGAGGGTCTCCGGGCCGCGAGGGAGAGGCCAGGCGTCAGCCTGCAAGGGGACCCCCAAGGGGCATCCATCCGACCCTCCTGTGGCCCAGGAGGTGTCCCCTTTTGGGGAGGAGGAGGGGGCCTTCCCTGGGACCCCCCCACTCTCCTCTCCATTTCCCAGAATGCCCTGGGTCCGCTCAGGCAGCAGCCTTTGTCCAGATGGGAGACCCCGACCAGGCACTTTTATATCCGCTGCTCAAAAAAATAAAGGGAGCACTGAAACAACACAGTGTCACTCCAAGTCAGTCACACTTCTGTGAAATCAAACTGCCCACTTAGGTAGCAACTGATTGACAACCCATTTCACAAGCTGTTGTGCAAATGGAAGAGACAACAGGTGGGAAGCAGAGGCAGGTAGCAAGACATCCCCAATAAAGGATGGTGCTGCAGGTGGTGACCACAGACCACTTCTCAGGTCCTGGGCTTTTGGGCTGATGGTTTGGTCACTTCTGAATGCTGGCGGTGCTTTCACTCTCGTGGTAGCGTGAGACGGAGTCTGCAACCCACACAAGGGGCTCAGGGAGTGCAGCTCATCCAGGATGGCACATCAGTGCGACCTGTGGCAAGAAGGTTTGCTGTGTCTGCATAGCGTCCAGAGCATGGAGACCATATGCTGGTGCGGTTGGCCCTGGGTTCCTCCTAATGCAAGACGATGCTGGACCTCATGTGGCTGGAGTGGGTCCCCAGCTCCTGCAAGACGAAGGCATTGATGCTGTGGACTGGGCCGCCCCTTCCCCAGACCTGATGTTGTCAGCACATTCAACTATGTGATGAACAAAGTGGTTAATAAGAATATTTCATTCATTCAGATCTAGGATGTCTTATTTTTGTGTTCCCTTTATTTTTGTGAGCAGTGTATTTCCAACCCAACTCTTAGCTGACTATCATTCCTAAGAAAGGTGATTTAAAAATTGCATGGATACTTATTGGGGGGGGGGGGAGTGAACCTCCCCCTTTGACACCCGCAGCAGCCAATCGTAGTATCGATTGGGGTTCCCCAACTGCCCCCCAGTGTGCGTGAACAAGCAACCCCCCCTCCCCATTCCGGGGAATCGATCCCCGGTGGCCAAAAAGGGGGGGGGGGGGGGGGGAGGCAGCTCAGGCACCAGAAAGGCGGCAGTTGCCGACCAAGCAACCACAAAGGTGCCTTCTGGCCCCTTGTGACTCCATCGCCCATCCTGTGGGGTCTCTGTGGCCAGAATTATGCTCCCTTGGCGCCCCCCCCCCCCCCCCGGCCACTGCCCTTTCCTACAAGGTGCTGGAAGGCTTCTGTGCCCATTGACCCAGGTCAGGGAATTGCGTAGCAGTTGTCCGAATGAAGTTGGAGATGCTGACAGGAACTTGCACTGCATAAATCAGGGGACTCCAACCGTGGCGACTTTAAGCCTGGCGGACTTCTGGGGGTTGAAGTTGCTACGGTTGGAGAGCCCTGGCATAAATTTACGTTGCGAGGCGGGAAAAAAGATAAACACCTCCCCTTTACACCCAGAGCAACAAATCACAGTGCAGATTGCCTCATTTATTTTATTTATTTATTTATATTGCCACTTATTTGCCCATGGCAACTCAAGGCGGCTTACAAAATGTGAAACCATATTTAAAAAACAATAAAAACTAACAAAGAATCAAATAAAGTACAATAGAACAAAATTGGGGGGGGGGGTTTGATACCCCACCCCGATGTCAGCTGATTACATGAGCCATTTGATGGGCTCCATCGCACTCTGGGTTCCCTAGGCCCGCTGGCAGAACCAGGCCTTCTTCAGGGCCTTCCGGAAGAGCGCAAGAGAGGGGGCCTGGAGATCAGGAGGAATGATGTTCCAGAGAGGGAGCCACCACGGAGAAGCCTCTTCTTCTGGGTCCCTCCAGGTGTCTCTCCCTCGGGGATGGGAGCTGCAGCATTCCCTACCTCCCTGCTCTGATGGCTCAGGTAGATGTGACTGGTAACGGACAGTCCCTCAGATCACCTGAGGTCCTAAGCCACAGAGGGCTTTAAAGGAGACAACCAGCACCTTGAATTGCACCTGGAAGCAAATCGGCAACCAATGCAGCTCCTGCAAGAGAGGTGACACATGTGCGTACCAGGGTCTGCATAAAACCATGTGGGCCGCTGCATTTTGCACCAGCTGGAGCTTCCAGATGTTCTTCAAGGGCAGCCCCATGTAGAGCACATTACAATAGTCAAGACTGGAAGTGACTAAGGCAGTGCTGGCTAACCTTTTTGGGTTCCTGTGCCAAAAATTGTGCGCATGCTTGCATGCTTGTGCACCAGCACCCAAAAGGCAATGCATGCCCCCCCCATTCCCTATGCATGCACGTGCAATCCTCACCCACCCCCGCTGCCCCCTTACCTGCACTGTGCCTCACAGCTGATTTTCGGCCGGTTTAAGGCCTTTTTCAGCCTCCCACAGGCTTCAGAAAGGCTTCTGCAGGCTTTCCAGGCCAAAAATTAGGCCGTTTCATCACTTCTGGTATTTCCGGAAATTCAGGAAGTCATGGAGTGGGCCTAGTTTTTGCCCTGAAAAGCCTGCAGAAGCCTTCCTGAAGCCTCTGGGAGGCCAAAAAAGGCCTTAAACCGGCCGAAAATCAACTGTGAGGTGCACACATGCGCAGTGAGGTAAATTTGCCTGCAGCTCGCATGCCGGAACAAATGGCCACAGGTTCGCCATCATGGGACGAGAGCATGAGTGACTGACAGTAGGGACTGTTGGTCCAGGAAAGGGCGCAAGTGGTGCACGACCTGCAATTGTGCAAAGGCCCTCCTGGCCACAACTACCACCTGCTCTTTGAGCAGGAGTTGTGAGTCCAGGAGAACCCCCAGATTACGCACAGGGTCTGTTTGGGGTAGTGACACCCCATCCAAGACTAAGGTGGTAATTCTCCCTGAACCAACGAACCCAGAGCCCCTCGGTCTTGCAAAGCTTTTGTTTCAGCCCGTTGCTCTCCATCCAGCCCCTAACAGCCTCCAGGCGCTGTGAGAGGGAGGACACAGCAACACTTAACTCACCACGGGCCAAGACATACAGCTGAGTATCATCAGCATTTTGGTGATACCTCAGTCCATGGTGACGGAGGATCTCGCCCAGCGGCTTCATGTAAATGTTGAACAGGAGTGGAGAGAGTACCAAGCCCTGTGGACCCCGTAAAGCAGTGGGTGAAGGCTGGATCTCTCCCCTGTCAACACTGACTGAGAGCAACCACAGAGGAAGGAAGTGAACCAAGATAGCACAAGGCCTTCCATTCCCGTCCCCTGAAGCCGCCCCAGTACAATCCCATGGTCAATGGTATCAAAAGCTGCCAAGGCAGCAAGTAGAGCAAGGGTGGATGCACGACCCCCAGAGATCATCCAAAAGTGTGACCAATGCCGTTTCTGTCCTCATGCAGGACGGAAATCTCATGTGGGAGCCAGCACTCTCCAACCAATCAACCAATCCCTGTGCCCATTGCATGCTTTGCTCTTCCAGCTACTCTGTTTAGTATCCTGACCAACTGGGCTCCCGTGAAGGCTTCTCCTCCTTGGCCTTAGGGACTACGGGGCCCGTCCCATAGACTTCTGGGGGAGAGGAGGGTGTCACCTCCAAGCCCAGCTCCCATCTTCTTCCTGGCAGGAAGCTGCGGAGAGAGTGAGGCCCGCTTGAGCCATGCATGCCTCTCCTGCCCCTTTCCCCCTGCAGTTCGTGGCCTTCTGCTCCAGGCACACCGAGGACCACCCTGAGGTCATCTCCTACCTCTCTGGCCGCCACCAGAAGACCAGTCCGGAGTACCTGGCTTCCGTGGAGTTTCGCAATGTCCTGAGCCGCTGCCTGACGCGGGTGCAAGCCAGGAGTGGAAAAATCTATGTCTATATTAATGAACTCTGCACCACCTTCCGGGCCCACTCGCAGAGGAGAAAGGCCGTGCCCCCCAGCCCCGCAGACACCCAGGATGCCCCGGCTGCCCTCGCCTCCCAGACGGCCTCTGAACCCGCCAAGCCCTGCGTGGGCTCCAAGCGACAGATCCGCTACCTGGAGAACCTGCTGCGGGTTTACGCCAACGAGATCCGGCGGCTGCAGGAGCAGGAGCTGGACTTGGAGGAGCTGGACAGCCAGGATTCGGCCTACCTGCAGGAGAGCCGCCTCAAGCGCCGGCTGATGCATGTCTTCAAGCGCCTCTGCCAGCTGAAGGACTGCAGCAGCTTGACCGGCCGCGTCATAGAGCAGCGCATCTCCTACCGCGGGACCCGCTACCCGGAGGTCAACCGGCGCATAGAGCGGTTGATCAACCAGCCAGAGGCCTTCCCAGACTTTGCCGACATCCTCAAGGTGGTGCAGAAGGCCAGTGACCGTCACAGCCTGGGGCTGCCCAAGCGCCGGATGGAGGCCATGGCTGCCGACGCCTTCCGGGACGTGGGCGCCCGTCTGCAGGAGCGGCGTCGCCTCGACCTGGTCTACAACTTTGGCAGCCACCTCACCGACCAGTATCGGCCTAGTGAGTGCTGCCCGGGGCCTGCAGGGGACTCTTGGTGGCCCCAGGTTCTACCCGGGGCAGGGGCTGCCTTGGAAGGACCCCCAGGGCCTCAACCCAAGGAGTCCCGCTTAGGTGCCCGCTGTGCCCCTTCTGGTCTTGCTCAGTGCAGTCCTTGGGGCCACCAGCTGGGGGTGCAGAGGAGCCCCCCCCCGCTGTTCTCGTTCTTCCTACTCCCTTTGGCTGTCTGGAAGGAAGGGAAGGGGGGCTGGGCTCCCGCCTCAACCCGTTTTCGGGCCCGCCTGCCCTGCCGAGAGGAGTGCTGGGTCAGAGGGCTAGATGAGCAGCTCAGATCCTCTCAGGTGAAGGCAAGCCGAGCAGGGCCGCCTGTCCTCGGCTGGTAGCCCCAGGCAGGCCCCCCACAGTCCCTGCCCCATAGAGCTTGGCCCAGGGAACCCACATACCCCCCTTGAAGCGAGCGGGGCGCATGTTTCTCTCCTCTGCGCATGGCTGCTTTGCTGGGCAGATTCTCGGACCGAGCAGCTGGAGGGACTAGGGAGACTCCGGCAAGTGTTGCCCCCCAGCAGGAAAGGGGAGGGCAGGAAGGGGCACAATGGAGCTGCGCTTCATCCTCTGGGGGCTCCTGGCGTGGATCCCGGCTGGGGCCTTTGAGGCCGTTTAGAATTGGGAAGGAGGGTAAGCAGCTGTGCCCCCCGAAAGCACCCTGGCTATGGGGTGGCTGATCTGAAGCTGGGATGAACATGGGGGGGGGGGAGGTTTGGGCAGGATCCGGTCGGGGAGGGGAGGGGAGGGAGGGCAGGCCGCTCTTGCTTTCCTTGGGCACAGCCCCTCCTCGGAGGCCAGAGGGGATCTCTTCCAGTTTCCCAAGAGCCCCTCCCCGTATTGGCCCGGGGCAGGCAGGCAGACCCCTGTCAGCTCGTGCCCGTCTCCTGCCCGGCAGATACTGACCCGGCTATGGGGGATGTGGAGCTAGCCCGGCACCTGCAACGCAACCAGGCGCTGGGTGTGCAGCGCCTGGAGGAGGTGATCACCCAGTTCGCTCAGCTGCAGGACAAGAGCGAGGAGGAGCAGCAGGGGGGGAGGCCCCCCAGGCAGGACGGCAGAGGACCCCAGCCCAGCAGGGCCGGGGAGGGGGGGCCAGCCTCCCCGGAGGAGTCCGTCTCGGGAACAGCCGCCAGAGAGGTAAGGGGAGGCCCAGGGGCTGTGGAGCAGCCCCTGGGGGGGGGGGGCGGGGGGGGGGGGGCTCCCGGGGGGGTGGGGGGGGTGTGGGGGGGGGGGGGGGGAACTTTGAGGGGCCACCAGAGGGCTTCCCACCCATTCTGCTGGACTCCATCTCTGACGCTTGGGGCCGGCCCAGCATCCCTTCAGCTGGGGCTACACTCACCAAATGGCTGCCAAGGCCGTCGTGTCCCACAGAGGGCCGAGACTGTTTGCGTCGGTTCCTTCGGGAAAAAAGACCCTCGACTGCCCTGGACCGAAGGGATCGTTTCCTTCCCCGAAAGGCTTTGAGAGCATGGGGCGTTTGGGTCAATCCCCGTCCTGTGTCCGGGGCAAGTGGAACCCCACCCCGCCCACATACACGGCCTTTGCCCTAGGACAGCGCAGGGCCCAAGGAGGTCAGTAAAGAGGGGACATGGGACGAAGAGGAGGAGGAGGAAGAGGAGGAGGAGGAGGAGGAAGACTCGGACTCTGAGTCGGACCTAGACATGGAGCTGGCCCACTGCCTGGATGATGCAGAGGAAGAGGAGGAGGAGGAAGAGGCAGCGGCGGCAGCGGCAGGTACCCTGGGTGGGTGGGTGGCTACAGTGGCCCACGGGGCCCGCCTTCCCCCTTGAAGGGGCTCCTTGTGGCAATGAGTTCCGCAGGGTCGCCTGCGTTAATAGCCTGGAAGGGGCTCTCCTGCCGGCCCGACAGTTCCTGGGGGACTCCCGGGTGACCCTGCCCCCCCTCCCCGCCCAGGTGAGGCCCCCCCTGCTGCAGACGGGGATGCTGACCAGCAGATGGACCTGGAGGAGCCTGAGGTGGCCCTGGTCTCCGCAGAGGAGGAGGAGGAAGGCTTCCCGGACTCCCCTCCCCAGCAGTTGCTCTTGCAGCTCAAGCAAGAGGAGGAGGAGGAGGAGGAGGAGGAAGGGGGGCAGCGGAGCCCGGCCCCCAGGGCCCCCCCGGCCCCCAAGCGCAGCCACTCGCTGGAGAACGGGGAGCTGAACGGGCAGCCGCCCAGCAAGAGGAGCCGGCCAGGGGGGCAGCCGCTGGGCTCCAGCAGCAGGTAGGGGGGGCTGGGGGGGGGGGGGGGCTGCCTGGCCCCCCACCGTCTCACGCTGGCCTCTCTCTGCCCGGCAGCAGCATCAGCAGCACCAGCACCAGCCTCCCTGGGGACGGCGGCGGCGGCTGCATCCGGGTGCCCAGCTCGGGCTCGGAGGGGGAGGAGTGGCTGTCCTCCCGCAGCCCGGGGGCCCCGGCCGACTCCACCCGCCCGGACTCCCCGGGCCTGGGCCTGGTCTCCAGCAGCCAGGAGCCGCCTTCGCCGGAGGACCTGCTGCTCACCAGGGTGGGTGCGGGGGGAGGGGGGGGGGGGGGGGGGGGCGGGGGGCGGGGCCCGGAATAAAGACGCCTATTTTTCTGCACCGACCCGCCTGCCTCTCCTTCGGGCGGGGGGGGGGGCGGGGCCGGGAGGAGCGGCGCCTGCGCGGAGGGCGCCGGGGCGGGCGGCATGGCGGAGGCGGTGCAGGTGGCCTTCCCGGAGGCGACGAGCGCCCTGCTGGAGGCGCTGAACCAGCAGCGGGTGGAGGGGCAGCTGTGCGACCTGGCCATCCACGTGCAGGGCCGCGTCTTCCGCGCGCACCGGGCGGTGCTGGCCGCCTGCTCGCCCTACTTCCACGACCAGGTGCTGCTGAAGAACATGAGCTCGGTGGTGCTGCCCAGCGTCATGGACCCGGCCGCCTTCGAGCTGGTGCTGGGCTCGGCCTACACGGGCCGGCTGCGCATGGCCCGCGACGACCTGGTCAACTTCCTGACGGTGGGCAGCGTCCTGCAGATGTGGCACATCGTGGACAAGTGCACGGAGCTGCTCAAGGAGCGCCAGCGCCGCCCCGACCTCGCCCGGGACGCCGCCGCCGCCGCCTCTTCCGCCGCCGCCGCCTCCTCCTCCTCCTCCTCCGGCGGGGGCGGCGGGGAGAGCCAGTCGCCCAGCAGCAGCAGCTACTTCAGCCCGCGGCGCGACGGGCAGCCCCGCGCCGGGCTCCGCGCCGGCGGCGGTCGGGGCGAGGAGGAGGAGGGGCGGCGCCTGCGCCCGCCCGAGCCCTTCGCCCGCCGGGCCGCGGCCGAGCCGGACGACGACGCGGCCAGCGACGGCGGGGAGCCCGGCAGCAGCGAGGCCCGCCGGCCGGCCTACGCGCGGCCCGGCCTCGTCCCGCAGCGGCAGTGGGTGCCGGTGAAGAAGGAGCGCGGCGGGCGGGCGGCGGCGGCGGGGCCGGTGCTGACCTGCGAGGCGGACGAGGAGCCCGCCGCCCTGAGCATCAGCGACGTGCGGACGCTAAGCGCGGCGGGGCCGCCGGAGGAGCAGGTCAACTTCTGCGAGTCCTCCCAGGACGTGGCCTTGGCGCCGCCCGCCCGGCTGCCGCTGGACCTGCCGGCCGGGCCGCTGCTGCTCTTCCCGGCGGGGCCCTCGGGGGGCCCGTCGGGGTCCCCGGCCTCGGTGGAGCACGGGGCGGTGCAGCTGCCGGGGGCCTCCGGCGAGGGCAACAAGATCTTCCTGTGCCACTGCGGCAAGGCCTTCTCGCACAAGAGCATGCGCGACCGGCACGTCAACATGCACCTGAACCTGCGGCCCTTCGACTGCCCCGTGTGCAACAAGAAGTTCAAGATGAAGCACCACCTGACGGAGCACATGAAGACCCACACGGGCCTCAAGCCCTACCAGTGCCTGGTGTGCGCCAAGAAGTTCATGTGGCGGGACAGCTTCATGCGCCACAAGGGCCACTGCGAGAGGCGCCACCGCCTGGGCCCTGCCCGGAAGGAGGCCTCGCCCCCCCGCCTGCCCGGGGAGGCCGAGTGGGCCGCGGGAAGGTCCCCCCGCAGCGACGCGGGCTTGCCCGGCCCCGCCAGCAAGATGTGAGCGGTGGGCCTGACGCTCTCCCTGCGAGGACGGAGCCTCCCCCTCCGCTGGACGGGCCTGCTTCCTGCAGGGGACTCCCCTTTGGCCTGTCTTCCCATCGTGCAATGTGCCCAACCCTGGGCCGGGTCTCCTTCGGGCTGCCCCAGGCCCTCTCGGGCACCCGTCGCCTAAAACCTCCTTTTGGGAGAAGGGGGTGACGCTAAATGCCCCACCCCCGGACCCATTTGCAGAGGGGGTCTTGATGTAACAGTCCCCCCCCCCCCCCGCCCCCCGTGCATGTGTGTGTGTCAAACCTTCGGGCGAGAGCCCCTCCTTTCCCCAGGAAGGGGCTTGGAGGGGGCAGTTCTGAGATGGCCCAATGCCCAACTGCGCGTCCAGAGATCACACCGCTCACTCTGGAGACAAGTCAGCGCCCCCCCCCCCTGAAAAAAACCCTCACACACACATAAGAAAACTGGACGCTGCTCTGGTCCCAGTCTGGGAGACAAGCCCCCCCCCCCCCCCCCAAGGGTCCCCCCCCCCTTCCTTTCCTTGAGATGATAAACGTTCTTTAATTTGAAAGCCAGAAATTCTCTATAAATATTTATTGCTGTTTAAACCCCACCCACCCACCCCCGGATCTTTGCTGGCGCCGTCCTGGGACTGAGCAGGCGGTGGGGGAGCTGGTGCCGGGGGAGCTGGTAGGGAGGAGCCCGGGGAGGGTTTGCCCCCAACCCCCCCCCCTCTTCTCGGCTCTGGGCAGCGGAGGCCAGGAGGGGGAACGGTCCCGGCTGGTTCTGGGTTGGGTGGTACAGCTGGTCCGCCAGAGTTTGTTTTTGGAACGGCCAGAAATTACAGGGGCCCTGAAAAAAGTGACTTTCGGCCGTTTTTCCCGCTTGCAGCATCCCCATGGCTACGTGGCCTATATTGGTGACAGTTGCCGTCCCCCTTTTCTCCCTTCTGATTAATGGGGAAAGGTTCTTTTTAACAATTGTGATTGTAACATGAGACAAAATTCACTTAGCCACACAAAGTCTGGCCTCAGTTGTGGTTGTAAGTCCGGGGGGGGGGGGAGGCGGGGGGCTACCTGTAATCGTGTCGCCTGCCTTGAGCAACGGTTGAGAAAATTTTGGTGGGCTGCAGAGAAATCTCACCCCCAGAGCACCCCTCCAAGGCAATCCAGGCTGTGCAGAAACACTAGGCTGCTGGGCCCGCGGGAACCCTCCCCGCCCACTCACTCCTTACCTGGCAAACTAGCCTGCTAAATTGCTATTTTTGGGACCATCAGCTGTTCTTCTGTGCCGGGAGATTTGGATTAGCTACGAAGCAGGAAATGGTTGGAATTTTTGCCTTCTCACTGGTTTTTAGATCTTCGGCTCTGCTTTTAAGCACAGCCGAGCGTCCCTTAGGTCCTATTATTCAATGCAGACTCACGGCAAGCAAACTTTATGTGACGGACTCAGGTAGCCGATGACAGATAGATTGATCTCCGAATGATTCTGTGAGCAACTCAATCTGCCTGCCTTCTTTGCCTGATTTTGGGTAAAAGTTGCTCTTCTTTTATTAAAAAAAAATATATCAATATTTCCATGTAGGGTGTATTGTGAATTAATTTTGTGAGTTTGCTTGCTAGCACATTTTATGTGACAGGCTGAGCTAGCTGACGGCAGATCGATAGATCTCTGAATGAAAGTGTGATTCTGTCAGCAACACAATCTGCCTGACTGCTTTGCCTGATTTTGGGTAAAAGTTGCTTGTTTTTCAATAAAGAAATTCAATATTGATCTAAATATAATGTTTACATGCAAACCATGCCCAGCCAGTCACATGACCATGAAGCCACACCCACAAATTAGGCCATGCCCACAACCGGTTCGTGGTCCCTGGGGTCCAAAAGCTTGGCGACCCCTGGACGAGAGGACCTCCGAGGTCCCTTCCAGCCCTGGGATCCTGGGTGGCTCTTCTCCTCCATCGTCCTGCTCCCCCCAACCCCTTTCAGTGCCCAGGGCAGCCCAGGGCTCAGGCACCCCAATTCCAATCCTGCCCCTGGCCAGAGGGGAGGGAGGAAAGGGGCGACGGAGGCCAAGCCCCGGGAAGGGACGGGAAGGATGAAGGTGACCCCCCCATGGCAAACACACCAGAGTTCGGCCTCTGGCTTGGGACGTGTGCCCTGGCCCTGCTGGGATCCAGGCCTCGGGAGGGCCCTTTGGCGGCCATTTTGTCCAGGGCTCCGCTGGAGACCAAATGGGGGAGGGAGGGGGGCGCCGTCCCCAGGAGCACCAATTCCCCCCCTCCCCCGGGTAGGGCCACTCTAGGGCAGAGGCTCCCTTCGCCCTCAGCGGGCCTTGGGGCCCACCCGGCCCTAGTGGTTGTGCTGAAGATTTCGGGGAACGGGACCGTATCACAGGAGTGAAGGTGGAAACGCAGGCAGAGAGCCAAGGAGGCCATTTTATTCGTGGTTCTCCGTGGAAACTTTCACACACACACACACACACACCCCACGCACAACACACGCTCACTTGCAGCGAAGCGGATCCCTCCATTGTCCCCAGGCAGTCCGCCCTCCCCGCCCCCCCGCGCGCGCGCCTGCCAGTCTGACGGCCTCGTGTCTCTTGGGATCTCCTGCTGGCCTCCCATCCCGGGACTCGCCTGGCCTAGTCTACTGCCTTCCCCGCTGCGGCCCCGGCCTGGACAGCTGCCTTCTCAGAGCATCGCGGCATCGGGGCGGGGGGGACGGCCCGGGCGAGGGGCTTCCCTCCGGAAAGGAGACCGGCTGCGTTCGCCTCCCCCGGCCGGGGAATCGTCCTCGCCCCGCCCGGAACAAGCGCCGGCCCAGCCTCTTGGGGGGGGGGGCATTGGCCCGGCGCGGGCGCCTCCCCTTCCTCCTCCGCCGAAAGTGAAAGGTCGCCCTGCGGCTCCCTCCTCGCCTGCCCGTCCGCCAAGTTCGGTATGGCCTCCGCCTCCTCCTTCGCCCCCGCCCGCGGCGAGCGGAGCCCCCTCCTCTCCCTCCTCCTCCTCCTCCTCCTCGGTGAGTGCGGGCGGGGCTCCCGGGCGGGGGGGGGGAGAAGCGGGGATCCGGCGCCCCCGAGGGGAGCCCAACCCAGACGACCGGCCGCCAGCGCCCGGAAGCTCCGGCCGCGGGGATTCCCGCTCGGGCGGGGCCGTCCGGCTGAGCGACTCCCGTCTGCCCCGCAGGTGCGTCCCTGGCCCCCGCCGCCTCCCCGCCGCCCTTGGCCCCGGCCAAGCTGGGCTGCTGGTTCGTGGAGGAGGCGGGCGGCGGTGGCGGCAGCTCGGTCATGCCCAGCGACCTGACCCAGCGCCGCGCTCTGCTCGTCCTGCCGCCGCCCGGGCAGCGCCTGCCCGAGGCCGCCCTGGAGCCCGACCTGCCCGCCGAGGTGGAGCCCGGCCTGGCCTTCCAGCTGCTGGGTACGGAGCGAGGCGGGGGCGGGGGGAAGGGGCGGGAGGCTCCGGCGGGGCCGCGGTCCTGAAAGCCTCCCCCCCCCCCCCGCACAGACCCCTCCGGGATCCTCTGGAGCGGCAAGGAGCCCGACGCCCGTCCCCGCTGGTGGCGCTCCGCTCGGCCCGGGCCCGGCGAGGCCGAGGTGGCGTGTGAGGTGAACCCCTACTACCCGCGGGAGGCGCACGTGTCCTGGGCCGCGGGGCTGGTGGGGCCGAAGGGCGGCTGCCCGCGCTCGCTGGACGGCCGCTGGGCCATCGCCACCATCCAGAACCCCGAGGCGGACTTCGGGGTCAGCAGCATCCTGCACCAGGAGGGGCCGTTGCCCGGGAAACAGCCGGAAGTCCCCCGGGTCACCACGGCAACCGGTAGGCCCAGAACCCCGACTGGGGCAGGTATCCATGGGGGGGGGGGGGAGAGAAGATCCCGGCCTGGTTCCGCCAGATAGATAGATAGGTAGGCCCAGATCCATTCCCCAGCCAGCTGGGGAGGATGGGAGTTGCAGTCCAGCATAGCTCATGGATTGTGGTTGGCAGGAAAGATGTCAGCGGGGGGAGAGGGGCATCTTGACCCCCAACCACGTGTCCCTACAAAGTCCCCCTTCCCCCCTTTCAAGCAGGGCGCTCCCACCTGAAGACTCCTGGACTTCAACTCCCAGGATTCCTCAGCCAGCAGAGGGGAATTCTGGGAGTTGAAGTCCAGGTTGGAGAGTCCTGCCTTCACGCCATCTTTCACATTTCCTGTTTGTTGACAGCTTCCTCTCCCCCCTCCTTTTAAGCAGGAATGTGCCTTATTTAAGGGGGCAGGTTCAACGCAGGGCATCAAAAAGGTGTTTGCCACTTTCAGTTGCACGTCGTCCTCAACTTACAACGGTTCCTCGAGGGACCATTTGAACTTACAAGGGCACTAAAAAAAGTGACTTATGACCGCTTTCCCCACGGCCCTTGGTGGCAACTCCCACAGGGGTCACGTGGCCAGGATTCAGATGCTTGGCAATCGATTCATATTTGCGACGGTCACAGTGTCTCCGGGGTCCCGTGATCCCGTTCTGTGACCTCCTGGCCAGCACAGTCAATGGGGGGAGCCGAATTTACTTAACAACTGCAGGAATTCACTGAACAACAGTGGCAAGAGAGGTTGTGAAATGGGGCAAAATTCACTTAACAACTGTCTGTCTGAGGAAATTTGTGGCTCCCTTGTGGCCCTAAGTCGAGGACTACCTGTGTTTGTTAGAACAGTAAAGGCGGGATACAACGGAAGGAAGGAAGGAAGGAAGGAGAGCTTGAAAACTGGGAAAGAGCGAAGAATTTTACAGACTCAGAAGAAGCGAAAGGGAGTTTAGAGATCAGTTGATGGGAGGTCCTGGGTCGGGGCAGGGGACCCAGACGGGAGGGTTGGCTGACCAGCCAGACTCGGACTCGGGGCCTCACCTCTCCTCCTCCTCCTCCTGCACAGCCATCCTCTCAGTTTTCACCCGGACGCCGCGACTGGAGTCCCTCCTGGGGAAGGACGTGCTGCTGGACTGCGGCTTCTCAGCTCCGGCCACGGCCTTCTCGGTTGAATGGCGCCACCAGCACAGCGGAGCCGGGCGAGTGATCCTGGCCTACGACGGAGCTGCCCAGCGCATGACGGTCTCTGAGGAGGGTGCCCAGCTCTTCCTGGACCCCGGCAGCAGCAACGTCTCGCTGCAGCTGAAGGGCGCTCAGGTGCGCCACGAGGGGACCTACATCTGCTCCGTCTACCTGCCCCACCTGCAGGCCCAGCAGGCCATGGAGCTGAAGATCGTGCGTGAGTGGCTCCCCCTCCCCCCCACCTGCTGCGTGCCCTGGGGGGGTGGGGGGAGGGGCGTCCCATAGGACAGGAGGGCCTCGAGGACAGTAACAGCCCATTGCAAGGAGGCCCAGAGGGGATTGGCAGGCCCAGCAACGAGCAGCTACGGCCAGCGGTTCCCAACTCATCCCTAGACCTTCCTCTGCGGCTCCCCTGCACGCTTCGCACCCCTTCCTTCCGCCTCCTCCCCTATGGACAGTCTCCAGCCCCTCTCCACCGGCTGCTTTCTGCTCCTCCTTTCCCCTTCCGGCTCCAAAGGTATTTATCCTTTGCAAAACCACAATTAGCAGCGTCTCAGCCTGACCGCAAAAGGCTTCCGGTACCTTTTGGACCATCCCATCTGAACCTTCGGCTCAGGTCTCTGTATTCTGTCCCCCAAAGGCCGCGTTGGGCCTGACGATCAGTAGCCGGTGTGTGCTTGTTTCCCACTTGGTGTCCCTGAGTAGTTTCTCCCTGGGAGGAAAAGTGGGGTTGAGCCTTGCATTTGCTCCCCCCCATCTGACCCGTCCCCCCCCTTTCTCCGCCCCCAGAGCCGCCCAAGGTCGTCCTCCGCCCGGTGTCCTTCCCGGTGCACCTCAACACCCACACAGACCTGGCCTGCGAGATCAGCGGCCATTACCCCCAGAGCGTCTCCGTGGTCTGGAAGTGGCACAGCCCTGGAGCCCCAGCCAAGGTCCTCCTGGAGACGTGGGAATCGGGGCACCGGCAGGCGCCGGACGGCACCTGCAGCTTGACCAGCTTCGCCCGCCTGCCAGCGCTCCAGTCAGGGGATCAGGGGGGCTCCTACAGCTGCCACGTGAGCCACGTGGGGCTGGGCCAGGCGGGGCTCCAGAGGACCCTGAAGCTGAAAGTGGCAGGTAGGCTGTGCGGTGGGGGGGGGGGACAGCAGGGGGGGAGGGTGTGAAGGCAGAGGGTGTCTCCCCCCCACCTTGGTAGGAGGGGCCGCGTGTCCCCACCCGACACGCGAGGCAGAGACCGGGGCCCCTACCCCCACTCTGGAGGGGCTAGAATAGCACAAGTGTGAGGACCCACAAGTGTGAGGCGTTGGTGTCCCGGCTCCCCTCTAGGCACGAGAGGCAGGCCGCGGATCTCGGGTGCAGCCCCAGACGACAGGCGCTTCCATCGGTCTGGAGCCTGCCGGACGCCCCACCGGGGCGCTTGTGGGAACCCTGCTCTGTGAGGGCCGTCAGTTCCTGCAGCCCAGCCCTGGAATTATGGGCGGGGGCAAAGGGTGCGGTCAGCCGGGGTGTGCAGGGAAGCACCTTTGGCCCCCCGGCTAAGAGACCCCCCCTGGGCTGGGCTGAGGTGGGGCTTGGCTGTCCGAATCCCCCCGGCAGCAGACGGGAGTTGAGCCCCCCCTCCCGGCCTGATCCCGGAGCCCCCTTCCTCTTTGTCTTGGTGGGAGGGGCGTCCAGGGAGCCCCCTCAAGGGCTGGGTGGGGGGGAAGAGGGACTTGAGGTCCGTTTCCGGGACTCCCCACCTGCCTCCCTCTCCAGGCTCCTCGGCCCCCTCCGTGGAGGACGTGGTCGGCCTCTTCCTGCTCTCCTTTGCGCTCCTGGGCTTCCTGCAGCTGCTTTCCCAGCGAGGTGAGTGGGCGACTGCCTGGCCCCCGTCCCCCCCTTTGAAGGGCAGCCCCCCATTGCCTCCAGCCCGATTAACCCATCGGCTTTCTCTCCAGCAGTCTTTGGAGAGAAGAAGGAGGCGAGGACGACGGAGCCCAGTGCCCAGGGTGCCCCGCCCGGCCCCTCCTCGCAGGCTGCCGCCCCTCCCCCTGAGAAGGGCCAGGGGGCCAGCAAGCGGCAGCTCTCAGGACTCAGGTCCCCGTCGCCAGGCCCCACTCTGAAATGACAGGCCTCCCGGGTGCTGGAGCCTCACTCTGGATGCTGAAGGAAGGACTGCAGACCCCCCCTCCCCCCCGTGAATCTTAGTTGGCAATTTGGGGAGGGGGTGCTGAACGTGCTTAGGGTGTCCGTCTGTCCTTCCCGCATGCAGGAAGCGGGGATCCCTGCTCCACTTCGGCAAGGCCTCCCTACCTGTCCCCGGAGCCCCTCGCACGGCCAGGCGTCTCCCCCGCCCCCCCCTGCAGCTTTCGGAGTGAAGCCCTGGGCAGGCCCCGCCCACATCCTGCCTCGGGGGGGGCTGGGGGGGCTCTCAGCAGCCAGCCTGGCCTCCTCTGGGGCCCTCAGCTGTGGTTGTTGCCCCCTTCCCCTCTCCGCCGCAGAGTGAGCTCTTTTCACGTCCTGTGCTTGAAGAGGCACCCTGAGTTGGGGAAGGGTGGCTTTTCTGCCTGCCCCCCACACACACACACAACTGCAGAAGGGGAGGAAAGTCCCTGGCCGTGCTGGGAGGAGCCGATCGGGCCCAGGAAGGGGCTCTGCAAGGGAGCAAAGAACCCGGCCTAGAAGGAGACCGAAGCCCCTCGGCCGCCTCTTCTCCCCGGGAAGGTCTGCTCAGGCCTGGCCCCCGCAGAGCTCCGTCCTGCCTCCGGAGGCAGTGGGGCTGGTGGCTGCTGCTGCCCCCCTGTGCCCCTCCTATCCGTCCCACCCCCCAGGCCTGTCGGGGTTTGCCCTGCTGCGGTATGGCAGCTGCTCTCTCTCTTCTCTGCGTCGGCTTATAAAGGTTCCCTTTCCTACATGGCTCTAGTGTCTCTTGTGTGACTGGAGGTCCTGGGGGGGGGGGCGGGAGGAGAACTGCAGGGGGGAGGAGGGCTTGCAGGGTATAAGGGGGAAGGGTGCCTCCCTCTCCCACCCCTCCCTCAGACGGACCTTGGGGCTGGAGCTTTGGCAGGCGGCTGGGGGCACTTGCAGCCTTCCTTCCCTGCAGAGGAAGACGGGGCACCGACTGGGGGGCTCAGCCTGAGAGCAAAGCTTTTGTGTGGGTGGGGAGTCCCTCATGGCCGAAGATGAGCCACCAGGGTAGCCGGCTGGCCGTGGCCCCTCCCTGCCTGCCGATCCCGGCGTGTTCCTCCCTCCGAGGGCTGCCCTCACCTTCCCCACCACCTGCGAGAAGCAGCTCCAAGGCTTTCAGTTCACCTGAAATGATCAAGATTGTTCTGAAATCACACCTTAAAATTGTGGGTGTAAGAAGAGGGGAGAAATGCGTGTTAATGGGGTCATGAGGAGGAACCGACTGGTTATCACTTAATGCTGAAATCTTTTCTCACTGTCAGGCAGTGCTCCATTCAAAATCCAAGAAAGAAATACTTAGACTCTTTAAGTTAGAGAAAAGACATCTTTTACTGAAAGTGATGTGGTAGGAACCAGAGAATTCTGAATCTGAGGAATTAGGCACGTAAATCACATATACAAAGTGATGGAAATGTTCCCAACCCCAAGAGTTCAGATGACACTTCCAATTAGAAGTTGTGGATATGATCATGTGGGCATCTTCAGGTGATGATGAGGCCTCTGTCCGTTGACCTTGGCATACTTTGATAACGGGTTGCAGTTGCGCAGAGAAAAGAAAGCTAAGCGAGAAATAGAAACCTAACTCTGATGTATGCTCCCCCCCCCCCTTTACACGACAGAAAAATGTAACATCTCCAGCTCACTTCCCAGACTTATCCCTTCCTCCCCTCCCCCCCATTTCTTATGACAGCCGAAAGATGCAAAGCGATAGTAGAAGATCTTGAAGGCTGACATTCGGCCCTCCTAGAAAAAGGAAAACCATCAGTCCTATTAGAGAAAGAGGAGAAAATATAAAGACAATCATTAATCATTAAACAATTACAAAAGAATACACTCCTAAGGCTTATCAGGATACTTGGAACGAAATGCTTTGATCAACTGAGGGGCTTTAACGTCGGTTTCGTTAACCCATTCGGCTTGTGAAGAAGGGAAATGTTTCCAGGCTACAAGATACTGGAGTCGACCCCTCCATTTGCAAGAATCCAGAATTTCTTTGACTTCAAAATGTTGTTCACCTTCAATCAGTATTGGTATGGGAGGGTCAGCCTGGATGGGTCTTAATTCAGAAGTATGTTCAGGCTTTAGCAAACTAACATGGAAAACTGGGTGAATTCGTCGAAGAGTTTTGGGTAAGTTCAGCTGGACTGTTGCAGGATTTATAATCCGTTCAATCGTGAAAGGACCAATAAATTTAGGACCAAGCTTCTTTGACTTTTGAGTGGTCTGCAGGTATCTGGTGGACAGGAAAAACTTTGTCGCCCACTTTATATAATTTCTGTGGGGATCTTTTCTTGTCTGCAAACTTTTTATGAGCTTGATGGGCCTCATCTAATGCTTTGCGTGTCACTGGCCAGTTAAGTTGGAGTTGAGTTATCCATTCATCCAATGAATGGATATTAGGCCTTTCAGGAGGAAGTTCAGGTATGGGCACAAAATCTTGTCCTGAAGCTACTTTAAATGGAGTAAATCCAGTATTACTATGAACAGAGTTGTTATATGCCACGTCAGCAAATGGTAGTGTCGGACCAGTTATCTTGATAATTTATGTAACGTCTAAGATACTTTTCTAACACTGCGTTACTCCTCTCACAGGCCCCATTGGTTTCGGGGTGATGGGCGGAGCTTAAGCCCTGGGCGGAGCCAATCAACTTCAGGAACTCTTTCCAAAAATTTGAGGTAAATTGGACCCCTCTGTCAGAGATTATGCGTTCCGGAACGCCATGTAACCTATAGATATGTGAAATAAACAGTTTAGCCAGCGTCTTAGCAGAGGGAATCTTGGAACAAGGTATGCAATGTACTTGTTTGGAAAACAAATTGGTTACCACCCAAATAACCGTGTTTCCAACGCTTTCGGGTAATTCTACTATAAAGTCCATAGAGATTTCTTTCCAGGGAGTCGTTGGTCTAGCTACATTTTGTAACAACCCTGCTGGCTTGCCAGGAGGTCTCTTTGCCGAAGCACAAATTGGACAGCTAGCTACATAAGCTTCAATGTCCTTCTTTAAAGTAGGCCACCAGAATTGCCACTTAACCAGGTGTAAGGTTTTCACAAATCCAAAGTGACCAGCTGCTTTAGAATCATGAGCCTGTTGTAGTATTTGGCCCCTCAGCACTTGTGGCACATGCAACTTGGTCCCCACCCAAGCCAAACCATCTCTAACTGTACAGTCATTTGAATGAGCCAGGAACCATTCGTCCAGTTTTAAAGCTTCTTTTAGCTGTGCGGTTAGGTCATTCGATAAGTCCACTTCTTGTTTCTTCTTTTGGGCTCTGGTGATCACTGGGGCGGCTAGATGTTTGGTTGAGACAATTGGACTTATCACCTCCTGGCACATACTATTATATTCGGGCAGAGAGAGAGAGCATCCGCCATGAAGTTCTTCCCCCCTGGAATGTATTTCAGTGAGAAATTGAACCGCTTGAAATACTGGGCCCAGCGAACTTGTTTAGGGGACAGCTTCCGGGGCATTTTTAAGGCTTCCAAATTTTTATGATCAGTCCATACCTCAAATGGATGTTTTGCCCCTTCCAGGAAATGTCTCCAGGTCAACAAGGCCCAACGAACTGCAAAAGCTTATTTTTCCCAGACGGCCCACCTTCTCTCTGTTTCAGATAGTTTACGGGAGGTATACGCACAAGGCTGTAAGGTCCTTTTCTCACTGATTTGAAGTAACACCGCTCCAACAGCCACATCACTCGCATCGGCTTGAATCACGAAAGAAGCTTCCATATCCGGGTGCTTCAGTTCTGGTTCTGCAGCAAACAGTCGTTTTAGCTTTTCAAAAGCTGCTTGGCACTCCATGGACCACTCCAGCAGCTTTCCTGGCCTTGGCTTCACCTCCCCTTTTGTTTTCAAGAGATTTGTGATGGGCATTGCTATCTTAGCAAACGTCGGGATGAATTGCCGATAAAAATTTGCAAATCCCAAAAAGCTTTGAAGTTGTTTTCTGGTATGTGATAGAGCCCATTTCAATACGGCACGCACTTTCTCTGGATCCATTTCTATGCCCTCAGATGAAATGCAATATCCCAAATAGTCAATTTTCTCTTGATGGAATTCACACTTGGACAGTTTAGCATACAACTTAGCGGCACACAATTTCTGTAGAACTGATCGCACCAGTTTCACATGTTCAACCAGAGTTTCCGTGTAGATAAGGATGCCATCAAGGTAAACCAAAACCCCCCTGTATAAATGTTCATGTAACACCTGATTGATCATCTGCATGAATACAGCTGGGGCCCCTTGTAGGCCAAAAGGAAGTACGTTGAATTGGAAGCAACCCATCGGGCAGTTAAAAGCAGTCTTCCACTCATCCCCTTCCTTAATTCGAACTCGGTAGTATGCTTCTCTCAAATACAACTTCGTGAAAATCTTTCCCTTGGCTAGGTGGGCCAACATGTCCTTCATCAAAGGGAGGGGGTACACGTTTTCCACAGAAATGGCGTTCAAATTTCTGTAGTCCACCACCAAGCGTTTGGAGCCATCTTTCTTTTCACAGAACGACACTGGGGCCACTACCCGGGGCCTAGCAGGTTGAATGAAACCACATTCCAGATTTTTATCTATAAACAATCTTAACTCCTCTAATTCCCTTGGTGTCATTGAGTACAACTTCGGTTTCGGGAGCTTCACCCCAGGCAAAATTTCAATAGCACAGTCTGTTGGCCGGTGAGGTGGAAGCTCATCCGAGGCCTTCTCACTGAACACTTCTTTTAAATCCCAATATTCTTTGGGAATTTTCTCCTCCCCTTTCACGGGTTTGGTACCTGTGGAAGCTATTTCAATCGGAATCTGGAGCTTCAGCTGAGATCTCCCCTCTTTTTCCGGTCGCTGCTTGGTGCGTATGCGCAACAACCCCTTTCTCCAGTTAACCTGGGGGTTCCATCTCCGGAGCCAGGGCAATCCCAGTATTAATGGTTGCTCCATCCCAGGGACCACAATAAAACGCAGGGTCTCATCATGCTCTCCCATGACCATTTCTATAGGTTCCGTGAGAAAACGGGCGGGGCAGCCTCCAGCCACTGATCCATCTAGTTGGCAAAAGGAAATGGGCATCTTCAAAGGTTTTAGGTTTAAGCCCATTTTCTCCACTACTTCCGTGCTGATTATACACCTTGTGCACCCAGAATCTAATAGGGCTAGCATTTCTCCTTCGACCCCTGAACTGGGTACCCTCAACTTCACTGGAATGGTCATAGGGCCCACGCTTGGACTTACCAGGAAGTCATCTTCTGAATCGAAATCGTCCTCCTCAGGGGTAACTGGGGTTTCTGATTTCTCTCCCACGGGAGGGGCAACCTCTGCTGTCTCTTTCGACTTTAGTGCCGCTTCGCGAGGCTTCGCTGGGGATTTTTCAGATTTCTTCCCTTCTTTTGGCGTCCCCTTTGGTTCCAGCTTGCCTTTGCAGTTCACAGCCCGGTGACCTTCCTTCCCGCATCGAAAGCAAGCCGAGGGGTTGGGTCTTGCCGCCACTCCTCCCCTCTGAGGTTTGGGGACCTCTTGAGGACGTGGGGGGGAAGGCTTGCTCCATCCAGAACCTCCCCGCCGTGTGCTTGGCACCTGTGGCTACCTGTGCCATGGCTTCTGCCCTTGTCTCGCACCCGAAGATGCTGGAAGGCAAGTGCTGAGTCCAGCCGGCAGGCCCCGGCCGCTGCTTCAGTTGCCACACCCAGCAGACCTCGGCCAGCAGCTTTTGGGGTGGGGGAGGTGGCGGACGAGGGGGTGAGATCCAGGGAGGGAGCCCCCAAAGACCAGGCCTCGGCCTCAACCTGGGCCCCTTTAAGCCACGTGGACTTCTACTCCCAGAATTCCTCAGCCAGCAGAGCAGGATTCCAGCATAGCAGAGCTGGCTGAGGAATTGTGGGAGTTGAAGTCCACGTGGCTTAAAGGGGCCCAGGTTGGAGACCCTGGATTTAAGATTTAACGTGGCTCACCTGGCAGATACTGCTTTGGCTCTAAAATTTTAGGGAGGTGACCCGGATTAAAAAAAAAACAACCATTGGGGACACTTCCCTTAAAAGTTTTGCCCCATTTTATGACCTTTCCTGCCACCGTGATTAAGTGAATTATTGTACTGGATAAGTTAGTAAGATGGTCATTAAGCAAGCCTGGTTTCCCCAGGGACATAGCTTGCCAGAAGGTCACAAAAGGGGACTGCGTGACCTTGGGGCGTCATAGATGAGGGTCACTCGCCAAGCGCCTGAATGTTGACCCCCTGATCACTTGCAACGGCCACAACGTTTAAATTGAACAGCGGGGACAGAGAATTAATAGATACAGAACATTTCTGTCCCCAGCAACCTAAAATTAATAAGGATACCAGTGCATGCAAAATAGGTGTTTGTGCAGGTAAGATTACCAACCTTGATGCCAACCAAAACCAAGCATTTAATAGTGAATGCCATCCCATGTGCGTTAACCAAACAGGTGGCAAGAAAGTAGGGGCAGGCAGTCACAACACAGGTTATGTAGACAGTAAACGCAGCGTCAGGCATAAAGATCTCAAGTGCCTTTGTACAAATGCACAAAGTCTGGGGAACAAACAGGGTGAACTTGAACCACAAATACATGAAGATAGATATGATATAGTTGGAATAACAGGAACTGGGT
>BLBF01000198.1:166728-203196 GCA_015471245.1 Laticauda colubrina | reverse complement strand
TTTTGCTTTTTGGAAGATGGGAACCACATCAGCTCTTTTCCAGTCTCTGGTAGTTCCCCGGTGTTTTTTGAAAGGTATGGTGCAGCGGTTCTGCGATGACCTCTGCCAGCTCCTTTCAAACTCTGGGATGTGATCCATCAGGCCCAGACAAGATCATGAAGATCAGACAGGTTGTTCTCTTACGATTGTTTTTGCTTAATGTAACTTTTATTTCTGGTCTCTCTTTTACAGCTTTTTTTTTCGGTGGGTTGAGCTGCAGTTTCTTTTTGCGTGAAGACAAAGGATGCAAAGAATGAGCGAAGCAGTTCTGCTTTCTCTTTGTTGCCTGTTACTTCTTGCCATCTTCCCTCTTTAGCGGACCGAATGTTTCCTTGATTTTTTTTTCTTGTTATTTGTATGTTGGAAGAAACTTTTACTTATTATCTTTGACTTTTGTTTTAAGTCTTTGTTCGTTCTGAGCCTTTGCTCTCCTGACTTCGTCTTTGCAGATTCTGGCTACCTGCTGACAATTGTGTCTTAGTTGTATGTCCTTCTTTCCATTTTGTGTACTTGTCCTTTTTTTCTTTCAGTTTGCCAGAGAAAATCTTTGTGCAGCCACGCTGGTTTCTTCTTGGGTTTCTTGTTTTTCTTTCTCACTGGAATCGTGCTGGTCTGGGCTTCTATGATCTCACTTTTCAGAGTTTCCCCAGATTCTTGAGTTGTTTCCCCCTTTAGGATTTTCATCCATGCAATCTCTCCCCAGTTCTCTCTGAGTTTACTGAAATCAGCTCTTTTAAAATCCAAGACTCTGGCGTCCTTATGTCCTGTTGCTTGTGTTTGTGTTCGGTTGAATTCCAGTGTGACGTGGTCCCTCTCACCCAAGGCTCCGGCAGTTTCAACCCCCTCTGTCGCTTCTTCTCTGCTTGTGAGAATTACGTCCAGGATGGCTGTCCCTCTAGTTTCACCCTCTCTACCTTTTGGACAACAAAGTTGTCAGCTAGGTTGGTCAGGAACTTAGTTGATTTCTCACTTGGTGCAGAATTAGTTTTCCAATTGATATCAGGATAATTGAAGTCTCCCATGACTATTGTTGTGCGTTTCCTGCATATGTTTGTTAGTTGGTTGGCCAAAAGGACATCTAATTTTTCTGCTTGATTGGGTGGCCTATAATATACGCCTATGGCCCTGTCATTCTTTTCTCTTTTATATCGGCCCATATGCATTCGAGGTTTTCTTCTTTGGTTTCATGCATATCTGTAGCCATATAGTGGTCCTTTACATGCAGTGCAACTCCACTCCTCTTTGATGGGGTCTGGGTATTTTGAATAGTTTGTATCCTTCTACCAGTATGTTCCAGTCATGGGTTTCATCCCACCCAGTTCCTGTTATTCCAACTATATCATATCTATCTTCATGTATTCGTGGTTCAAGTTCACCCTGTTTGTTCCCCAGACTTTGTGCATTTGTACAAAGGCACTTGAGATCTTTATGCCTGACGCTGCGTTTACTGTCTACATAACCTGTGTTGTGACTGCCTATCCCTGTTCTAGTCCAACCTCCTGCTCAAGGCAGAAGACCTGATCATGCCATCCGGTCAAATGGTTGTGCAGCCTCTTCTAGAAAACTTCCAGTGACGAAACAGCCAGAACTCTGGGAAAGCAGTTTTTCCATTCTTTGTTCTCGTGGTCAGCAAATTTCTTCTTACTTCTAGGTTGAAACTTTCAAAAGCTTCTGCCCATTAATTCCCATCACTTGTGCCCCGGTTACGGGGGGCGGTTGCCCTTTAAGTCTGCCCCCAAATTTTGGCTGATCCAGAATGCGGCACCCAGCCTGCTTGTGCTCACCGGCCAGGCTTGGTGTGGCCACATCACCGCCCTGATGTTGTGGCAGCTGCTGCTTCCAAGTGCAACTGGCCGGGATAGCTGAAAGACCATCATCCCCAACCCGTCTCCTCTGTCCACACCAGATGGCCACAGAGCATCAGCTAAGGGTTCCCCCCTCACCTTAGGGGCATTGGAGGTCTCTGTGGGGCTCCCCCCACCCCCAGGGACAACCTCCCCATTGGCCCCACTTCAAGGGCTGCCAAAAACATGCCCTTCCCAGGGGGCCTTTGGGGGTGGCGCCTGTTAAAGAGTTTGTAGCTTTCATCCAGGACACAAGTAAATAATTCAGCAGGATTCATTTAATGAAGAAACTTCTTTATATGCAACAATACAAAACATGGTGCATGTATACGATACCCATGCAGCTCTTTCAACGTGGCAGAAGTAGAAGCCACCAGAACTCAGAATCAGCAGCTCACAAGCTGTGAGCACAGAACTTCTTTCTTAAGAGAGATCAACTGAGCCAAGCCAGGCCCAGGCTCCTAGCTGTTTGACCTAGCAAACAAGAGATCCTGTTTCGCAGTCACCAAACAGTTCCCGGTAGAATAACATGCAGGTATTAAGGTATCACTTTTACTGATTATAAAGGCCCTTTAACCGTCTCTCTCTCTCTCATCTAAACTGAGAGCCACAGAGTCAGGCAGGGATGCCCAAACCTGGCAGCACCTGGAGGATGCAGGGACTTCCAACACCTGAATTCCCCAGGTAGCTCTGCTGGCTGGGAATGCTGGGAGTTGAAGTCCACACATCTCCCAGGTGCCCAGGTTGGGAAACATCGTGTTAACGCACAACAAGGGTGCAGCACCTGACAGGAGGCGGCATGGAGGGTCTTGCCCATACAAGGCACCAAGGGGGCTCAGGGGGCCAGGAGGCATCACTGCATCACAGCCCCACCACCTCTTGGTCAGTCGGAGCCACGAAGCTCTTGGCAGCCCCCAACCAGCCTGGACTGAGCATGGCAAAAGGATAAGGAGGTTGAGCATGGCATGGGGAGACCACATCTGGTCCTCTTGCCAGATGTGGTCTTGAAGGCGAGGGTGAGGAGGTGGGCCTGAGCTCCTCAACTCTGGTCAGTACGTGAAGTGTTGTAAGTTGAGGACTATCAGTCCCAAAGATCTTTTGTAGGACGTGGAAATTCCTAACATTGAAGGGTGACCCCCATTTGGCCCAGATAGAAAAAAGGCCAGAGTCTCTCCCCCAGGAGGGGCCCCATCTGGAAGGTGTGGAGGGAAACCTCCGTCTCCGCATCCAGGAACTCCACTTCTTTTGCCTCACAGTCCAGCCTCACCCGCAGCCTCTGCCACGACCATTGCAGCTTCTGCTGAACCTTGGAGAAAATGACAAGCTCCCCCCCAACGCTCCTCCCCACGGCCCAGATTCCCTCCTGGGGGCTCAGCTGGAACCTCCCCTTCCTGTTGACGGACTCCTTGGCCACCCCGATGGCCCAGCATGCTGTGCCCCGCACCGGGGCATTGCTGTCCGTCTGTTGCACGGACACTTCCCACCAGTGCCATCCTGTGTTGAATCCTTGATTGCCCAGGACACAGAATTCCCGGTCGAACCTCTCTGGCACATCTGGGCAATTCTGGTATCTGTTGGCCCAAGTCACAGTGCGGCCCTGGCACAGGAGCCGGGGATGGGCGGTTGAGTCATTCAGCCTGACGTAGACTGCAGGACAGAGAACAGAAACTCTTTAAGATGGGCTGGGAACAGGGTGTCAACTCATAAAACATTTCTAAGGTCTTTTTAGAGTTACCAACAGAAAGGGAGGGGGGAAAGGGGTTTGGAAGAGCAGCGCGGCAGTTTGGAAACCAAAAGTGGATTCCACACATAGATTTTTAGAGATAGTAACCAGGTGACTGAAGTTTTTCCAAGCAAATATATAACTGGAAGACATGATTGATGACTCTGGGCTGCGGAGGGCAAAGCAGGGCGGGGCTGGGTACTTTGGTCCATTTGGTCCTCTCTGGAGCCAGAGATGCAGTGGCTGGCAAGCCCCCCCAAATGGAACCAATTCCTAAGTATGGCAGGTCTCTGCAGCCGGAGGTCAGTGGGGCTGCCTCTGAAGTGGGGGATTGTGGGCAGTTGGGGTGTCTGACCCACACTAGGCCCTGCGCTTACTTCAATTCCCCAGGGCACCTGGAGATAGCACTGGTCATCCTCGGCTCACAACTGTTCCTTTAGTGATGGCTTGAAGTTACAATGGCACTGAAAGGGTGACCTACAACCATTTTTCACACTTATGGCCACTGAAGCATCATGGCTGCAGAGGTCAGGGGTCCCCCATTTACTAGGTGCCTGGAGGGCTGGTTCAGGAAGGGCCCTTGCAAGGCAGGGGATGCCCAACATCTGCCACCCTCTACGGACTCCACCGGCTACAGAACGTTCCCTCTTCCTCCGTGTGCTGTTACCTTGAGGAGACCTTGGCTTTTCTGCAGCAGGTGCTGGGGAGGAAGGGATAGAAGTTAAAATCAGGGGCTTCTCCAAGCCCCCCACCCCACTTCTCACAGGGCCCAGCTCAACACCGAGGCCCCCGCTGTGCACTTCTATGCACGGGAAGCTCTGAGCGCCCTCCCCCGTGGCTCTTTTCTGGAAGGGCCAAGGGGTGGGAGGGAAGGGCCGGCTCCGCCTGGCTGCTGAGGGACCCCACTCCCCCCCCCCAGAGGCTGCCTTTGGGGGCCCCTCCAGACTCGGGGCTTCCACCTCACTGAGGAAGACACTCTTGGCAGGCGTCACTCCTGGCGATGTGGGGAAACCGCTGCTGTGAGGCTTGGTGAGGCCTGATGGTCTTTGCAAGCTCCTCCCCCACTGACTCCCCCCCACCAGCCCCAGGGGGTTTACCTGTGGTCAGAAGTCGCTCCAGGTTCTCCCTGGTCAGAGTTGCCTGCAGAGAGGCTGAGATTCGGAGGAGGAAAGGAAAAAAACGGGTCCGGGATGAGAAACAGCCGCCCATGAGCAGAAGCCACCCTGTTGGCAGCAGCGTCTCGGTCCCTGCCAGGAGCCCACTGAACCCCCACCCCAAGAAGCATGGTTGGGGGTAATGAGTGATCAGTGGAAGTGACGGCCCTCCCTTCACCCAGCCAGAGGTTGGATGGAGCCGGTTTGGGTCTGGCTTCCCCGAGATCCCTCAGTAGGAAGGGGGGCAGAAGGAGGGCCCAGAACTCCTGGGGCTCCTCCTGAGGGCCCAAGACCCCCAGCCCCCTGCTGAAAGGGCCCCTCACCTTTGTAACTGTCCACATTCTGCCTTACAGAAGCGTTTTTCACCAAGAGGTGGCGGAGTCTGCCTTGCAGCATGGGAGAGATGCTCCCTACATGCCCCACCACATAACTCCGGCACCTGCGACACAAGGAGGGTGGCTGTCAGGGGTCCAGCAGTTACTCCAATTAAACCATGAGCCTTGAGCCACACTCCCCAAACTAAAGAGGATTTATTTGGAGGTAACATTCCACGTCCGGCACGAACCTGGGCATCGCCAACACTGAGATACGTAATTCACTGTCACCCTTGATCCTGCTTTCCCCGCCCCCCCCCCAGGTGTATCATCCAATGAAAAATGTCCATAGCCAAGAGTCATCGATCATGCTCTCCAATTAGATTTTTTCCTTCAGAAGCTTCAGTCATCTAATCAGTCTTAGAAGAAAATATGAATGGAATGTACTTTCAATTCCACACTGCCGCTTGTTCTTTGAAACTCCGCCCCCCTTTCTGTTGTCACTATAAAACGTGTATACAAAATGTTTTATGACTTGGCAATGGCTTCACACAGCTACCCGGCTGCCTCCCCGCAACACAGAGGGGCTGATTGAGGGCTGGGTTGGCCGTGGGGTGTGTGAACCAAACCGGTCCTTTCCAGCATTTGCCAGGTGAGTACAGGACTCAGCTTTTTCAAACCTGAGTTTAGCATGTGGCGTGAATCCTGGCTTGTTTGCGATGCAACCATTGTTTGTTGCCTTGATCGTAACCAACTCTTCACACTGAACCAGTGCAGAGTTCAGTACAGAAGCGAGGAAAGTCACAAACTCAACACAAATGTCAGTGTGATTCTGATCTTACTGTACCAAGGACTAAGGGGTCCAACGAAAGAAACCAGGTTTCCTGCAACAACTGAGTTTCCACCACTTCCCTCCACCCCAAGTGGACAGTCTGCCCAGGGGATCGTCCGAATGGCTACGGAGAACAGCGAACCTCCAGCAGAAGAGGAGTTCCCCTGAGGGTCCTTGGGGATCGGCTATTTTCTTGCAGACCTTTCATTACCCAACTGAGCAACATCATCAGTGCTACAGGGGAGTGCGGTTTGCTCTCCTTTCACCTACAGGTAACCCTCAACTGTTCATTTTGTGAACGTTCAAAGTTACAGCAGTGAAAAAACTGCCCTCCGACCATTTTGCAGAGTTTCAACCTTTGCAGCGTCCCCACGGCCATGGGATCCAAATGCAGATGATTGGCAACGGGGTCACACTTATGACCATTGCTGGATCCCAAGGTCATGTGGCCTTCAGACAACCAAAGCCCATGGTGAAGCCAGCTTCACTTAACAACCAGGTTACTAACCTATCAACGGCAGCGATACGCTTAAAAAGTGTGGCAAGAAAGGTAAAAAAACCTCAGTTAATGACTGTCTCACTTAGTAACAGAAATCTTGGCTTCAGTTGTGGTCATGAGGTCAAGTCCTGTCTGCAGTCCTGGCTTCCCCTGACAGTATTGCTGGGACTGTTGTTCTCTCCTTGGGGGCTCCCTGGTTAGCCTCCGTTTTGCTGTTGGATTTTCGGTCTGCGTTGATGGTGCCTCATCTGTGTTGTTTACAATGCCTGAGCAACCACTGAGGCATAAACGGCTCCCCAGCTGAGACCAACCTACTTGTGCATCAAGAGGGAGCGAACACCACTCCCTCCCAGCACTGATGGTGTTACTTAGTCAGTGTTGTGTCCCGTCAACAGCTGCCGCAGCAGGCAACAGACTCGGGCAGTAGTGAGGAGGTTGGGGAGGAACGCGGGACAGTCTTGGAGGCTGAGGAAGGTTCGGATGAGAGCTCTGGGTCAGAGGCAGAGATGGGGCCAGAGCAGCCTGGCAGTCACCAGCTGCCTTCAGCCTTGGACAGCACTGAGGTGGGGGAGCTTCTGAAACTGGTGCCCAGCCTGCGCATACACAGAGCTGCCAAAAGGAAGGAAGAATTACAAACTCAGGGTCAATGTGGGAGTAAGGCCACAGGTAGACAATGAATGCCCCCTCCCATCAGGATTAAGAGAGAAGCAAAAGGGGAGGGGGCTTTTGCAGGAAACAACTCACTCATTTGTTTGAGCCTTGGGAGATCTGTCTGTATAACCCAGCCCTTCCCTGTCAGCACTGAGTGTGGAACTATTTACAAGGCAGCGTTCCAGGATTGATAAGGCCTGAGCTAATTAGCAAACCTTCGCAAGACAGTTTGCCAAGCCGTTGGCTGACTGTAAATGAAATAAATTTACCTTAATATAATAAAAGAGGTTTTGCCAGGACCCAGAACTGACTTCGTGCTTTTTGGGGAGGCCTAGGACCGAACAGTCAGGTAACAAAACGTCTGCAGGAAGTCAGTTGAGCTCCTAGAGCACCAAAGACCTCACAACCAGCATCTCTTGGCCACAAAATCCGAAAGGATGCAGCCACACCAGAAATTCTGAGTACAAGCCGACCCACAAAGCCAGGGGTGGGGAAGGGCAAGATGGCGCCTACCTGTCTACTGTGTCCTGGATGCCCTGAAAGAGGAGAAGAGAGAAATGGGTGCCGGCCCTGGGAAGGGTGGCCAGTCTCCCCACCCTGGAACCCTCTCTGCTCCCTCCCACCTGCAAGAATTCCCCATCCAGCTGACGGCACTTCCTCGCTGTCTGGGCCATCAGGTGTTGCAAGCAGGAGGCCTCCCTGGAGAGCTGGGCCAGGGTCCCCGCCCACTCAGCCTCCATCTTCTCCTCCTGTTTGGCCAGCCAGACCAGCCAGACCAGCTGCCTCTCCCGAAGCAGCTCCTGCAAGGACTCCAGTGCCAGGCCCACCTGCTGCTTCTCGGTGGCAAGTAGCTCCTGTGGGGCAGAAGAAGAGGGGGGACTCAGAGGGAGGGGGGAGATTTGCTAGGGATGCCTCCTGCCCCCTCCCAGGAGACTCACCTGGCACTCCTGCCGGCTCTGCTCCTCGGCCTGCCTCTGCTCCAACAACTTCTGCTCCTCCTTCCTCAAGGGCTCCAGGAGGCCATCCAGCAAGTCCTGCACGTGGAGGAGAGGGTGCCATTCCTGGGTCCCAAATGGCAGCGCTCCCATCCAGGGAGGGGGCCACAGGGACCCCCATGCCTCACTCAAGGAGAGGCCCTGCTGGGGGCCCTAAGGGGCAGGCAGGGGCCCACAAGGAGGAGAGTAGCTGAGAATTGGTCTCCCCCACCTTCTCCTCTCTCGCTGCCCAAAAAGATCCTGGTTCTCCTCTGCCATTTTTTAACTTGGTAACCTTTGTGAGCCTCTCACTGCTGCCACGAAGCTCTTCCCATCTTTCAGGGGACTTTGGGGGACCCCTGTGCCTGCCCCCCAAAAGAGCTGATGCAGTGCCTCAGGGAGTTGGTGCCTACCTTGTACCCTTTTGCAGCCTCGGCCAGAGAGAGGAGGGGGTGCCCCTGGTGCCCCTCTAGGCAGCTGGGGCAGAGGAGGCTCTTCTCATGGGAGCAGAAGCTCTGCAGGGGCTGCCCGTGTTCCTGGCACAGCCGTTGGTCGCTGCTCTCCTCTTGGGTTCCCTCCGACAGCTGGAGCCGCTTCACCAGGCGAACCACGTTGGCCAGGGCCCGATTGGAGCAGGTGCTGCTGGGCTCCACCTTGGCTCTGCACTGGGGACAGGAAGCCTCAGGGCCCAACTGGGCCAAGCAGCCACAGCAGAAGTTGTGCCCACAGGATAGGACCATCGGCTGTTCGAAGAAGTCCAGGCACAGCGGGCAGGTGGCCTCCTGGCTCAGCTCCCCCAAGACCATCTTTTCCCCTGAGGTTGCCATGGGGCTCTTCAGTCCCCTTTCCTCCTTTGCTGCACCTGGAAGAGAAAGCTGCTCATTGGCTCCTTCTGGGAGAGCGCATTTCTCAGCCCCTCACCCAGAGAACAGAGTGCTCTGAAGCCCTCCTCCAATTAAATGGCTTCTTGAAAAGGGGGAGGGGTTGCCCAGTAGCCAGAGAAGAGGACAAAGGAAGCCCCCTTGGGGTCTGGGGTGGCCTCTTTGGGCATCCATCCGATCGCTTCGGTTCCCTCAAGCTCAGCCTGGCCAGACCTCCGGCTGACGTCGTGATGAGACCACAAGCATCAAACGAAGGTTTCCGTTCCTGCGCTGGCTTCTTGCCATTTGTGGGCTCTGGACGGAGCTGAAAGCCACCTTGAAGGGGTGGCAAAGTTAAGGAGAAGAACTTGGTGAGGTTCTAGGGGAGAACGCAACTCCCCTGTCAAAACCCCGAATTTGTTCTTTATGCCACAATGGAGAGAAGAGCAGGCCAAGATGGATGCTAAAAAGTTGGGACAGCTGAGGAACATCTAAGTACAGTGCTGGAGTGGAGATTGGGAACAGTGTTTGGAGAAGGGCGAGAAGAATCTATATTATTTGTAACTACCCCAAAAACTATAACAGAGAAAAATTAAAAAATGTGCTAGCGGCAGATAGAAGAAGAATTTGGAAATATGAAGAGTTTTAAAGATTTTTAAAAAACTTAAAATTTGAAAAGGAACCAATCTAGAAGAATATTAATTTGGAATTGGCAGTCAGGCAGGATTTGGCATTAAAAGGCATTAATCTGAATGCTGGAAGTAATTGTTCTAAAAAGGAGTAATATTTGGTTTTTGAAATTGGTGAAGCTAAATAAAGAAACAGAAAAAGAGTGGCTGTGAAACTGGGTTAAAAGTGCCACTTGCTGATGAAAGAAAAATTCAAACTAACGACATTATTAAAAGGAAAAATTGAAGAAGGAATAAAAGAAAGCCATTGTAATAAGACCCCCTGGATGTTGGAATATATTGTAATCAAAGAGTAAGGATATTGGAGGATACCACCTCTGGAATTCCTGGTGTTTTGGACTGATCAACTGGAAATAAAGATTTGAGGACATTGAAATTTAAAAACAAAGAAGAGACACTGGTTTAAATAAAATAAAATTAACTGTGTTGAGGTAATTCCCCATTAGGAGAATGAGCGCATACAGGGAGATGTATAGAGAGTAGTGTTTGAATAATACACACAGTACACAGATACACTGTACAGTAAATGTAGGTTTTTACTTCCAGAAAGTTAAGCAAAGTTCAAAATAAGCAATCCAAAGTCATTAACAAATTTCAGTCTGTTTTCAATCCAGGGATAATCCAAATATCAAAGTCCAGTGTCAAAAAACAGTTCAGTATCAGACTTACATTAAATCCAGTAATATCAGTCAATTAGAAGAAATGGAGCAAGGGCAATACTTTCCAACAGAAGGAAACAGAGATACTCACTCAGACACATTCTCTTCTGAGACTAAGACAAACCAGGTTTCTGGCTCCATCTTGTGGCCGTTTGAGAAACCACACCCAATTGCAGTTTTTGCAATCTCTTCAAGACATAATACTAAAATGTTTATCCTGATTTATATATTTCTAACCCAAATACCCGTTAGGTGACTCATATTCCTAACGAAGTGGATACTGGACAACTGCAATAATAAGCAATATAAAAATGAGTGAAATATGTCAGGACATTTGAGCTATGAATGTTGGATTTATGCACTAAAATACAGAAGAAAATTCAGAAATGGCAACGGCAGTCGAAATAGGAGGAAGAGAAAGAACAAAGAAGGGGGAGGCGTCCGAAGAAAGAGGAACCAGTGAAACAGAACAAATGCAAAAGGAGAAAGAAGTTGAAGGTGAGATATCAATGAGACAGAATAAAATAAATAGGGGGGAATATTGAGATTGAAATGGCGATAAATGACATGGTGAGGGAGAGACAGAGAGGAGATCAAAGAAGGTGGGGGCAAACTTTGAGAAAAGGGAGAGAAAATATAAGGGAATGATGCCAAATGGAGGAAGGACTAAGGGAAAAAGCCACAAGGTGACAGTAAAACGGCAAGCAAGCTAAGAAAAGACGAAGTAACATAAAAGAAAGCCTTAAGCGATGGAGAAAGACTAGAAATGGGGAAAAAGGGAGAGTCCACATGAAGAGGTGTATTTGCAGTAGACATCTATAATAGATTTTGAGGAAATGGGGGGGAACATAATAGGGGATAATATAAATTAAGAGGGACTTTTTGAACATGGAAAGAATGGGGGCAAGGGCAGCTCCAAAGACCAAAGGAGCATCGAAAGGTGCATTGTCAGCACACGAACACAAGATGAAGGCAACTGGAGACGGACTCATATGTTTTTCATGGATTCAATATTTTGTTGTCCACTTGCACAAGGCAATGAGGATATTCGAACCTGGCCTTGAATGCAAGACTGTATGTTGGCAAGCGCCCCCCCCCCCCCCCGAAGAGAGAAATGTTCCAGGAAACCCTAAAAAGGCAGCGTCTTATCTTTGCCTGGATGAAGAAAAGGAGAAACTTCTTTGAGAGACCAACCTGCTTCCCTGCCCCTCTCTCAGCTCCAGGGCGATGGGATGGAGACCAGGCCCTCCCCGGTTGGGGCCCTTGACCTCACCCGCGAGGGACCTCCGGTCTGCCGGGCGGCGGGCGGAGAGGGAGGCAGCTTCGGCCGGGGCGCCTGCGCAGTGGAGCGGAAGGGCCGCCGGCGCTTTCGGTTTCGTTTCCCGGCTGGCGGCGCCCCTGCCACGCCCCTTCCTGGGAGGCCTCGCCCCTCCTGCTCCCCCTCCGCCGGGGGGGGGGGCTGCCTGGGACCCCCTAATCCAGTGGAGGGCAAGACGGGATCCGGGGAAGGGACCGGCCCCGATCCCCTGGCGCTGCGCAGGGGGTGTCGGAAGCGGGGCCGAGGGGGGGGCCCCGGGGGGGGGGGGGTGGCTGTTTGGTTTGCCCAGTTTTTTCTTTTCTCTGTCAGAGGCCTGTAGGGGACGAGCATCAGCGCCCCAACGTGCCTCCCGTCCCTGTCCTATGGTCTCTTTTTAATTTTGCTTATAGGTATCCATTTCCTGTATTCATGAGGGTGTTTATACTTATCCCTTTGATCTTGTAAGCGATTGACCCATCAAAAAGATCAACAAAGTATCAGTGCATGGATGGTGCCATGAGAGGTGGGCGTCCTCCACCTTGATCCAAATAAACACGATATTCTTCCTCCCAATACTCATTTCGTATTGTTTAGGCGTCTCTTATACTTTTGCTCTTCATTTTCTGAATCTCCCTCTTATATGCAGGCGTACACACACACACACACACACACACACACACACACACACTATTTTCTCCCCCTTTTTTTTCTAGCCGTTTTAAATTTTTTCTCCCGTATCATTATAATGTCTTTTTGACCATATTCCCTTATTTATATCATACACAAGGGATCTGTCTTTGGTGCAAATGCTCTCTGGGGACATAAAAGGGTCAGGAAGTTGTAGACACACTTACGGTAAATGAACTTAATTGTTACTAAAAGTCATGTTCACTGCTATGACATCCCTGTAAAACGTGAGAACTTGTTTCTCTTTTTTTTTAATTCTTTGAAACTTTGCATAAATATTTTTTTAAAAAGAGTGAAGAATCATCAGGTACAACACTTAGTCACAGGGTACAATAAGCAAATAGAATAGAGTAGAACTCTTTATGGGCCAAGTGTCATTGGACACCGGAGGAATTTGTCTTTGGTGGAATTTGACTCTCTGGAGTCTGTGTCTGTCCTGTTGGGTTGCAGAACCAAACCAGACGGTGATAGAGGTGCAGATGAGAGACACAATCATTCCTCCGGAGAACCGGATCAGCGGCTCCTTTTGGGCAGTTTGAGCTTCCTGAGTTGGCGCAGAAAGAACATTCTTTGTTGCGCTTTTTTGATGACGTTGATGACGATGATGTGATATAGTAGAACCTAGAAATTTGAAGGTCTCTACTGTTGATACAGTGTTATCCAGTATTGTAAGATGTATAAGATCTAGTATTGTAGGTGGTATTGTGGGAGTTTTGAGTGTGTTCAGTTCCAGATTGTTCCGGTTACATCACAAGGTTGTAAATCACACTATTGTTAAGCAAATCCAGCTTCCTCGTTGGAATCTGGCTGGGAAGGTCACAAACCACAATCCCGCAACTACAAGATGCCGCAACCATCAGGTGGTGCCCTGGTGGCTGAAACACAATACTACAGGCAGACTCTGCCCACCGGCTCAAGGTTGACTCGGCCTTCTGTCCTTCCAAAGTCAGTAAAATGAGGACCAAGATTATTGGGGGTCAGGATGTGGACTCTCAGGCTGCCTAGGGCCTTCTGGGAGTTGAAGTCCTCCAGGCTGAAAGTTGCCACGGTGGGAGGCCCCTGTGGCTTAGGCAGCTGTAAAGCACCGGGAAGCGGTAGAGCAGACTTTAAGTGCTTATTGCTCGCTTACAGATGATGAGCCACTTGCCAAGTAGCCGAAGTGCAATCACGAGGGGTTGTGTGTGTGTGTGAGACAGTGCTAAGGACCAGGGGTGGGTTGCACATCCCTTTTGCCGAGGCCCTTTGTAACTCTCCGGGACTGACCTGTGTATCCTTTTCCTCCTGGAGCTCAGTAGCCACATCTGAGAGCATCACCTATGCTAGATTTGCGCATCTATGTTGAATTCAGATGCCGGATTGAATGAAGAGGAATTCAGAAAAGGCAAATTCACCCCCATATTCATTTCATTGCCAGAGAGGGAAGGACACCGACTTTTGCTCCACCGCCTGCTTATCCTTGGAAAGTGCTAGTTTAGGATACAGAGAGGAGACCCGTCACCCAGCTGGCAAAGAGCCGGGAGAGTTGCTGATTAGTTTGGAGGTCGATGGGCCTCCACATTCCTTTCCATTTATTCAGTTCTTCTTGCGGGAGGCTTGGAAAGAGACACACACGGAGCAGTCTCGATATCTAGAGCCAGGCTGGGGGAAGAGTCCGCCTGTTTTGGTTTCCTCTTATCTTTCCGCAGCGAGAGATTAGTCAGAGGAACAGTTTGCTCCCCAGAGTTGTGGGTGCTCTTGGTCACTGGAGGTCTCCAAACAAAGAAAGGACAAGCATTTCTCCAGGATGGAATAAGAGCTGTTGCCTTGGACAGGGGGGTGGACTAAAGACCTAACAAATCTAACAGAGATGGAAGAGTTGGAAGGGACCTTGTAGATCATCTAGTCCAACCCCCCCACCCAAGCAGGAGACCCTACACCATTTCTGAGACCATTTCAGTCCGGTCTCTTCTTGAAAGCCTCCAGGGAAGAAGCTCCCACAACTTCTGAGGGCAACTTCTCTTCCAGGGGTTGCTTGTTCTCCCTGTCAGAAATTTGAATCCCTCCTTGTTCAGTTTCCATCCATTCTTCCTTCTCTGGCCTTTGGGGGCCTTGGAGAGTAGCTGCACCCTCCTCCTCCTCCTCCTCCCTGGAGCAGCCCCTCACATATTGCAAGGCTGCTCTCCTGTCTGCCCTGGTCCTTCTCTTCCCTAGACCAGCCAGGCCCGGTTCCTGCAACCATCTTATGTCCAGCCCCCTCCTCATGCTGGTTGCTCTTCTCTGCACTTTTTCTAGACTCTCAACCTCTTGTTTATAAGGTGGTGACCAAAACTGGACGCCGGACTCTCGGTGTGGCCTTACTAAGGCTTTATAGACTGGTATTAGTACCTCCCTTGATCTTGACTGTATCCCTCTTTTAATACAACTTAGAATTGCATTGGCTTTTTTGGCTGCACACAGCTGGCTCCTATTTAGCTGGTGTCCACTCAGACTCCAAGATCCCCTCCCAGTTCCTGCTATTGAGCCCAGTTGCACCCAGTCTAGATGTGTCCCTTGGGTTTTTCTTGCCTGAGTGCAGGAGTTTCCTTTCCTCTGCACTGAATTTCATTTTGTTAGATACGGCCCCGGGTTCAAGTCTGTCAGGATCCCTCTGGATCTTGAGCCCGTCTTCTTGGGTGTCGGCTATTCCTGCCAGCTTAGCCTCATCTGCAAGGTTGGTAAGTTTCCCTTCCGTTCCCTCCTCTAAGTGGTGAATGAAGACATTGAAGAGTCCTGGGCCTGAGAGGGAACCTTGTGGGCCCCACCGCTCCCTGCCCTCCCAGGTAGACGTAGACCCATGAAGGACTTACTCCTTGAGTACCGTTTGCCAGTCAGGGGCGAGTCCATCTCGTGGTGGTTCTATCTGTTCCACTTTTTCCTAGCTGACTAAGAAGTAGGTTGTGCCCTACTTTGTCGAACGCCTTGCGGAAATCTCGATATATGACGTCCACGGTATTTTGCTGGTCTGCGAATTGAGTCGCTGTGTTGAAGAATGAAACGAGATTGGTTTGGCGTGATCGGTTCTTAACAAACCCGGCCTGACTGCGAGGTGTTACTTTTCTTGTTGCTCCAGGTTGGCAGATCTGTTTTTTTTTATCATCTTTTCCAGAAGCTTCCCGGGTGTTGATGTCAGGCTGATTGGTCTCCAGTTTCCTGGGTCTCTTCTGGTCTTCGGTATTACCACCTTGAAATCTTCTCAAAACGTTCTCAAAGGTTTTGCTTTGTCAAAAAGGCCACTGATTTCCCTTGAGGAGGAAGAAGCTACTCTCATACCCATCAGCCTGACCTCAATACCAGGCAAGATTCTGGAAAATCAGATCATGCCAGACAAATCTTGCAGGACGCAATATGGGCCGTTAAAGGCAAAGACTTCTCATGCCGGAAGCTTCCTCAGTTGTGATGGGGGAAGGAGACTTTTGGCTGGTCTGTTACCTTCCACCATGCAGACATCCCTGAATCTGCAGCAGCCTCTTTTTCGGATGGGGAGAAATTGGGCTTTGGCTAGAACTCCTTTCCTAGAGTTCAAAGTCTGCCAAAATATAATTGCGGCTTGGACAGGGTGAGCCATGGGGGGGGGGGGGGGGGGAGAACGCGGGAGTTGTCATTCAAGCTGTGTGGGGAGCCGCGAGTCACCCATCCCGGCCTCCAAAACTCAAGGCTGGGGAGCTTTAATGGCGGAGGTGGAGACTTTTGGTCCCTGCTGGGCAACCGAGGGGGCTCCCCTTCTTCCCTCAGCAAAAAAGGCGGGAAAACCTTCCAGCTGTTTCTGAGCCTAAAAGGCGGGAAAACCTCCCAGCACCACATAGGCCGGGCGAGCCTGAGTGGGTGGGGCCTGAGTAACAGCCCTTCCCTGCCTGGAAAAAAGAAGCTTCTGGAAGCTCCTCCTGCTGGCCTCACTTGGCTCCCTGAACAGAATTTGGCAAGGGGACCAGAAACAACAGGCTCCCCCGGCCCACTTTTCCTCACCGATGTCTGGCTGGTCGGTTCGTTGGATCACCCACCGCTTTCTTGCCCGTTTCCCTCAAGTGGTTTGCCATTGCCTCTTTCTGGGAGCTGAGGCAGAACGACTGGCCCAAGATCACCTAGCTGGCCTCATGCCTGCCCCCCCCACCCAAACTCCAAAAGATGGTGACCACATGACCCCGGGAGGCTGCGACCCACCGAAATATGTACACACTTAGTTGCCAAGTGCCCAAATTTTAATCATCAGGATGCGAGGACCGGGTGTCACTTTTTCCAGTGCCGCTTTGATTTTGAACAGTCACTAAACCAAGGACTGTAAGCAAGACTACCTGCATATACATATGGCTGCCCACCTATCTCTGCACCGATTTTTGTAGTCTTTTATTTTTGACCAATCACACTTCAGTTGAACTGAGGGATGATGAGAAGCTAAATCTTTTCAAGGAAAAACAAAGGAAGTCCAGTTGCCTTTTTAAAAAGCACCCTTGGGGTGATCTGTTTTATGACCAAGCTGGGCAGGCCCCATGATGGCAAAGGAGTCCTGCTAAATCGTTTACAGGCAGGGGCCGCAAAGTGGACGGGAGCAGATACTGGCGAGGAAAATGGAAACGGCTTTCCAATCTTTCCCTCCCCAGGGGAAAACCTCAGAATTATGGGACAAAGAGCACCATACTTTCACACTACAAAGTCAACTGTGCAAATTTAAGATGAATCTCCACATAACTGTGAGTTATACCTTATGATTCCAATAAAGAAACTTTGTATGGAAGCCTTCGTAGAGTTTGCCTGTCTGTCTTCATATTCCGCCAGCAATTTTAAAGACAAGAACATTAAAGACAGAAGGGAAAACCTCAGAATCCCCCTGAAATAAAATGAAGTTTGGCCGTGGAAATGTGTATAAAAACTTAAACCTTCTACGCCGCACCCAAACAACCATGGGGTTTCTCCTGCACGAAAGGAGCATCTGAGGACGGGAAGAGACGGTGGCTCCCCCCTTTGTGACCCCCATCAGGCCAGTTGCTGGAATGCGGGATGTTCACCTTCTTGGGGACCCTCAAGGATGGGTTGGGGGAGGGGAGGGGAACAAGGTCCCCTTTTATGCCCTCAACTCCCAGGGTTGCCCAAGAAACTCACCCTTCAACCTCTGCACACCCCACTCAGCCCTCTACACACCGGCTTGTACCATTTTTGTTTTATTTACATGTTAAAGAACCAGAAGATTTAACATACAGTAAGATGAAACAGAGCCCTAGAAGATGAACAAGTGGGAATAAAAGAAACAGTAGAAAAAATATACAGTCAACGTAAAAAACTCAAGAGGGCCGCCTCTCCTCTTCTGAAGGGCAGCCGCCCCCGAGGGGCAAAGAACATGCGGTGGCGATTGTGCCAAGGACATAACACGGTTGCACTCACTCCGGGTCCAGGGAAGCCAACGAGGGGAGAAGGGGGGGGGGAATAAATAAAGAACCTCGAGTGCCGGTGGGGGGAGTGAGGAGGCAACTTTCCTCCCCCACCTGAGAGGGGAAGGGGCTCCAAGGTGGAGCACGGAGGGGGGAGCGCACCCCACTCCAGGCCGTCTCTGTCTCTCCGGAGAAGGAGCGTCACCAAATTAAAACTCGCTAAATGCCGGATAAAAACTACACAAGGCTTTGGAGTTCAAGGCGGCCTCCACTCTAGAGCAACCTGTACACAGTCCCAGCGCCCCCCCCTCCAACCGAAGCACAAACAGGGTGGGGGACCAGCTGTCGCCCCACTGCGGTCTTGGGGAGGAGAGGGGAAGTCAGCGGCCGAGCCTTCCCACGCTGACCCCCCCCCAGGGGGAGCCCCTCGCTCGTCCCGCTCTTCCGGTTCCGATCCTGCAGAACCGGCCTCCTCTTCTGGCCTCCCTCCCGCCGTCCCGTCTCTCCTCGCTTGCCCCGCAGCCGCCTAGCTGGAGTCCGAGTCGCTTGTGTCCGAGGAAGAGGAGGAGGAGCTGGAGCTGCTGGAGTCGGAGCTGGAGCTGCTGGCACTCAGGCGGGAGATGGGCAGCTGCTGGGCAGACTCCAGTTTCTCATTGGCTGCAGGAGGGGAAGAACAAGGGAGAGGAAGGTGGTCAGCCTTGGACCAGGAGAGGCAAAAAAACCCCATCCCTCCCCCAGAGCCCATGGCGCCTGCTGCGGCTGGAGACCGACTGACCTTTCTTGGGCGGCTTCTTGGCAGAGTTCAGCTGCCCGCTGACATCCTGCAAGCGCCTCTCCAGCTCGCGCTTCTTCTCCAGGGTCAGCTCCTCCTTCGTCTTGCCCACCGGCTTCTTCAGGGCTGCAGAGGAGAATCCTGGTCAAGGGACTCCCGTGGGGCTAGCCACACACGCACAAAGCCTGCTAGCTGCTTTGGCTGGGCAAAGGACAAGACGTCCGTCCGGCAACAAGAGGCCATCCAGCTGGGGCCCGAGACTCCTACTGCTGCCCCGTAACAAGCCTTGTTTCAGATTGCGTGGTCTATGAGCCCACCCAACTGGTTAAACCGTGGTTAAAAGAAACCACAACTAGTACTGTAAAAGGTGAGCCCAGCAACCAGGGTCTCCAGGCCTGAAAAGGCCTTGTGGGAGTCAAACCTTGGGAAGAGAAGGGCAAGATGGATGCTCCCCCACCCTCCTCCTCCTCCTCCAGACAAAACCTGCCAGACCAGAGAAAACAGCAGCAAGAGCCGCAGGGGGCATCTGGGCAGCGTGATGTGCAGTGGAAGAAGTTGGCTGGAAGGGGATGCAACTAAGTGTTGCCTAAAACACCATTGATCAGGACCCTCGGAGGAAATCCAAATTGAGACCAGAATCCTGAAATTAAAGGCTTTGTCTTTTTAGAGAGTTTTCTGCTCCTCTCCACCTCCCCAGCTGGCAACCTGGGCAGTGAGGCCAGCACCAATGGGCACACCCTCCCAAATGACCCCCATAAAACAGGGCTGGGCGATGGGGGGGCTTCCCAGGCAAATCCAGCTGCCCAGAGGAGGAGGGAGTCCAAGGACAGACCCACAAGAGGAAGATGGAGGAGGAATGCAAAACTCAAGGTTGTAAAGCAGCTGCCGCTTTCTAAAGGAATCCCTGAAGGGCTGCAACTCCTCCTCCCAAGCAGACAAGACAGGGAAGGTCACAGCCGCGGTTATCAGGCTGATGGCATACCCAGAGATTTCTCTCCCCCACCCCCCCAAAAAAAAAAATCTTTATGTGGTTTTCCTATCCAGCCTCCCTGGTAAACAAGGTCAGCATGAAATCCTCCCTGGGATCAGGACTGCCTGCGCCATGAAGGGAGATGCCATCTCTACCCGGGGGAAGAGGGGCTGCCTGAACCTAGCCCTGACACCCTCCCCAGAGCCCTAGAGCGCCAACGTAGAGTCGCCGCCACCACTGGAGGAGGAGGACCAATCCAGGCTGTTTTGCAAAAACAAAGGCAACGCGGGAGAAAGATGGGGCAGGATGAGACACGTACCTGCCTGCCATGAAACAAGGCAAGGCAGATTGCCAACCTAGTCCAGAGGGAGCCCTTTCTGCCAGCCCCCTCCCCTCCCCCCAATTGCAGGCACAGCCCTTGGGCGTCGTCAGAGCAGCCTCCCCATGGAAGTGGGAGCACCACACCCAGACTCACTCTCGCTGTAGGGCTTCCGAGGCTTCTTGCGCAGGCAGGAGAGGACGTAGTGCTCCAGCTCCCGCAGCGTGGAGGCCTTGAGGGTTTCGAAGTCGATCTCGATCTCCTCCGGGTTGGAGTCCCTCAGGGAGGGCTCCCGCGACTGGATGATGTGCACCACCCGGCCCAGCTTCTCCCCGGGCAGCTTGTTGATGTCCAGGCTGAGCTGGCGCTTCTCGTCGTAGCTCATGGGCTTGCTCTCCTCCTCCTCCTCCGAGTCAAAGAGCACGGGCACCGGGGGAGCCACCACCGCCTTGGGGACCGACTTCTTGGCGTTCCTGGCCGGGGGGGGGAAGAGGGGTGTTCAGGTGATGGGCAGCCCACTGGCACTCACACGCCAGAACGGGGTGAAGGGGGTTGGTGAGGGGGGGAGCAGCAGCTGTCAGACTGTCTTGGCTTGTTTTCACACACAGAGCTCGCCACGGTCGATCCGTCGGGGAAAGAGAGTCATCACCCAGCTGATGTCTCCCCCTTGCGCCACATATCCCTACTACTCACTTGCTCCCGCCACTGCTCCCGCTGCCTCCTCCGGCCTTCTTCGACTTCTTCAGCTGGGCCGGGTGAGCGTGACCCTCTTCGTCTCCCGCTTTGGCTTTGCGCTTGTCCAACTTTTTCTTCTTCTTCTTCTCCTTCTTGTCGCGCTTCTTCTTGGGTTTGGAAACCGGCCCCTGGGAGAGGGCTGCCAGCTGCTCGTGCACTGCCCGCAACTGGAGGAGGAAAGTCAGAGGGAGAAATTGCCTAGCCCCCCCCCCTTCTCTCCCCTGGCTCCCACAAAGGCCATGGGGGGGGGGGCTGCCTCACCTGTTCCTGGAGCTCAGCCAGCCGATTGGCCCGCTCCTCTTCGGAGTCCGAACTCTCCTCCTCGGAGTCTGAGGAGCTCTCACTGCTGCTCTCATCTTCGTCCCCCTCTTCGTCGTCATCCCCCTCTTCGTCATCATCCTCTTCCTCCTCGTCGCTGGAGGAATCATCTGTGGAAGACTTCATCAGAAGCCCCGGCTGCGGGAGTGATGTTGAGGGGGGGCTGAGGTTGAGGGGCTCATCGGGCATCTTGGCGTAGCTGAATTCAAAGACGTCCTGCAGGACCGTGGAGACAAATCCCCCCCATTATTGCTCTGGTCCCCGATAGGGGCCCCCGCATCATCGGATTGTCACGGCTCACCTGCAGCTTGCGGGCCATGGCCACCACATCGTGGTCAGGAGGGTTGTACTTGTAGCAGTTGGAGAACATCAGCCGCAGATCGGAGGCAAACTCCTGCGCGTCGTGGTACTCCCGGTTCTCCATCTTGCGCTGAGGCCGGACGGACAAAGGGGAGGGACATGAGGGGGAGAGAAGAAACACCGTGAGGCCACGAGATCCAGAGCTTTGAATGCACTCGCAGGACGGCCATACAATTCCTGGCAACGAAATCTCCCCATGGGACCCATTAAATTCCCAACTGAGGATGCTGCAGGCTGTCCCTCTAGTCTTCCAAAGTGTCCTAGGGACATGCCAAGTGAAGTTCAGGGAGTCCACCCCCTCCAGCCCACCCAGTGCCACTATATAATTTGTCATCTTACATCAAAAACAAGACCACCAAGCAGAAGTGCAGCATTTTTGGAAATGCCCATTTATTGCTGAGGAAATGCTCAGGGGGTGGGTGGGGTGGGGGGATGCTCCTCTGCTAAATGATGTTTTCTGACACGCTTGTCCCTTTCCCCACCCCTCTCCCTCTCTCTCTCTCTCTCTCTCCCTCCCTACCTCTGGGCCAGGGGGTTTTACACTCTTTGACTGCAAAGGAAAGGAAAAAGAAGAATGGGAAGCTTAACTCCCCCCTCTTTTAAACACTAGAAAGCTCCACACAGAAAGCCAGTTTGGTCTAGCAGCCAAAGGCACCAGGCTAGAAAGCAGGAAACGGCAGTCCCTCGAGTCCCTCTTTCAACCCAACCCACAACATTGTCATGAGGAAAAACCAGATAATTGTGTCTCGTGTTCCCCACTTAGAGTAATTTGTAAAACTAACGAAGGCAGGTTACACAAAGGAAACAACGCAGGAGAAGGTGCGACACAGACAAGATTCCTCTCCTCAACATTTGCATCTCACCCAGAAGAGCGAGGCAGAAGTGAGGAAAAGGAAGCCTGCGCTCTGCCCGCCCAAGGAGACTCACTGCTGCCATCCATCCATTTCCCCCCCCCCCGGGGATCTCCCCACCCCCAAGCAATTCAAGGGAACCCTAACCCTAACCTGTCCCTCGCCCTCCAACTCACCTTAATGCTGCTGAGATCCATTGGATGCTTGATGATCTCGTGGTAGTCGTGGAGACCCAGCGCGGAAGCGTCGACGGGCTTGTAGAAGGGCCAAGCATAGGCCGCATGCTTCTTGGAGACAAGCTCCTTGAGGATGCCGTTGCAGTACTTGAGCTGCTCGGAGAGCTTGCCTCGCTTGGACGTCTGGTGCTGCTGTGAATCCGGCAGGTCTTTCCGGGGAGGCTTGATGGGGCGCCCGCTCTCCCTCCGGGCGGGAATCTTGGCTGCCTTGGCCTCCAAGATGGCAGCGGAGGGGGAAGACTCTCCCCCGCTGATGGCAATGATGGCCGTGGGTGTGGGAGTTGTGGTGTCTGCTTTCCGCTTGACACCTTTTTTCTGGGGAGGGCAAGAAGCAGTGTTTTGAATTCCCAGGGTGGTGTGCTGTAGCTGGGGCGGGGGGGGGGGGGGGGATGCCGAGGGGACCCCATGCTCTTCCGGAGGGCAGCAGCCAAAGCCACTGGCCTACCTCCCAAGGCTTCCTACCTAGCCGACCCCGGTGCCCACCTGGTGCTCCGAGCTCACCTTGGTCACCGGGTGCGTGGGCGCAGGGACAGCCAGCAGCGGCTGGGAGGCCGCGGTGGAGTGCAGTGGCTTGAGGAGAGGGGTGGAGATGACGGAGGGGTGGGGGATGCTGATGATGGTGGTGGGGATGTCTGTGCTGCTGGAGAACAACCCAGTGTGGGACACCGAAGAGATGGCCGGAACTTGCTGGGCAGCGGCATTGGCCGCTGCCAGGAGGGCTGGGGTAGAGAATCACCAGAGATTAGCAGAAGCAGCGAGTCCACCCCCATGGTTCTCAACCAAAGCGCACACCCACCTGTAAGGGACACAGGGTTCAACACCTTCCCCTGGGTCGTTCCCCCCCCCCCTCCACCAACCTACCCTGGGGGCCTAAGTGCCTTTCTGCTTACCTGCTGCCCGAGAGGCTCCCTTCTTGTGGCTGTTCTTGGCCACGGTGATGACAATCTCCTGCTCCTCCTGAGGCATCTGGGCCACTTTCTGCAAAAAGATCTTCTCCAGCGTCTGGGCCATCAGCACAATATCGTCTGTGGGCTGCAACGAGCAACAATCAGGGCAAAGGGAAAGAGGCAGATTGCAGTCAAGCTTCGCAGACGGACGCTGCTACCGCTTTCAGCACCACTTTCCCACCAAAACCTTCAGACAGAGCCGATATTAAAAAGCTCAGCACTAAAAACCAACTCAGGCTGTGCCGCCAAATGCCTTCCAGAAACAGGGGTGCCCGCAAAAGCTTTCCAAAAAGAGTGGAGGAGGATTCAGCAGTCCACATAACTGGAGCTACGGATCCCCCAAAATTAGCACGGCCGCAGCCAATTAGGTGCCTGGCACTCAGGATTCAAAGCGAGCCATTCAAACCATTCAAGGCCTTCATCCCTTGAAGGGGACCAGGAGCGCCCAGAGGTGGCTCCAAGCGCCTCGTGTCTCTGGGCTCACCTTGTTGTAGATGTAGCAGTTGGTGAACATGGTGTTGAAGTCCTGCATGCATTCGGCCGAACTCCAGTAGTAGCTGTTCTCCAGGCGCCGCTTGATGGTGCCCATGTCCATCGGCTGCTTGATGATCTTGTGGTAGTCCTGCAGGGAGAGAGGGGGGCACGCAGCCCCTGGCCATCAGGGAGACCGCAGACGCTTCTCACGCAGCAACGCAAGCCGCAGCCAGACATCCAGGGGTGCCCCTTGCTGTCTAGACAACCTTGCAACTAAGCAGCCCTTGAGCAACAGCGCACACAGGAGGACAAGATACCCTGCCTGGCTCTTTCAAAGCGGGCTGAAAATCTGGCCAACACGCAAGGGAGCCCCTTCCCTCCGCCCCCCCCTTTCCAGCCTTGGGGACATCTGAGAAAGATCCCCACCCCCACGGACCACCCTACTCAAAGGACTGCGCTGCTAGGTAGCCACCTTGGTGGGCAAAAACAATTTTACCTCCGGGCTTTAACTCCTTAGGTGCCGACCGCTAATTTGGGGGGGCCGCTTGATGTCTTCTACAAAGTCATGGATGGGAATCTGCAAAACGCATTCAGGTCACAAGAGATTAGAGGGGGAAGGGCGCAGAAGCAGCTCCATCCTCTCATCCATGCCTTTGTAGGGACATGAGGGAGGAGGACCAGCCGCAACCTCCACACAGGCCCCCCCAGAGACTCTCGGGGGGGGGGGGAGAGAGACCCTAACCCTTGCAAGGACCCTGACTGACTGTCACTCCACTAAGGGAGGGGAGACCCAGACAAAAAGCCAACAAGGTGGCGGCAGCAGCAGCCGGAGATGACGGACCAGGCGCCCTGCCGCCCGGGGAGGGGAGGGGAGGGCTTCCCGGGACGTGCACAGCCGCAGCCCCCATCACAACCCCCCCGCCCCCCCAGCGCAGGGAAGGGGGGGTCGGTTACCGGGAGCCCCAGCTTGAGGGCGTCCACCGGCTGGCGGAAGGGCCAGGCGAACTGGTGCTTCCAGAGCGCTTTCATCACCACTTTGTGCAGGTACTGGAGCTGGTTGGTGACCCTGCCGGGCTTCTTGGGGTTGGTGACCTCGGGAGGGGCCGGGCTGGCCTGCGACAGCTGCTGCAGGGCCGGGACGGAGGCCACGGTGGGGCTCTCGAAGCCCTCGTAGAGCAGCGACGGCTTGCGGATCCGCTTGCCCGGCGTCGACTCCACCGCCAGGCCCACCAGGCCGGCATTGCCCTCGCCCAGCAGCCTGCAAGGGGACCAGAGCGACGGCCGCTCAGCGGGCAGGAGAACCGCAGCGCCGGGGAGAGGCTGGTGCCGGGTCGCTCGCTCCCTGCCTGCCCCGACCGAAGCGGGAACTCCGGGGAAGGCTTGCAGGAGGCCGCCCGGTTGCTAGGCAATCCCGCCGCCGGGCCCGGCCCAGCCGCTGCTCCCTCCCTCCCTCCCTCCCTCCCTGGCCGCCGGTACCTACTTGCCGTTGGGGTTCACGTTCTGCAGCATGCCCGCCGATGCCGCCCCGCCGCCGGCGCCTCTCTCCCGGGAGGGTCCCGCTGCAGCCGCCGCCGCCGCCGGCGCCTCCGTGGCCTCGGGAGAGCCCCCCACCTTTGCTGGGCGCGCGGCTCACAGGCGCATCGCGGGGAGGGGCCGCTGCATGGCGGGCCGCGCGGGAGCGCCGGGCTTTCCTCCTCCTCCTCCTGCTGCTGTCGTTCCTCGCTCGGCCGAGCGGCGCAAAAGCTCAGAAAATGGCGGCCTCCGCAACTGCGCGGCGCTGCAGGCGAGTTCCCGCTCGCGAGGCCTCAGGGGACGCCGACCCGCCGCGGGGCACCAAATACGGGACGTCGCGTTGTCCTGGGAGCCGCCGCGTCCGGAAGCGCCGGGAGCCGGGCCGGTGGTGGCGGGCGGAGCCGCGGATGGCAGCGGATTGTGGGGGGGGGACTAGTAGCCGCGCTCCGTCTCGGCCGGCGGGCTCTCCCTGAAGGGTGGGACGGGCGGGGGCGGCCACCGCTACGGAAGCCGGGAGGATCCGAGGGGTGGCTATAGCCACGGCTGGCGATTGGGGCCCGCCGGCGACGATCTCTCCGGATCGAGTCCGCCCCCCTCTTCGCCGCACTCGCGCTGGCTCCCTCGCCCGCAGAGCAGGGACCCTTCCGGAGCTACAACGAAATGGCGCCTATCGGCCTGCCCCCAACCGCCCTTATATAGGCGCTCGCCGCGTCCCCATTGGCCGGGAGAGGGGCTGATGTCACCATCCCGCCCAGCCACGCCCGTTCGCAGCCTCGACAGATCGCATGGGGCGGACCGACGGACGATGGCACCCCACGATTGGCCGACGCTCGAGTCAATCACTCTTCCGCTTTCCGCCCCCTCCAGCGCCCCCGACTCCAGCGGCCGGCTCGCGCATTGGGCCTCGCTGCCATTCGTTGCCTGCCGATTGGTCCCCGCGCCTAGCGCGGGCGGGGCGGCCGTACGAGAGCGGCCGTTGGCTGTTGTCGTCCTCTGCTCACCGCGGGGGGAAGGGAGGGGAGACGGCAGAGGCGCCATTTTGGACAGCGGAGAATTAGGGTGACAGGAGGGCAACGGCTGCCGCGGCCCATTCGCGCCGCCGTCCTCTTCCTCCCTTCGAAACAGTCCCTCCAGCAGGGCAAATGAAGCGTCAGGCGGGAAAGCGGGCGTCTCCCGCCCCAGCCAGTGCTTCCCGCCAAAACCCGAGACTCCCCTCAGCCGCCGCACAAAAGATGCTAAATGGCAGGGGCTCGGCCGAGGCGCCTCAACGGAATCCCTCACCTAGAACGCCCACGGGGCCCCTCGGCCTTCCAACGCAGGCCGGCGCGCTCCGCGGGGAAGGGCGGCCGAATGCCGCGGCTGAGTCATTTCCGTTCGGGGCGGGTCCCCGGGCCTGAAGGGAGCTACCTCCCCCCCGCGCCTTCGCCTGGACGCCATGACGCAGCGCTTCCACGAGCGTTTCCATCTTGAACCGGGGGGGGGGGAAATGACCGCTAATTCTATCGCCTCCCCTCAGTCCCTTCGCCGAACCCATCAACCTCCCCCTCCCATTGGCCGCTGTTTGAGGCCCCGCCGGATTCTCCCCGACGCTCTGAGCGCCCCCGACGCTGGGGGCGGCCGTCACGTGACCGCAGAGCGCCATCCCCATTGGCCGCCACGAACGGGAGGGACCCGGGAGGCGAAAGACCCAGGAATTCGCGTGGCCCGCTCGCCCGACGGCGTTGCCGGAGCGGGAAGCAGCGAGGATGGGGAAAAACCTCTCCTCCATGGAGTTAGTGAAGCGAAAAATCCTACCAAGCGCTGCCGCGGCCGCCATGGGCGGGCGGGGAAGCCTCGCGTCACCGCAATCCGATTGGACCCCGCCGTCACGTGACCCACTCGCGGCCGTGGTTCCGAAAAGCCCGGATGCTGCCGGAGGACCGTTCTTTCCGTCTCCCCCGCCGCGCAGCCGGCCGGCGATTGAACCGAGTCCCGAAAAAACGGCTCGCCAGCACGGCCCCCTTCCGGCGGCCCCCGCCCCCGTCCGAGTCCCGCTTTGGGCGTAAAATCAGCATGGCTCCCGCGACGCCCGGAGATGCCGACTGCGCATGCTCCGCCGCACTTCTCCCCCCCTCCCTCCTATGTCTCTTTCTTCGGCCGCGCGTGCGCAGCAGCCCGGTGCGGGTGGGAGCGGTGGGGACGCGTGCGCAGTCGCGGGTTGTTGCAGCGCGCCGCCGGGCTCCCAGTTGGGATTCCCCGGCTTGACCCCGCCGGCTGCAAAACGGGCGCCCTCCGCGGGGCCGTCGCTGGTGGGTGGGGAGGGAGGTTCCCGCGAGCGTCCGCCGCGAAGGGCCGTCCAGATGACCTCTGGGGTCCCCCGCAGCCCTCCGTTCTCCTGCGGGACAAATGGGGGAGCGTTGCTGGGCTTGGGGGGTCCTCCCCGCGGCTCAAGGCGGCTGAAGCCGCTCTGCCGGCAACGCAACCGGGCCTGGGTCCCTGGAGGGAAGGAGCGAAGGAGAAGGAGAAGGAGAGGTCCCGTCCACTGGGCGTCCCCTCCTCCTCCTCCCCCCCCCCCACACGCACGCACGCGCGCACCCCCAGGGAGGGGCTCTGTCGCCTGAGCCTCCCCCTTCGCGGAGTGGGAGGGGACCCCCGGCCCTCCCCACGTCCAAATCAGCTGCCCCCCTGACCCCTGGACGAGGGGAGGGGCTGGGACAAGGACCATGCCTGCCAAGGCCGCAGGGGGTTGGACTAGATGACCTCCAAGGTCCCTTCCAACTCTGTTGTTCTCTGCTCTTCTGTGACTCTGAGGAGTGCCCCCCCTCCCTTCTTGTCCCCCCCCCCCCCGCCTCCCTCCAGTCCTGCAAAGAACCAAAACTCTTCAAAGAAGGAAAAACCCAAAACAAAAACCGGGCTGGTCCTGCTCAGCTCCTTTGTGCGACCCCTTCACCAAGGAGCCTCCATGCTCAGGAGGAGTCTACCCCTTGCTGGAAACGGGGCTTCTGTCTCTCTCGGTTCTCTCTGCGGGAAGCGGGGGGGGGGCTGTTGATTGCCTGGCCGACTTTTCCAACCCAGGGGCCCTCCTCCCTCTGCAACACAGCCGCCGCCTGGGCTTAGCAGGGATCTCACCCCCCCCCCCCCCCGGGCCCGGGGGGGGGGGCGGGTGAAGGCTGCGGAGGAGGGTCTCTTGCCTTAAGCAGGGGGTTGGACTAGAAGACCTCTGAGGACTCTTCCAGTCTTCCCTTCCAAGCCCCTGGAGGGGCACCTTCATGCCCCAGAGAGACCCCTCCCCGCAGAGGAAGGAGGAGCCCCTCAGGCAGGGGTCCCCAAACTTGGCCTCTTTAAGACTTGTGGGCTCCCAGAATTCTCCAGCCGGCATAGCTGGAGTTGAAGTCCACAGGTTTGAAAATGGCCGAATTTGGGGGCTCCCCCCTGCCCTCCACCCACCCATCTGACAACTGTCCGTCCTTAACCGGGCCGGACCCAGAGTGGAGGCAGGAACCCTTCAGCCATTCAACAATGCGCACCCCAAAATACAAACACCCCGATCAGTATCGGTGGGCCTGAGATGCTGCGCCCCAAAAGGTGGGGGACCCCAACAGAAAGAGTCCCCTTCTGCCTGCCTGTGCCCCCCCCGTTTCCCCTACTCCCCATTGATGCGCGCGCGCGCACACGCACACACACACATACAGACACACACAGGAGGGCGTCCTTTTTTATTTTCTGTTCCAAAATGAAAGCCTCCCCCTCCCCCGGGCTTTCGACCCGCCCAGGCCATTCAGCCCCGCCTCCTTACAGGCCCACCCACATGATGCAAGGTATGGGTTATGTAGTACTTTCCCCCTGCCCATTGCCCGCCTCATGCCTCCATCGGGCTCCCTCCCTCCTCGGGGCTGCCGTCTGAAGAGGACGCGGCTTCCCCCCCCCCCGCCAAGCCCGGCACTTACCCATGAGCTGCCCACAGAGATGATGATGATGATGATGATGATGATGATGATAGTATTAAGAAAGCAAAAGGGAAGCCCACTTGGCTGAACTCTTCCCGGTCTGGGTAGCCTGGAGGAAGGGCGGCGGGGTGGCTGGGATCTTCTCCCCCTTCCTGGGACTCTTTGGCCTTCGGGACCTCCGAACTGGGCTGGTGGAGAAAGCCAGAAACTGTGGGCGGGGCCAAAGCCAAGACCACCGACTGTCCCCCCCCCCCCAAAAAAAAAGGGCCGGACCCAGGAAAATGAACACCTGAAAATGAACCTTCTCCCTCTCTCTCCCCCCATGGATGCAGCAGCGGGGCAGCTGCCCAGCCCGAGGGTCTCGCCTCCTCCCACCCCCCACCCCCACAAGCAGCAGCCCCGCCCAGGGCCCTTGAGGAGCAGCCTGGGGTCTTGCCTCCTCGGCCCCTGATTTCAGGAGGGCAAGTTGAGGGTGGCAACTGCCTCCCCTCTTGACCTCTCGCCTTCAGGGAGGCTCCACGGAGTAGAACAGGACAGGACAGAAAAGGAAGGGAAGGGAAGGGAGGAGAGGAAGAGAAGCAGAAGAGATAGAAGAGATAACATGCAATAGAAGAGAACAGAATATACACTGCTCCAAAAATAAATAAATCAAGGGAACACAAAGATAAGACCTCCTAGATCTGAATGAATGAAATATTCTTATTAAATACTTTGTTCATGACATAGTTGAATGTGCTGACAACAAAATCACACAAAAATTATCAATGGAAATCCAATTTAGCAACCCATGGAGGTCTGGAGTTGGAGTTACATTCAAAATTAAAGTGGAAAAAAACACCACAGGCTGATCCAGCTTTGATGTCGTGTCCTTAAAACAAGTCAGAATGAGGCTCAGTCATGTGTGTGGCCTCCAAGTGCCTGTATGGCCTCCCTACAATGCCTGGACATGCTCCTGATGATGTGGCGGATGGTCTCCTGAGGGATCCCCTCCCACACCTGGACAAAAGCATCCCCCAACTCCTGGACAGTCTGTGGTGCAATGTGGTATTGGTGGATGGAGCGAGACGTGTCCCAGATGTGCTCAATCGGGTTCAGGTCTGGGGAATGGGTGGCCCAGTCCACAGCATCAATGCAGGATTGTAGGAGCTGGTGTAGGAGCTACAGGATTGCAGGAGCTGGGGACCCACTCCAGCCACATGAGGTCCAGCATCGTCTTGCATTAGGAGGAACCCAGGGCCAACCGCACCAGCATATGGTCTCCCAAGGGGTCTGAGGATCTCATCTCGGCACCTCATGGCAGTCAGGCTACCTCTGGCGAGCACATGGAGGGCTGTGCGGCCCCCAAAGAAATGCCCCCCCACACCATTACCCACCCACTGCCAAAACGGTCATGCTGGAGGATGTTGCAGGCAGCAGAACGTTCTCCGTGGCGTCTCCAGACCCCATCACGTCTGTCCCATGTGCTCAGTGTGAACCTGCTTTCATCTGTGAAGAGCACAGGGTGCCAGTGGCGAATTTGCCAATCTTGGTGTTCTCTGGCAAATGCCAAACGTCCTGCACGGCGTTGGGTTGTAAGCACAACCCCGACCTGTGGATGTTGGGCCCTCCTACCACCCTCATGGAGTCTGTTTCTGACCGTTTGAGCAGCCACGTGCACATTGGTGGCCTACTGGAGGTCATTTTGCAGGGCTCTGGCAGGGCTCCTCCTGTCCCTCCTTGCACAAACATGGAGGCAGCCGTCCTGATGCTGGGTTGTTGCCCTCCTACGCCCTCCTCTACGTCTCCTGGTGTACTGGCCTGTCTCCTGGTAGCGCCTCCATGCTCTGGACGCTATGCAGACACAGCAAACCTTCTTGCCACAGGTCGCACTGATGTGCCATCCTGGATGAGCTGCACTCCCTGAGCCCCTTGTGTGGGTTGCAGACTCCGTCTCACGCTACCACGAGAGTGAAAGCACCGCCAGCATTCAGAAGTGACCAAACCATCAGCCCAAAAGCCCAGGACCTGAGAAGTGGTCTGTGGTCACCACCTGCAGCACCATCCTTTATTGGGGTTGTCTTGCTACCTGCCTCTGCTTCCCACCTGTTGTCTCTTCCATTTGCACAACAGCTTGTGAAATGGGTTGTCAATCAGTTGCTACCTAAGTGGGCAGTTTGATTTCACAGAAGTGTGACTGACTTGGAGTGACACTGTGTTGTTTCAGTGCTCCCTTTATTTTTTTGAGCAGTGTATAATATTGAATAGGGTAGGATAGGATAGAATAGAATATGGAATAAGAATAGGACAGAATAGAATTCTTGATTGGCCAAGTGTGATTGGACATACAAGGGATTTGTCTTGGTGCAAATGCTCTTAGTGTACATAAAAAGAAAACATGCATTCATCAAGAATCATGAGGTGCAACAACACTTAATGATAGTCATAGGGTACAACAAGCAATCAACCCTAACCCTTCCGCCCGCTCTCTCCGTTGAGACCGCCTGGAGCAGCTTTCTCCTGCTAGGTCCCTTGCCTTCCCCTCGCCCACCGGGACTGGCCCCTCTCCAAAATGGGGGGGCTGCAACATATTACCATGCGTGGTGGTGGTGCTGCAAAAAAAGGGCAGGAGTATTGGCTTAGGACGGGGAAGTGGCTGGAGGAAATGTTGAGTCTTCAAGTAGATCACCTACTAGAATGCTTCCTCTTAGGAATTGAGTCAAAAATATAAGAAAGATGAGCTTTATTTGATTATACACATGAGTTCTGCAGCAAGGGTAACATTTGCCCTGAACTGGAAAGAGACAGTTCTACCAAGTGAAGAAGAAGTAATAAAAGAAAATCTTGCTATGCGCTGAAACGGACACATTAACTCTAGAAATGAAAAACAAAGACGAGTTGGCATACGACACAATTTGGGATAAATTCTATCACTGGTGGGAGCAAAGAGGAAGGTCTTAAGTTGGGAATGGAGTGGTTGAAAGGGCAAATGATTGGGTGAGATGAAAAGAAGGCGGATGATGTTAGAAATGTATTCTGTGAGAGGGCGGAGCTGGCGTCACGACGATACTGCATGCAATCTCGGAGGTCTGAGATTGCAGCCGATATCTTTGCCCCTGGACGGTCCAAATGGACCTAAACCGTCCCGAAGAGACGGTGATAGTGAAGGGCGCGTCCTGTAGATCCCAGGGATATCGCAAAGTCCCTGGTTGATCCAGGAGAAGCCCTTTTGCCAGCGGCAGAGACGCAGTCCCCACAGCTGCTGAAGTTGGGACAGCTCCGAACGGAAGAGGTGAAAGAGAAAGTGTGTCGGTCTGGTGAGAATTTTTCTTTTATTATTCTAAGACTTAAAAGGACCTTCTTTTCAAAGTGTCAAAGTCAGGCTTTGCTTTTTGTTTTCTTATGGCTGGACTTCTATCGTGATTTTGCACTTGCTAACTGGACTGGTTTTTTTCTCTATTTATATCTATTTTTTCTTTTCTTTTTTGACTTTGCAATATTTTAGGTTAGAGCAGGGGTGGGCCACAATGGCCCCTTTGCAACCTGTTGGACTTCAGCTCCCAGAATTCCTGTCCCAGCCCTGCCCAGGAATTGTCACGATTATGCCATCTCAGGAATTCTGGGAGTTGAAGTCCACAGGTTGGAAAGGGGCCATAATTTCCCACCTCTGGGTTAGAGGCTTCCTTTAGTTATTTTTATATACCTGTTTTTTGTTTTTTTAACTTCTATTACATTTTGTCTGGAGAAGGAGGGGGAGAGTGAGAGTAAAGAAATTTTGTAACACTGCCAACTCGAGGCTTGAAAATGTTTTAGACGAAGCCGAGAAAGCTGAGAAAGAAAGATCTGAAATTCTTTTTCAAGGACATCGCCACGTGATAAGATAGAGGGAAGAGCACGGGAGAGTGTTACTGCAGGTGTTCTTCTGGATTTCTATCAACAATTGAAACTTGGCTTTGAAGCTTGGAGAGAGTTATGACAAGAGCCTTGAATAATTAAATAAAGTGCAATGTGTCTTTTTTATTTTCTTAAGCTGTGTCACCCCCCCTTACCAGCTGTACTGTTCATTTTTTTCTTTTTAAAATCTTTATTTTTGCAATATTTCCATCTTTGCTTTGTATTTTAAAGGGAAAGCCTCAAAATTTTCTTTTTTTTTCCCCTTTCTTCTTTGGGATTTTTTGTTTTTTGATCTATTTTTTTTGGTTCACTTTTATGCTTTTTTTTTAATTTGAGAACTCTCAACTGGATTAAGGTGTGGAAGAGCCTGAATAATTTGTTTTTTCCTTCTCTCTCTCTCTCTCTCTCTCTCTCTCTCTCTCTCTCTCTCTCTCTTGCTTCTTTTTAAACTCTTTTTATTTTTCTCCTTCCTTCTTACTTAACTATTGATTGGATGAAGGTTAAGGAGAACCTGAAGAGATTTTTTCTCCTTTTCTTTTTATTATTATTGGGTTTTTCTCTCTACCATTTTTATTTTACACCTTGGATTATAACTGGCTATTCCATAATTGGATTAGGGTTTAGAAGAACCTGAAGATTTTGAATTGATTAAAATGAGTAGGAAGTTTATACCTTCTGGCTCCTCAACTTCTACTTCCACCTCCTCACCATCTGGAGGACAAGGTTCAATTCAGACAATGTTAAAGCAAGACATAGATCAAGAAAAAGTGACTTTACAGAAGACTATGCAAGGAATCCAAGACATTAAAACAAAATCAGACACCATTGAAAAGAGATTAGAGAACATTGGTCAAAGAACAGAGAATATTGAACAAAGAATTGGGAAAACTGATGAAAAGGTGGAGAATATTCAACAAATGATGGTGAAGTATGATGAGAGGTTCCAAAAAATTGAAGAAGAAGAAGATAAACAGAGACAAGAAGATTGGAGACGTTAATAGCAGATTAACAGTGGTTGAACAAGATAAAAGTGGGATGCTGAAGTGGGAGATGGACAGATCAGAATTTTATCTCAGATTTCAAAATATAGAGGAAGAAAAAGAACAAAATTTAGCTGAGATAATGATAGAAATATTGGCTGAAGCTTTGGAAATAATAGAAGAGAAGGATGATGGATGGAGTACATGAGGTATACCGAGTTTTTACAAGATATGCGATGAGAAATAACCTACCAAGAGAAGTTAATATCAGATTTACAAAAAAAGCCATAAAGACACAAATATTACAAGTGGCAAGAGAGAAAACATTGAAATACAAAGGCAAGGAGATTGTGGTTTTAAAACAAATACCCAGAAGAGTGAGAGTGATGAGAAGACAATACCGATTTCTGACTAAAATGTTATTGAAAAAAGAGGTGAATTATAGATGGCTAATTCCAGAAGGGTTAATGTTTACATGGCAAGAACAGAGACATAGAATTGATTCAACTGAGAAAGCAGAATTATTTTACACAGAAATTTTTGGAAGGAAGAAGAGGAGACAGAAAAAGAGATTTCACGAACTGAATTCCAAGACAACCAAATGGAGACGGAAAAAGAAGAAGATGCAGTAGGTGGACAGGTGGAAATTAAAGAACAACATGAACCAAGATAAAAAAAAAATTATGGTATCAGGGAACTAAAACACAGGGGTATTTGAGAAGACATCATACATGGGAGTCTCTGTGGCTAAATTGGGAGAAGACTACAAGACAATGTTGTTTGAAAATTCCAGTCTGGTTATCGACTATTGAAGCATTTTCTTATCCTATAATATACAAAAAGGAACAGTTAGATATGGTGAAATATTGAATGAAAAGGGTGAACTTAAATCAATGCAAAAACTAGAGGAACAAGGTATAAAGATGAATTGGTTTTCTTATGCGCAAATACATTCAAGGTATGATAAAGATTTGAAAACAGAAGGTTTTTATGATAAATTGACTGATTTGGATAAGATTTTGACAGGTACTGATGAAAAGGTGATTCAAAGATTATATGGATATTTAGTAGAAATTAAACTAAAAGAAGAACAAGTTAAAGAAACTATGATTGCGTGGGAGAAGAATTTTGGAGATGGGATTGATTTAGAAAAATGGCAAAAACTGTGGATTCAAAATTATAAAATGACAATGTCAACAGTATTTAAAGAAAATTTGTATAAGATGTTTTACAGGTGGCATTTTCCCCTGACAAGAATAGCAAGGATGTTCAAGAATAAATCCGAAAAATGGTGGAAATGTCATCAGACACCTGGCTCATATTACCATATGTGGTGGACTTGTGCGGATGCTAAAAAATACTGGACTAAAATCAACACGTGGTTGGAAAAAGTGACAAAAAAGCATATAGACTTGAAACCAGAGATATTTTTACTGGGAATTTTATCTGATATATATAGCAAAGATTTAAAATATATGATTGTAAATGTATTAACAGCAGCTAGGATTGTATTTGCTAAAAATTAGAAAAATTAGAAAATACCATCGCAGGAGGAAACTATTAAGAAAATACTGGAATGTGCTGAAATGAGTAGATTAACATTTGAAATTAGAGAACAAGAGGATAAACAATTTTATAAAGTTTGGGACCTTTTCTATCAATGGCTAGATAACAAAATACAATAATAGAATATGTAGAATTTTAGAAAATAATGAACATATAAAGATGTATTTGTTTCCTTTATTATTATTATTATATAAAATACTTTTAGGATAAATTTGGGAGGATTATATGAATTGTTATAAAATAAACTAAGTAAAGTATAGCTATCTTGCAAAGTATGAAGGAACAAAATTATAGTCAAATGATTAACTAATAATAATACTAGGGTATTCAATATTTGATTGATAATATGAGTTATTATGTAATGTAACTATAATTGAGACTACGAAATTGATGCACAAAAAAATTGTAAACTGACATACTGCTTATGGATACACTTATGGAAGAAAGTTGGATGTTTTTATGTTTTGTTTGTTTTTGTTTGTCTTTAAAAATCAGTAAAACTTAAAAAGAAAAAAGAAAAAAAATGTATTCTGTGAATGAACAAATGTATATATGTATATAGTTGAATAATTGTTTATAGGCAAATATATCTATATCTCTACCCTATCTATCTATCTATCAATCATGTGTGTAGTTCAGCTTCCTTCAGGTATTATCCCACGTCATTGTGGTGCTTTTAAAGTTGTAGCACACCCCCAGCCAATCAGAACACAGCCAAATCCCCAGCCAATGAGAACACACACACACCTAATCAGAACACAGTCAAGCTCCCAGCCAATCAGAACACAGCCAGGCCCCCACCCAATCAAGTCACACCCCCACTAGCAGTTAAAAGGAAGAAGCAGCTGCAAGCTCACATGACTCTGAGAAGCACAGAGCTGAAGAAACAAGCCTGAAGATGATGAATGAGATACTTTGCCTAGATACTTCCAATTCTACGCGGGAGAAAACCCGAATAACCAAAGATCCACATACAAATACCCATGAAAACCTCAGAAAACACACACACATACACACACACACACACACACA
>BLBF01000198.1:120550-136728 GCA_015471245.1 Laticauda colubrina | reverse complement strand
AACTCCAGGTAAACCGCACCGAGCTTGGCGGCAGGAAACAGGACTTCGGCCACAGAGGGGTCAGTGCCTGGCATCCTCTCCCTGACTCTGGGGTCTCTCCCCCAAACCCCCAAAACTCTCACCTGAGACCCTCTCCCACGGGCCCCGCCCCTTTCCCAGGAGGCCGTAGGGGAGGAGCATAAGCTCCCCAACCTGCCTCCCTGTCCCGCGGTTCCTTTTATTTTTATTTATCTATTTCATGGATTCATCGCTGTGTTGGATTCATACCTGTTATCTGGTAATCGCTTCACAAATAAACACATAAAATAAATAGAATGCCCATTATCCACCGACCTGTGGCCACCGGGGACGATGGTGACTGTTTCCCACATCCCCTTGACCGCAGGGGTCTCCAGCCTTGGCCACTTTCAGACTGGTGGACTTCAACTCCCAGGGTTGGCTGAGGACTTCCGGGAGTTGAAGTCCACCAGCACCCTTTTTTTGGGGGGGGGCAACACTTTATTGGGTTTTTCCATTTATACATAATACCGTTACGAATTGAACAAGACTGAAAATATATGGACATTTATACATCCTATCCAGTCTGTCAATACACACTACTTCCATACCCTCATGACTATATCCTATTTCCATTTTCTATTCTTCTATCTATTGTCAATCCAGACATACCCATGTTTCCCAAATTGCATTGTATTCCATGTCGACTTTCCCTTTTAGTTCCATAGTTAGTTTATCCATTTCCAGCACTCGAAGATTTTTTTAATGATTAAACCTTTGGGAGGGATGGCATTTTTCTTCCGGTACTGGGTATAGGAAATTTGGGCTGCTGTTATTACATGTAATATATTTTAAGTTTCTATTATACTTTCTTTTAATTATTCCTGAGAGGAAATCAATTTTATTTTCAGTTAACTCCTCTAGCCACATATGAATCGCTTTCCAATGTTTCTTTGCTTCGGGGCATGGCCACCAAGAGGGGAAGAAGGTGCCTTGTTGATGTCCAGGCCTCCAAGGCCGCCAGTCTTAAAGTGGCCAAGGTTAAAGAATTGAACAGAAGAGCAGAAACGGAACAGACTATAGAATAGGCTAGAATAGGAATAGGAGAGGAATAGAAGAGAAGCTGGGAGCGACCTCAGAGGCCCTCTAGTCCAGCCCCCTGCCCAAGCAGAGAGCACCAGGCAGGGGAAGGACAGCCAAGAGTTACCATGAAAAGGGTCCTTTTGGCCCTTGAAGCCGGGGAGGGGTCTTCCTCCCCCTCTGCAAACAGATTCTGCAATTCCTTTGGCTCAAGTAGGGAGGGTTCAGGCTCGGCCTTGTGGGCCTCCCTCAAGCAATGGGGTGTGTGTGTGTGTGTGTGTGTGTGTGTGTGTTTCCCAATAGATTTGGAGAAAGGAGGATCGCCTTCTCTAGGATCTGATCTGGGAGGGGAAAAAATGGCTGCTCTCCCAGACCCCCCCCCCACCTTGCCTGGCCTTTTGAGCAGGAAACAGCTCCCTGCACTCCCCTATTTGCCCCAGAATTGCAGCTGGGAGGCACTAAAGACCCCGGGAACTTTACCCACCTCCCCAAACTGCCCAGCCTGATGGTTTCTCAAGCCGCTGCCCAGGGGGAGCCATCCTGCAATATATTGCTGGGAGCTCAAAAGAGGGAGGGGTTGAAGAAATTCCCTTAGCCTGGAGGCAACTGGAGGCCCAGGGCCACAGCTGGCCTGGTGGGCCTGTCCTCAAGCCCCTGGAAGACCCTTCCCCACTCCCAGGGATGAGACCCCCCTCCCTCAGTAGAGCTTGTGGTTCTAACTTTTAGTAAAAGACCCTACCACTGCGACCAAAGGAGTCGAGGGTTTTTCCCTCCTAAGGATCTGATCTGCGGCAGGCCTGACACACACACACACACACACACACACCACCTTCTCCCCTTCAGGCAGGGCTGAGGGACACAAGTGCCTCACACATCCTGAGATCCTCCCTCCCCCCCCAAACGCAGTGTCAGGTTTCTGGCGATTGCCCTAATTAAATCATGAGCTTCAAAAGATTTATTAGGAGCAACATGCCGGCATTAACTCATATGAAGCCAACTCTGGCATATGTAGTTTACAGTCACCTGTGACCCTGTTTGCCCCCTTCTCCCAGGTGTATCATAAATCAGATTCTCCAATAAAGCACATTCACAAGCTTGGTGTCATTAATCATGTTCTCCAATTCGAGGGCAGAAGATCCGGTAGCCTAGCTACAATCTTTGTAAGATAAGAGTGGAATGTACTTCTGGTTTTAAACTGCCGTACTGCTCCTTCAAACTCCCTCCCCTTGTTTATGGCAACTCAAAAACGGGAGTTTTTTACGAGTTGACATGCAGGTGAAGAAAGTGGTAAGGCCAGGGTTAGGGGTTTGGTCACCTAACAAAGGGGCCTGATGCAGCCCACCGTGCCTTAAAGCCCTTCCTGCCAGGGCCTTTTGGCTGGGCCATGATGGAAGACGTAGTCCAGCACAGAAAAGATGTTCCAACTCCAGAAGCTCGGTGTCATGCCCCTGTTGGAACCTGATCCCGAGGGGGAGATCGAACAGCTGACAGGGAGTGGGAGTGTGGCTCCAGTGGCTGGGGAGGAAACTGGAGAAGGGCCCAGTCCAGCTGGGCATTCAAGAGTAAGACCCAGAACCACCCCATCTGCATTCTGGGGCACGCAGGGAGGAATGGAGAAGGGAGCAACATGGCTTACAGGGGAGAAAAGGGCCCTGATTCCCTTCATTAGCTGCAGCTGGGAAAACAGGACTTTAAAAGCACCTTGCTGGAAGCAAAGCCTGCATTATCTTGGTTTGTCAAGTCTTATCTGGGTTCTGGCGTCCTCCCAACTGTGTTTCGTTATCTTTTGAAGTCTTCAACTCCTTGTCTTGCCGTCTCATTAATTGCTGCAGCGTGGTTTGTGTTGGTTTTTAATCGATAATCTAGATGTACTTTGGGTTCGGACGGAATTTCTTCCCTTTAAAAACTGTTCTTGGGAGTTTTTTCTCCAGCCGATGATAACTGGACATTGAGGGCCAGGTTGGAGGCATGAAAGGGACTTTACCCACTTTTGGGACTTTGTTGCTTTTGTGCCACGCCCCTGTGGGTCATCACACTCGGTTTGCACCAGTCACAAAAGTCCCTGGTGGAAGTGGGTCAGCACATCGTGACCTGTGTGAATGCTGGGGAGCCTTCCTGCCCCACAGCCTCCTGCCATGCACCCCCCAGTAAGCCTTTCGGCAAACATTTCTCAGTGTGCCTGCATCCCCAGCCCAGCTTTCAGTAATCCCCGGCAGGAGGGAGCTCGCTGACCCCCCAAACTTGCAGATGGCACCTGGGCCCACCCCCACAGAGGACACGGACAGCATGAACCCCCCAAGAGGCCCCTCAACCTCAGCATCTCCAAGAAGCCATGGAGGAGGCCATTGGTCGGTTCGGGACGCCGTACCCCCAATACGACAAGGTGGGCGGCACCAATGATGGGCTGGCAGAGGAGGAGGGGCAGCAAAGCCCCTGCTGGGCTGGGGAGGGGCCTAAAAATTGCCCTAATTCTTGGCAGAATTAGGAGGGGGCTGCGTTACCAGAAGGGGGGGGGCTGCGTTACCAGAAGTCTGGTACCAACCGTCCCCGTGGATGGGATCTACACCCCTGCCGGGAGACTAAGGGAAGGGACCCAGGAGAGGCTCCTCCATTTCTTCCAGGACTCCATGGGGTCTCTCAGTACCCCCCTCCCCAGGAAAGCCAAATTGCAGGGCCCCGAGAACGCTGCCACAGAGGCCTCCTTGCCCCTTATGCCAGGCCTGGCATCGGTACCAGCCTTCCCAATACACCAGCCAGCCCTCCAACTGGGCAGCCAGCCATGGAGCCCCCAGCTGATTCTGGAGATATGGCCTGGGGGAAGGGAAGGGGAGGCTTGTTTGGGGTTTTGGTCATCGGGGTGTTTGCATTGGCCAGCCACATTTTGAGCCGGATTGTTTGAAAGGGCAGCAATGGTCAGCAATATTCAAGAGCAGGGGTCTCCCAGCTTGGCCACTTTTAAGACTGGTGGACTTCAACTTCCAGCATTGCTGGCTGAGGAATTCTGGGAGTTGAAAGTCCCCCAGTCTTAAAGTGGCCAAGCTGGGAGACCCCTGCTCAAGAGGGCCCAGAGGGGTAAGTGGGTGGGTGGTCACCCCCAAGATCCCTTGGGAAAAGCTGCTTTCCGGCTCTGCTTCCATTCCCACACTCCTCTCTCCCTGGGCTAGTCCCTCGGTGGGTAACTCATTCGTGGCTCCCCAGACTGGCCAAGGAGACGGCTTCCTCTCCAAAGCCTTCCGTCCGACACCAACCCGGTGTCAACTCATAAAATATTTCTAGGATCTTTTTAGAGCTGCCATAACAGAAAGGGAGAGGGGAGCAATGCAGCAGCATGGAAACCGAAAGTGCATTCCGTGAATAGTTTTTCAAAGACAGTAACTAGGAGACTGAAGTTTCTGCCGTGCAAAATTCTAACTGGGGAGCCTGATGGATGACTCTGGCTATGGAGGTATCCCATTGGAGAATATGAATTACGATGCACACAGAAGGAGAAGGGAAAGCCAGGGTCAAGGGTGACAATGAATGATGTGCCTCAGAGTTGGCTGCACCCAGGCAGTGCTGGCATGTTAACTCCCCATAAATCCTTTGGAAGTTTTGCTCGATGATTTAAATGGGGGAATCCCTCTTTTTTTTTTTTTTTTTTCCAGCGGAAGTCTGATTATTCAGAGTGAAAAAACACCTTTATTTAAATTCCACGGATTGCTCGATCAATCCACAGGTGAATATAAAACTCCTCCTAGCCACCAGCAGCCTGAAACAGCAATTGCACCCCTCTGCAGGGTGGGGTGGGGTGGGGTGAGCAGGTGAGCCTTGGCGGGAAGAGGCCCCCTCCCTTTCGTACAAGTCCAGGGCCCATCCTCCACGCCCGCCTGGCAGCGACAGGCATCAGCGGAGCACCAGGTCTGTCCATGGAGTGCAGTGTCTACGGAAAGGCGTCCGAGAGTCCTTCCTGGAAGTGTGTTCGCGGGAGTCTCCCCCAGCAGGGGGCGGCAGAGGCTCAGATGAAGAGGCCCCCTGGTGGAGGAAGAGGAGACTGTCAGGGGAGGGAAGATCAATGTGCTGGATCACCTCCGCATTAAACCCCCCTCCCCCCCCCAAGCCGGCCCGACCTGTCACTTCCAGGCTGGCTCCAGTGATATATCGGCTCTCGTCAGAAGCGAGGAAGGCACAGACGTCGGCCACATCTGGGGGGGCGGAGGAGGAGGGGGGTGTCAGAGTGAGGCCCGGAAGGCAGAGCCCGCCTCAGGCGCCCAGAGAGGCTCAAGCCAGTCCTTGCAAACTGGGCTGTTCTCCAAGCCACCAAAGCCAGCTGTGAGGTCTCGGAAGGAACCCAGAAGTCCCTTTTCCAGCTCAAGCTTTACTCCACAGGTCCCCAAATCTGAAAACTTTTTAAGACGGGTGGACTTCAACTCCCACAATTCCCTGGCACTCATTGCCACTTGATTTGCCCACTATTGTCCCAGATCAGAGGTCTCCAAACTTGGCCACTTTAAGACGGGTGGACTTCAACTCCCACAAGTTGAAGTCCACCCGTCTTAAAGTGGCCAAGTTTGGGGACCCCCGTTTTATTCTAAGGAACAAACTTCTGAAAAACTCTGGAAAGGGGGCTCCCACAAGGCCTCCCGGTGTTGCATCTAGTTTGTTTGCTTTTTCCCTGTAAATGTTGGAATGGAAAAAGTAAAAAATGGATAAGATAGGAAGTTGAATGTAAAAAAATGAATATATAACTATTGTCATATTTGCATGTAAAAGTGATGACCTGGAAATATGTTGTCCACTGAAAAGAGCCTTTCAGTATTTGCATTGTGAAAAATTGAATGAAACTTTTTTTTTTGAAAAAAAAAAAAAGATACTGAGAAAAAGTAGAAAAAGTGCAGAGAAGAGTAAGCAGAGGATGAGCAGGGCTGGGATTCTATTGGTTTGCACCTATTGGCTGGAACCAATTCACATTCTCCGCAGTTTGGAGAACCGGTTGTTAGGAGAAATTACAGGGCTAATCCTGTAAGGAAGGCAGGAAGGAAACGTTCTGGTGTTGCTGACAGAAACTGTCCCTCCATTAACCCTGATTACATTCTTGGCAGGACTAGACTTCCTGTCTCTGGAGTTTTTTCCCCCTCCTTTGCTGGTACTTTGCTTGTGTGAAGGGACCATTCAAAGTGACAATGGCACCGAAAAAAGTGACTTATGACCCTTTTTCACACTTACGACTGTTGCAGCATCCCCACAGTCACGAAAGGCCAGGCGAAGAGATGCGTGCCTCCGTGTGAGAGATACTGAGTTGGCCACACCCAGCCAATAAGATGACCACCAAGCCATGTCCACCCAGTCACATGACCACCAAGCCACGCCCACAGGACCAGTGGTTAAAAAATCTGAATCCCACCCGATGATGAGGGGACCGGAGATTAAAACATTCGATGGACGGTTGCAGGAACCAGGCCTGGCTAGTCCAGGGAAGAGAAGGACCAGGGGAGACAGGAGAGCATCTTCCAGTATTGGAGGGGCTGCCCCAGAGAGGAAAAAGGGGTCCAGCTATTCTCCAAGGCCAGACAAGGAAGAAGGGATGGAAACTGAACCAGGAGAGATTCAACCTGGAAATAAGGAGTTTTTTTTTTTTTTTCTGACAGGGAGAACCATCAACCCATGGAGTAGAAGTTGCCCTCAGAAGTTATGGGAGCTTCACCCCTGGAAGCTTTGAAGAAGAGACCGGGCTGCCCTCGGTCAGAAATGGTGTCGGGTCTCCCGCTTGGGTGGGGTTGGACTAGATGAGGGGGTCTCCAACCTTGGCAACTTGAAGCCTTGTGGACTTCAACTCCCAAAGCAAAACTGGCTGAGGAATTCTCGGAGTTGAAGTCCACAAGACTTCAAGTTGCCAAGGTTGGAGACCCCTGGACTAGATGACCTCCAAGGTCCCTCCTGATTTTCTTCTGTTCAGAGTTCAGCATCCTGTGTGGTGGTGGACCGAGAAGGAAGGGAGCCAGGCCTTTGGGCCTCTTCTCACGCAGCCCTCCAGTCCTTTGCCAAGTGCCTCCCCAGGCCCAGATCAGCTTCTCCCGAGCGACACTCTGCGTATGAGCAGAGGCACCCTTTCCCTCCAGTTGGGCACCCCCCAATCAATGCAGCAGCTGGACAAAGGCCTCACCTTCGGGCTCCCCCAGGCGTCCCATCGGCACCATCGCAGCAAACTGGGGGGGGGGGGGGGGAGAAAAAAACGAAAGGAAATGGGCCACGAGGCCCAGCCACGTCTCTCGTACAGACCCCGCCCCACATACCCCCCCTCCTCCCCCGGGGATCTGCAGGAGGCGCTGACCTTATCCAGGACTTTGGCGGGGACCTTGTCCGTCATGGGGGTGCGGATGAACCCAGGCACAACGGTGTTGCAGCGGATGCCGTACCTGGGCCAAGGAAACGGCAGAGGAGGAGGAGGAGGGACAACAGCCCCGGTGTGAATCCAAGCCTTCGTCTCCGTGGGGCAGGGGGGCTGGGCCTTGTGGGGCTTCGAGCGGTCCCTCTAATGCAGGGGTCTCCAACCCTTTCAGACTGGTGGGCTTCAACTCTCAAGAGTTCCTCAGCCAGCAGAGCTCGTCTCCAAAGCCAGGGGCATGGGGAAGAAGAGGTCCCCTGAGCATGTGCCGAGGGCACGGAAGAGTTCTGAACGCAGGCCTCCTGCTAGTCATTTATGAGATTGATTGGCTGGTTCGATCTATATCAGGGGTCTCCAACCGTGGCCCCTTTAAGACCGGCGGACTTCAACTCCCAGAATGCCACAGCCAGCAGGGCTCGTCTCCAAAGCCAGGAGGGATGCTGGGAGTTGAAGTTCCCCCAGTCTTACAGGGGCCACGGTTGGGGACCCCTGCTCTACAAGCAGGCCCCGTGGAGTCCGGGGCAGTCCTCGACGTACGACGGGTTCATTTAGTGGCCAAGGTTACAACGCCCCTGAAAAAAACCGCCTTGGGACGATTCTCCAGGCTTAGCACCTCCACTCCACCCAAATGTAGATGCTCGGCAACGGAGGAGGAGGGAACCCCACCAACCTCAAGGGGGAAGGGGTGTCTTTCGCGGAGGGCCCAATGCCCTCCCCCACCCCCAGAGGGAAGCTCACCTGGCCAGCTCCTTGGCCGCCGTCTTGGCCAGGGCCTCCACCCCTGCCTTGGAAGCTGCGTAGTTTACCTGGCCCAGATTCCCCACCTGGCCAGGGGGAGAGAGGGAGAGAGAGAGGGAGGGAGGAGGTGGGGAGGGGGCCGCCTGGCAGAGAGGGGCCCAGCCTCTTACTCCCCCGCCCCGCCCCGCCCGGATCCCCCCCCCCCCCCCCCCGGAAGCGACGGCTGCCGTACCTTCCCCACCACGCTGCCCAGGTGGACGATGGAGCCCCCGCTGAGCCCGCTCTCCACCAGCGCCTTTGCCACGGCCTGCGTCACCAGGAAGGCGCCCTGCCAGGAGGGAGAGAGAGAGGGTGGGGAGGGAGGGGGAGGACCTTGGTGGGCTCTGGGCTTCCTGGCTTTCTTGCATTGCAACAGAATTGGAGTAGGATGAGGGAAGGGATGGGATGGAGGTGGAAGGTGGAGAGTAGAGCAGGGTCCAGGCCAGGGGAGGATTGGAATGAGAGGCAGACTATGGAACAGAATAAAGAGCATCGGCTACGACACGGACTAGAAGAGAAAACAGAAGGGAACGTAGAATAAGTAGAACATAGAATAGAAAGTAGAATAGAATAGTAAAGAATATAGATTAGAATAGAAAATAGAATAGAGCGTAGAATAGAATAAAGAGCACAGGCTACAACATAGACTAGAATAGAACATAGAATAAATAGAATAGAATATAGAATAGAATAAAGAATATAGGCTATAACATAGACTAGAATGAAAAATAGAACAGAATATAGAATAAGTGGAATATAGAATAGAACATAGAATAGAAAATAGAATAAAGAGCACAGGCTACAACACAGACTAGAATAGAAAACAGAATAAACAGAATCAAGAGGACCGACTACATTACACAACGCAGACCAGAGCCCAGAATCGAAGGCGGGACCGGATCGGACGCTTTGCCGGCCGGGGGTTTGGGCCACGCGGGGCACCGCCTGGGTGCAAAGGCTCCCGGGGCCCGTCCAAGGGCAGAGGGCAGGAGAGGGACAGCATCCGGGAGGGACCCCGAGGCCATCTAGTCCAGCCCACCCCCCCCCCCGCCCCAGCCACGTGTCCCGCCTCTCCCCGAGGGCCGGGTGGGGGGGGGGGGGGGGGGGGGGCGGCGCACCTTCAGGTTGACGCGCAGGACGGCCTCGAAGGCGGCCTCGCTCTGCCGCAGCAGGAACTCGTCGCGCGTGACGCCCGCGCAGTTCACGCAGACCGTGGGCGGCCGGGAGAAGCGCGCCTGCGCAGAAGGAGGGGCGGGGTGAGGAGGAGCCCGGGGGGTTCGGGCCGCGCCCCCCGCCCGGAGCCACGCCCCCTCCGCACCTGCAGCCCCCGCAGCAGCTCCGCCACGCTCTCGGCGCAGCTCACGTCCACCCGCGCGGCCCGGTGGTCTCCCGGCGGCATCGCCCGCAGCGTCTCGCCCGCCGCCGCCTCGTCCACGTCCGCCGCCGCCACCGTGGCGCCTTCGCGGGCCAAGCGGAGGCTCACCGCCCGCCCGATACCGCTGCCGGCCCCTGAAGAGACGGGAGGAAGGGAGAGCCGTCAGGCCCGGCCCGGGACTTCCTCCCCTCCCCTCCCCTCCCCTCCCCGACAGCCCCTCCCGCCCCCGCACCGGTAACCAGCGCCAGCGTCCCGCGGAGCCTCAGGTGCGCCGCCATGGCCGGAAGTTCCTTCCCGGAAGTGGGCGGCGCTCAACGTCCTCCAGAGGGAGCGGAGGGACGCGCAGGCGCAGAGCGAGCAAGCTTCTCCCGCCGAGATTTCTTGCCTTCCTTTGGTGCCGATCGCGCGCCTCGCGCTGGGAGGGGGCAGGAGTGGGAAGAACATCTGGCGCAGCTGCTCGCAGGGCCACCCGGGGCAGACCCCCCCCCCCCCCCACCCACCCCCGGCTAGGCCCGCCGAGAGGGTGGCTTTGGTCGCCGGAGCCTCCAAGCTGGGCCCCTTTAAGACAGGGGGACTTCAACTCCCAGAACTCCCCCTGGGTTTGGAGACTCGCTCTGCTGGCTGAGGCATCCTGGGAGTTGAAGTCCGCTGGTCTTAAAGGGGCCCAAGTTGGAAACCCGACATAGACCAAGCAAGCCAATCAATCTAATCTAGGACGACCAACAGGCCTGCATTCAGAACTCTTCAGCGCACTCAGCACACGCTCGACCGACCTCTTCCTCCCCTCCCAACCCGCTCCTGGGCTTGGAGACTCGCTCTGCTGGCTGAGGCATTCTGGGAGTTGAAGTCCGCCGGTCTTCAAGGGGCCCAGGCCGGAGGCCCCTGGGTCGGAGGCCCAGCCCCCCTGGGTGGTGGGCGTCGGGGCCCAGAGGGAGGGGCGGGAGAAGCTGTGCAGGACTGACTCCCAGCCTGGCTGAATTAACGGTAATTGAATCCCAACCTCCTGTTCACCGACACACCAGGTTTTGCCCCGTTTTCTGACCTTCCCTGCCACGGTTATTCAGCTGCAATTGATAAAAGTTAGCAACCTGGTTGTTAAGTGAATCTGGCTTCGCCAAAAGAGGAAGAAGGGACACTGAGACGGCCATAAACCCGCCAAGCATCTGCATTACAACCATGTGGAGGTTGCAACGGCTGTTGAGTGTGAAAAATGGGTCAAACATCGGTGCCGGTGCAGCGAAAGGAACGGACGGAAGTCAAGGACTGCCTGTATTGCGGCAGGAGCCCCTTTTCCCACGGGGCACCCCTTCCTTCCCTCCTTCCGAGGCCCGATGGCTCCTTTCCGACCTGAGAAATCCGACCTGAGAAAAGGGCGAGGGCCCCTCGTGGGGCGGAGGAGACCTCAGTGGGACGGCCGTACTGCATCACAACTTGCAAGAATGCCTTGGGGGGAGGGGGGGGGAGAGCAGAACCAAGGAGCTGGAAGGGGTCTTGGAGGCCTTGTAGTCCAGCCCCCACCTGGCGCTTGAGGGGCGGGGGCCGCATCCGAAGCCCAAGGACCACAGGAGAAATTTTTATTGATTGATTTATTTTTTTGAGTCAGGATGTCTTTATTGAAGTTGTTTTTATCTCCTCCCCCACCTCTTCCTCCTCCTCCTCCTCCCGGAAGTGCAGCCCGCGGAGAGCCACGTCTCCTTAAAGAAGAGGCCCGGAGCCCTTGGCAGCCTTTCCGGGGTGGGGGGGAATCCTGTCCTGCCGTTTCCCTCCCCCCTCCCCCCCGGCATTTCTTCCGGTTACAAATCTTGCCCCGGTTCGACCCTCACCGTTACATAAAAAAGATTATCAAAGAAATGTATGCCAGAACCTCCCCGTTCATCTCTCTCTCTCTCACACACACACTCACACCAGCTGGGACCCCCTCAAAGCGTGATTTTCATTTGCTCCCCGGCCTCCCTGCCCACCCCCTTCCCTCAGCAGGCCAGGTGTGGGGAGGAAGAGAGGAGAGGGCAGGAAGGGCCACCTGCGTGTGCACTGCCCAGCAGGAAGATTGGGGGGGGGGGGGACTGTGCAAATTCTCCCCCTGGAATTGCAAGGAAGTGCCCAACCCCCTTCTCTCTCACACACACACACGCACACACACGCGTACAGTACAGGTACACCGATTCCCAGGGTGCCCCATGGGAGAGACAAGTTGGTCCCCTGGACGGCCAGACCCATTTCCTGCTCCTGTCGCTGCCCTGGAGGACTGGAACAGACGGGCCTTCCGTGGAGTCCTCTGGAGAAAGCGTGGGGAGGGGTCACCCCCCTGGGCAGGGGTGGCTTTCCTTTCAGCGGCCTTGGCCTGCCCCCCCGCCACCGCCGCCTCCTCTACTCGTATTGGGCGATGAAGACCATCATAACTACGCCGCCCAGCAGGCTGAGCACCTCCAGCAAGGACTGGACTGGCCCGGCCTCCTGCAGGAGCTCCGGGATGACGGAGACGGTGGCCACGTAGATGAAGCCGCCAGCCGTGAAGGGCAGGATCCAGGCAGTGGCCACCTCGCCCACGCCCTCCGCCAGCAGGGAGCAGACGGTGCCCGCCAGCGCCCCCAGGGCCGTCACCAGCTGCAGCTTCATGGCCTGGGCGGGAGAGCAGGCCCGTCAGCCGAGACCCCCCTGGGCCTTCGGGCCGGGGTCCTCCAGGGAAGCCCCTCACCCCTTCACCCACCTTCCGCTTTGTGCAGCCGGACTGGACGAGGATGGCGAAGTCGCCCACTTCGTGAGGCACCTCGTGGAGCAGGACAGTGAGGGTGGTGATGGCGCCGATGGTGCTGCCGGCCACGAAGGAGGCGCCCAGGGCCAGCCCGTCCGTGAAGTTGTGGGCGAAGTCGGCGGCCAGGTTGAGGTAGCCGGCCACACGCATGGCTAGAGGAGTGGATGGGGGTGTCGAAAAGGAGCAATGGGTCAGTCCAGGTGCCCTGGCCACCCGAGCCCAGCCCAGCCACCCACCCATCCGCCCCTCCGGATGCCCCCCTCACCTGACTGTGGAGACGCCTCCGTCTTCCTGGCCGTGGGAGCGGCTACTTTCCCTGCCGGCTCTCCGTCCCCCTCCTCCCCTTCGTCATCGCTGCTCTTGGCCTTGGCAGCTGCAGGACGAGCGGAGGAGGAGGAAGAGCGTGAAGCCTTCGGGGGCAGGGGCAGCCCCCCTGCCAGTCCCCCCCCCCCTCTGCTGTGCTCCCCTGCCCCAAATCTCCCAGGGATGGGAAGAGGCCAGAGGGTTTCACCCACCCGGACGAGTCCCCAGAATAAGAGCCCTTCCATGCCAACACCCAGAAGGAAATGCGCACCCCCCCCAGGCCCCCTGCACGTGTGCACACGATCCCCTCCCACCGCCCTCTTACCTGCAGTGCACATATGTGTGCCTCCCACCTGATCTTCGGACCTTTGTGGCCTCCCAGAGGCTCGAGGGAAATGGGCCCGTTTCGTCACTTCTGGTATTTCCGGAAATATAGGAAGTGACAAAACGGGCCCGTTTTTCGGGTTCCAAAGGCTTCCTCTGAGCCTCTGAGAGGCCGAAAAAGGCCCGGAAACCAGCTGGGAGGCGTGCGCATGTCCACTGCCTGGGCCTCTGCCATAGGTTTGCCATCATGGCTTTAGATTCATATCCCGCTTCACGGTCCACTTTTAAGCGGTGGACAGAGTCAGCCTCTTGCCTCCCCCAGCAATCTGGGCCCTCCCTTTACTGACGGACGGAAGGCTGAGTCAACCTGGAGCCGGTCAGGACAGAATTCCCGCCTCCAGAGCTGCCATGGGGCGGAGGTTCCCAAGGAACCCACCTCCCCCGCGTCCCATGGGGCACAGCGCCCGAGCAGCCCTGGGGCTTGCCAGGGAAGGTAGCCATGAAGCCGGCCGCGGCAGCCCTTACCCACCGTGAGCGTGGCCGTGGCTGTGGCCATGTCCCCCTTTGACGTGCCTGACGAACTTCTCCACCACCAGAAAGGCCACCAGGCCGCTCAGGACCCAGAGGCCGACGGCCATCGTGTGCTGGTGCTCCGGGCCTGGAAGGAGGGCGAGGGGCGGTAATCAGGGGGGGAGGGGTCTCTTTTCAAGGGTTCTCTCCCCCCCCCCCATAAAAAGAAAAGATCCCGGCTTGGCCCACCGGGAGAAAGGCGCCCAGGTCCAGCGAAGGGGAAGGGACGTCTCCCCTCTTTGGCCGCCTGGACCTTGCACGGCCCCCTACCTTGGTGGGAGTGGCCATGGCCGGAGGGCCTTGCGTGGGAATGCCCGTGGCTGCTACCGCCGCCTTCTCCGTGAGGAGCATGGTGCTCTGCGGGGGGGGGGGGGGGGAGAAGCACCCAGTGTGGGAGGTGGGAGGGGGACCTCTCTGCCTGGGAGAAGGGGCTGCCCAGACACCCCCATCCTCCCCCCCCCAGGCCCTTGTGCCCACTTGGGCAGCCTCCCTCCCTCCCTGCAAGGGTTCAGGGGCTGGGGAGGGGACTCACCCAGGGCGTGGGGGATGAGGTGCAGGAAGGCGTCTCCCAGGAGGCCCCCCGAGGCGAAGCTGAGCAGCAGCTTGAGCAGGGCCTGGTGCTGGGGGCTGTTGGACTCCACTGGGATGAGGAAGAGGATGAAGTAGGGGGCGGCGCTGATGAGGAGGGTCGCCCCCAGGGCCTGCGGGGGGGGGGGGGGAGAGAGCGGGGCAGGTGTCAGTCAGGGAGGGCAGCCCCGCCCCCAGTGGGAGAAAGCAAAGGGGGGAGACGCCCCCAGCCCCCCAGAAAGGGCCTGGGAGGCTGTGCCGGACTCGGCCCTCCCCCTCCCAGTGCGAGCCAGTTCCGGGCCCTACGGGTGGCGCTCTCACCATCCGGAGGCTGCCAGTTCGATCCTCGGCAGAGGCTAATGTTTGGCACAGGGGGCTGGCCTAGATGACCTCCAAGGCCCCTTCCCACCCTTGTCATTCTCTGCCTTCTCAATTGACTCGCCCCGGACTCACGTAGCTCCACAGCCAGAAGGGCTCCAGCTTCTCCCTCCTCCCGGCGGGGCCTCCGGGGCCGTGCAGCCCCCCGTGGGCGTGGGAGTGGCCCCGGTGGTCTCCCGGGCCGGGCCCGTGCCAGATGTGCTCGTGGCTGTGTCCGTGGCAGCCGGCGCCGTGGGCTCCGTGGTGCGCGTGCCCGTGCTGGGCGGAGGCGGCCCAGATCAAGGCCGCGCAGACCGCCAGGGTCGCCGCCGCCGCCCGGAGCCCTCCGCCGCCGCTCATCGCCCTGCCGGGGTGGAAAGGCGCCTTAGCGGGGCTCCGGGCAGCCGCTTCCCCGCCCGGCACGGAGCTGCGGCGCCCGGGGAGGCCGGCACCGCCCCGGCCCCTGCGCCACTCCCGCCTTCACTCTGCCCGGACTCTATGGCCGAGCGCCCCCGGGGGGGGTTCCCCTCTGCGCCCGCACTCTATGGCCCCCGCGGGACCCTCAGGCTCACCCGGCTCCGAGAGACGCGCCGGGTTTAGACCAGACGTGGCATCCAGGCCCCGCCCAACGCGGCAAACCCTCGCGAGAACGTTCCCCACACACTCGCTCCGCGGGCTCTCGCTTCTGTCCCGCCAGCCTCCGACATGGGGCCGCAGAGCGCCCCGCCCGCGACAATCATGGCGGCGAGGTCTGCGGCTGCGCCGCGTAGGAAAGAGAGGCCCGCCCTCAGCAAAGATGGCCGCCGCCCGGCCTACGAGGGCGAAGTGAGCCTTCCCTGTTCCGGCCTCTCCGCTCTGGGCGGCACCGGAAGGCCGCTCGGGGGACGGGAACTCCAGAGAGGCCGCCGCCCGAGGCAGAGGGGAAAGGAAAGTGGGGGCCGCGTCTGAGGGGGGCACTCAGGCCTGCCGCGGGGCACGCCGGGAAGGCCCGGCCGGGCCAATCGGAGGGCGCGGACGCGGGGCATGCCGGGTGTCTGGCCAAGGCCGGGGAGCCGCGCCGAGAGGCCCGCGGTGCATGGTGGGTAAGCGGCGGCGGCGCCCGGCGGGGGCGGGGGCGGCGGGAGCGGAGTCCGGGGCGCCCGGCGGGACCGAGCGCGGCCATGGGGGACGCGGGACGGGGAGGAGGAGGAGGAGGAGGAGGAGGAGCAGGTACGGCCCCCGGCGGGGCGAAGGGGAGACGGCCCGGCGGAGGTTCCTCGGGAGGGCGGCGTCCCGGGGCTTCCCTCCCGGGCCCCGAGCGGAGCCTCCCCGGGGCGAGCGAGGCCCCTGCCGAGCGGCAGGTCTTCCCGGGACGCCCCGACCGAGAGAGGCTCTTCCCGGGGACGGAGCCCCGGATTGGCGCTTCTCCCGGCGGGTCCCGTGCGGCCCCGAGCGCCGGAGCCGCTTCCCGGAGAAGCGGCCTCGGCCTCCCGGGCTTGGGAGCCTGGCTGGGCCGCCCCGATCCTCCCCCCCACCCGGAGGCTTCGGCTTCTCCCGTGATTCGGTTGGGGGCCGCTCCCTGGAAACAGCCCCGCCTCCCCCGCAGGCCGAAAGCGTCTCGAAAGGGCCCCCGAGGGGGCGGGAGGTCCCCGGTCCCTTCTGCCCCCCCCACCCCCCTCCCCCCGAGTGGTCGCCTCCAACCTTTTCTTTCCTGCCTTCCTTCCTTCCTTCCTTCC
>BLBF01000198.1:53952-67779 GCA_015471245.1 Laticauda colubrina | reverse complement strand
TCTTTCTTTCTTTCTTTCTTTCTTTCTTTCTTTCTTTCTTTCTTTCTTTCTTTCTTCTTATCCCTTCTGCCCCTTTCTTCCCCTTTGGGTGTCCCTGGGGCCAAGAGGGACCCCGAGGGAGAGCCAGACAATTCTTAGAGGGGATGGGTCTGGCATGACCAGACATGGCTGGGCAGGGGGAGAGAGGAGGGAGGCACCTCTGACCATCCCACTCAGGTCTAAAGGGGTCCTTGGTCCCCCTGGAAACGTTACCAGGACTGTCTGGAAAACAGAGTTAGCTTAGTTCCTTTCCCAACTAAAAGGGCCTCTCTGAGAAGTCAGCGATGGACTCAGGCCCTGCATTTGCAGAGTTGGAGGCACTTCAGAGACCATCTAGTTTAGCCCCTGGTCCAAGCTGAGAGAGAGCGAGAGAGAGCCTCCCAGCATCCAAGTAGCTCAGGGCTGGACTGCTGCTGAGCTGGAGGTTTCATCAGTACGCCACGGCCGGCAGCCACCCTCTCTCCTGAATTTCCTGGCCCTTGTTGGATTAGGAGGGTGTGGGAAGAAGGGCTCTCTCTCTGCCCCCCATTCTCAGGTCTGACCCCCGCAAAGACACCCCCCCCCCAGGAGCTGTTAGTCTTGCAGGAAAATCCCCCTCCTTCCTCTCCCTTCTCCCCCTCAACCTGGTTGGGCTCCAGGGGCCCCTCCTCCCCCAGGCAGTGGGGCAGAGGGAGTGCTTGCAGGCAATAAAGGGCAAGCCTCAGGGTGGGCTGAGGGGAAGAGGGCCCCAGGGGTGGGATTCAATTTTTTTCACAACCGGTTCTGTGGGCGTGGCTTAGTTGGTGGGTGTGGCTTGGTGGGCATGTGACTGGCTGGGCGCGGCCAACTCAAAATCACTTACATCGAGGCACGCATCTCCTCGCCTGGCCTCCCATGACTGTGGGCATGCTGCAACAGTCGTAAGTGTGAAAAATGGTCATAAATCACTCTTTTCGGTGCCATTGTAATTTTGAATGGTGACTCCACACAAGCAAAGTAACAGCAAAGGAGGAAAAAAAAAAACTCCAGAGACATTCCAGAGACAGGAAGTCTAGTCCTGGAGAGGCAGTTTCTGTAAGCAACCCCAGAATGTTTCCTTCCTGCCTTCCTTACAGGATTAGCCCAGTAATTTCTTCTGACAACCGGTTCTCCCAACTGCTTAGAATGCTAACAACTGGTTGTAGAGAATAGGTGCAAACCTGGAGAATCCCACCCCTGAGGACCCCTTTTCCCACAAGGCCAGCAACCAACAGGGGGGGGAGGGTGTCTTGCTGACCCCTCCTCCTGGAGAGCCAAAATCCAGATCCTCCATATGGCCAGCTTCAGTTGGGGTCAACAGCTGCCCGTCTGTCTGGGGGTGCTCAAAAGGGCACTCTCTTCTGAGTTGGGACCTATCAGCAGTTGGCTCAGGGGGCCCTCTTAGAGCCCCCATCCCTGGAAGAGAGGAGGTCTTGAGGACTCAGGGGGGATTTTGGTCTGCCCCCCCATCCTTCATCTGGGAGAGAGCCATCGAAGGCAGGAGGGCCAACTCAGCCTCTTCTCTTCCTGAGCAGGGTGGCCCTGGACTGAAAGGCAATGAGGGACCTGCCGGCCCCCCAGGACCAGCGGTGAGTATTTCAGGGGCCCCTCCCTTTTGGTCACAGAGGGATCCAGCAGCCAGGTCCCTCTTATCGGATCACGATCTGTGGTTTGACCTCCGGGATACAATCAGACATTGCAAATCTCCAGATCCTTCTTGTACCTGCGCTGGGCAGCTTCTTTGCAGACCCCTCCTCCTCCACCACTCCCACCTTCCCCCAAGGCCAGGGGACTGCAGTGGGAAGGAGGGAGGGATCCAGCCTCAAACACCCCCCCCCCATGAGGGACCCTGTGATGACCCAAGGTGGGATAAAAAGCAACAAATCCATAAAAACAGGTGAAGTCCCTTTAATTTCTGGCTTCAAAGCTCCAATTATCATTGACTGGAGAAAAAACTCCTCCACAAACAGTTGCAAAAAGGAAGAAATGCCGTTCAGGCTCAAAATACATATAAATGATAAATAGAAAAAAACAACAACACAAAGCACACTGAAGCAATTAATGAGGCAAGGCAGGATAAGGGCTTGAAGACGTCCACAGATATTGAAATACACACACTGGGAAGGACTCCAGAACTGAGATAAGAACTGACAAACTAGACATATTTTCACGCTTTGCTTCCAGCACTGGCCCATGCGCAGTTTGTCCTTCCTTATAAGCAGTCCTCACAGCTTCAGCCCATGAAGGGGATCAGGGCCCTTTCCTCCCCCGTAGACCACACCATTTACGTTTCTCCCTTATCCTCTCCTCCCAGCATGCCCTAGGATGAAGAGGGGATGGGCCTGGGTCTTCATCTGACTGCCCAGCCGCCTCTGCCTTTCCCCCGTTTCCTCCACAACCTCCAGAGCCACACTTCCACTCCCTGTCGGTTGTTCTTCCTCTCCCTCAGAGTCAGAATCCAACAGGGGCATGACAGACCCAAAGGAAATAGGGAGATTCCCCCCCCCCCCCGCCACGTCTTGAACCCTCCCAGGAGAAGATTTCCAAGCCTTTGATCCCCACTGTCCCCCTGACTGGTTTCATCCTCCTTCGCTGGCTGGGGATGATGGGCTTCTGAGTGAGAGACAGGATCAGCATGAAAAATCTGCATTTGTGCTCATCGTGTCCAGGTTGGGGCTGACCACCTCTTTCCTTCTTCCAGGGATCTCCTGGTGAGAAAGGTCCCTCAGGATCAGGAGGCCCCGTTGGGCCCCCAGGCAGACCTGGCCCCCAGGGGCCTCATGGACCGGCTGGAGAAAAGGGCGCGCCGGTGAGTGGAGGCAGATGCCTTGTGGTGGTGGGGAGATGGGAAGAAGACATGAGGAAGTGGGGTGGGGTCTATGCATGATGAGGAAGGGGACGAGGAGCAGTGGGCTAGCAGAGGGGGGCACTCCATCCTCTCAGCCTCAGTTTCTCTCTTCTCCCCCAGGGTGAAAAAGGGCCCCTTGGCCCTGCTGGCCGTGATGGTGCCCAGGGCCCCATTGGGCTGCCCGGCCCTGCAGGACTACATGGTGGCCCGGGTGAGGATGGTGATAAGGTGAGTGGTTGGTGGGTTGACCCAAGTGGGCACATCCCTGTCCTGCCTTCCCTCATTCCCTGGACTGAGCCTTCCTTCTCTCTATCTGTCTCTGCAGGGAGAAGTGGGGGACCCGGGTCGCAAAGGGCCCAAAGGCAGCAAAGGCGAGCAGGTAAGCTGAGCCCCTGCGCTGTGGGGAAGAGGGAGCTGGGGTCTGCAGCTGTGACTCTGCTTGTGGTGCAGCTGATAAGCTCCTCTTTCTCCTGCAGGGTCCCCCAGGGCCCTCGGGATCTCTCGGTTCTCTTGGGCAGCCGGGTGCTGCGGTAAGTATCTGCGGGACTCCACGGGTGGCATACCTCGTTTCCTGTGGGTCTTGCAGTTGTACCTCAGGTCCTCTGGGCGCCACCCCTTGGGCGACTCTGGACTAGGGTGAGGGGCCCCTTGGCTTCTGGGGAGACCCCTCTTGAAATGGGCAGGAGAAGTGGGTTTGGCTCTCCTTTGGGTACCAGCTCTCCGATTGTCTCTTTCTGTGCTGCCTTTAGGGGGCGGATGGTGAGCCTGGGGCGAGGGGCTCCCAGGGTAATTTTGGGACGAAGGGGGATGATGGCATCCGAGGATTCAATGGAGCACCAGGACCGATTGGCTTGCAGGTAACAAATGGCCATGGCGAGGGTCACTCTGCTGCTCACTGTTGAGCTGGACGCCACTCACACGCTCTTTCTCGACAGGGACTGCCCGGACCATCTGGGGAGAAGGGGGAGACTGGTGATGGGGGACCCCTGGTAAGTGCTACTGCCTTCCTCAAGGGGAATCCCTCCCAGACCCCCAGACCCTCCCATATGGTTCCTGCCCAGCTCTGTTGTCGAGAAACGAGATGTTTGGACACTCATCAGTATTTTCTTGCAGGGACCCCCAGGACCTCCAGGACCACGAGGCCCAGCTGGGCCCTCCGGAGCTAGCGTGAGTGTGTCTCCTGCCCTCCTCTCCACCTGATTCCTTCCCTTAATGGATTCCCAGGGCTGAGCCCGGTTGTATCTCTTTTTCCCACAGGGTCCGCAAGGCCCCCCAGGAGGGATCGGAAATGAGGGGCCACCAGGACAAAAGGTAGGTGAATTCTGGGGGATGCTGGGTATGGTATTTTGGGGGGAGGCCCAGAGGTAGGGGTTTTCCAGGCTCCTTGGGGAGGATCCCACATCAGAGGTAGATCTTGACCATGATCCTTGTGGCTCTCTTTGTACAGAATCCTTCCTGTCCTGTGGGGGACACTGAGACCTCTTAGACTAGGGGTCCCCAATCCAGGGGCCACAGCCCATTCAAAACCGGGCTGCAGAAGTGTCAGGCGTGTACACCTGCATTTTTATTTGCGTGTGAAATGGGTGGGCTTGCAAGTGCACACACACAGCCCCATTTGTGCGAGTGGTGGGCACACATACATGCCACTCACACAAATAGAGCTATGCATGCACACACTCATCTGCCGATCACATGGAGCCATCCCCTCTGTGCCACCCCGCTGGTTCACAAAGCCGGAAAGTTTGTAGATCTACCGTCTTAGATGGATCAGCTCTCGCAACCTTTGCTTGTCCAGCTGGACTGGACCATCCCTCCCATCATCCCCAACCAGAGGAGGGATAGTTCCCGCCCTCCTGGGAAGGCCACTTGAGGACCAAAGACGGCTTTCTTAGATGTATCAAGCACATCATTGGGACCACCGTGTTCCGGGAACCCAAGCGGTTGTCCGCAACCAGCTGACTCCATGGGACTTTGGAGGGTCAGGAGGCAAAACGTAGCCAAGGAACCCAACATGGGCCCGATCCGCTAACCTCCCTTCTCCCATCCCAGGGCGAATCAGGAGAGCAGGGTGGACCCGGAGTCCCTGGAGAGTCCGGCCCAAAGGTGCGTCTCTTTCTTCTGCCCCCACAATTGTGTCGCTGTTACCTGCTGTGCCACCCTGGACTCCTCTTCCACTCCTCCTGCCCTTCAGTGCCAGAGCAGAGCTCTGTGGCCCCGGGTCTCACACGGAGTAGGCTTCACGCACCCTCCTGCACATCAGGGTGGGAAAGTGTGCCACCCTGTGCCCCTGGGTGCCACAGACCCCCTCAATATGGCCTGGCTGCCTCCCCCTAGTCAAAGGCTTAAGAAGGGGCTTTGGGGCAGCAGAGTGTCCTGTTTTCCACGTCCTGAGTGTGGAGAGGTGTACTGCCTCAGCATCTGGAGGCTCCGTGTCATCCCCTCAACTCTAATAGCCCTTCCTCTCTCCTAAGGGCCTGCGGGGTGAGCAAGGAGAGAAAGGGGAAGCTGGAAGCGCTGGTGTGGCCGGACCCCCCGGAGGGAGAGGCCCCGTTGGGGACGATGGGCCCAAGGGGAACCCGGTAAGGGAAGCTGCAGAAATGAGAGGGGGGGGGAGAGGCAGGAAATCTGGGACTGGGAGAAGCTGCCTTCCCCCCTCAACTCCTGTAGACTACAAGCTCCAGTAATCCCAGAACCAGATAAGAGATGGGATTTGTAGTGTAGGGTTGGGGAAACCTTTGTAGCCATTCTATTGGTAAATAAAGCTGATGTTATGGCCTGTTTTGTCCAACTGTTCAAAAAAATTTTGTAGGGTTTTTTTGGGGAGGGGGGCATCTAAGGGTTAGGTGAGGCTAAAAAGTGTGAAATTCAATATTTTTTTGGGGGGGGGGGAAGAATGGGAAACTGGACTCTTTGAGAAATGGGAAACTGACATTTGACTTTTCTCTGGGTGCAGGGCCCGGTCGGCTTCCCTGGAGACCCTGGACCCCCTGGAGGAATTGGGTCCCGGGTGAGTATGACCCTCTCCTCTTGGCTTGGTCCTACCCCTCTGAGCCTGCCCTCTGCTAAGGCCAAAAAAACACCCCCATACCCATGTGCCTCTCCCCACAGGGCCAAGACGGAGCCAAAGGCGAGCAAGGAGAAAATGGACAACCCGGAGAGGCAGTGAGCATTTTGGGGGTGGGTGGGAGGGTTAGATCCTAAGTGGGATGTGGCTGGGTCGAAGCCCCCCACCCACTTTCCAACAGCAAGCGGGCCATGTCTGCCCCATGGATCTCACTTACACCCCCCTCAGTGGCCTTCCACTTATGCCCTGGAGCTTCAGTCGGTGGCTCCCTCACCTCTCCCCTTCATTTCCAGGGGTCTCCGGGACCGTCGGGTGAGGCTGGTCCACTTGGGCCACTTGGGAAGAGGGTAAGTTGGCTCCACCCCATTGGGGAGGGCAGGAGATGCCCCCCTCCCAACACTCACAGGGGCCTGGGATGGGGAATCACAGGACACGGGGGAGAGAAAGGCAGCCAGGGCCCATCCAAGGCCCCTAGCAAAAGAACCCCCCCACATCCAGAGTCGGGGACTAAATGCTTTTCGTCTCCCCCCCCCAAACTCCTTCAACTTCAGGGGGGGCAAGAAAAGCCCCCTCTTCTTAAGGAAGAGAGAAAGGAAGGTCTCTGGACTGCATCGGCCCCTGTTTCCTCCCAGCCCCCTTCTTCTCCAGAGGGAGAAAGAGCCCTGACCCACCACGACCTTGTCTCATTCTCCAGGGCCCCGCTGGAACTCCTGGCCCCGAGGGACGGCAGGGGGCGAAGGGCAAGAAGGTGAGTGGGGCTGCTTCTGAGGGGAGGAACTCAGCAGGCTCCATGGAAGCTTCTGGATGGCAGCTAAAACGCCAGACACCCTCCCCCTCCCCCTCAAGGGGCCTTTGATGCCCACTGAACAGAGCTTTTTCCAGGCAGAAAAGGAAGGGGGTTAGGAGAGATCAGGAAGGATGGGTGGGGGTCCCAACTGCAGAGAAGGGGGCAGGGCTGCTATTGGGTGGGAGCCCCCAGCCCTCTGCTTGGGCCCCAGAAGGGAGAAATTGGGGGGTGGGCTTCAGTGCTTGCTCTGGTGGTTCTGGAGTAGAAGCTGAAGGGGACACCAACCTGAGTGAGCATCGCAGGGTGTGAGAGTGGGGGATGGACCTTGGAGGTCATCCAATCCCACCCCATCAAAGCTGGAAGGAGTTAAGCCATCTCTTATAGGCACTTTCTTCCCTCGGTCTAACCATTATTCCACCCTAACTCTCCCCTCTTCAGGGAGAATCAGGGGTCCTTGGCCCCCCTGGCAAAACTGGGGCTGTGGGACCCCAGGGGACCCCTGGAAAACCTGGCTTGGAGGGCTTGAGAGGCATCCCAGGATCTGTGGTAAGGGGGGGAGGCAGATGCCTCGTTGCTTGGGGGCGGGGGTTTCTCCAGGGTAGGAGGCTGGGAGGGTCTGGGGGGAGAAACACAGTCATGATCTAGAATCATGGATCCTTGGAGGGTGGGGTATTTAGAGTTCTTAGGGGTCCCCATTTCCAACTTTCTGGAAAGGGAAAAGTGGGGCACCCCTCCCTGCAGGGGGGCTGACATTCATGTTTGGGTCTTCGGTCTCTTTTGTAGGGGGCCCAAGGCAAACCGGGGGCCACGGGCCAGGCTGGGCCCCCAGGACCTGCGGTGAGTAGCCACCCTTTGGGGGAGAGACCAAATGGGTGGGTAGGGGGGCTGTCAGCCACAGGGAGTGCTTAAGCTTCCTTGGGGTGTTTCTTCCTGCAGGGCCCCCCTGGACTGCCTGGCTTGAAGGGTGAGACGGGCCCCAAAGGAGAGAAGGTAGGAGGGGGCCAGATGAGCCGGGTTTGGTGCTCGGTCTGGGGAAGCATCCTTCCTCTGGGGCAGGGGAGGAAGCAGGGATGGCATTCTACCAGTTCGGCCTGCTTTGGGTGAACCAGTAGCTCCGACGATCAGCTGAGAGCAAACCACTTCGGTTTGCTCCGACAATCAGCTGTTGGACCCACTCACCAGCCCGGGCTTTAGCCTGTGCTTTATATCCTGGTTTTCAAGCTCAGCCGATTCGTGCGGCACATTGCATTGCTGTGTGTCAGCTGTTTAACACCCAGGGATTGCTGGAGGAGGTCAGTAGCAAACACTCTGCATGCGTCTGAAGCGCTCTCTCATCGAACCAGTTGGTACACCAGTTGAATTGCACCCCTGGGAGGAAGCCCCTCCCACCTGCTGATCCCCCCCCCCGTGTCATGCACCTGGTTGGAGTCTGATTCCGAGGGGGAGGTTGAGCAGCTGACAGGGAGTCAGAGCAATGTGGGTTACGGGGGAGAAAAAGGCCCTGATTCCCTTCATTAGCTGCAGCTGGAAAAACAGGATGTAAAAAAGGCGTTTGCGCACAGCACCTTGCTGGAAGCAAAGCATGCATTATCTTTGTTTGTCAAGTCTTATCTGGGTTCTGGTGTCCTCCTAACTGGGTGTGTTTCGTTATCTTTTGAAGTCTGCAATTCCTTATCCTGCCTTGTCTCGTTAATTGCTGCAGCGTGGTTTGTGTTGGTTTTTATTTATAATTGACATGTAAATTTATATGTTCGGATTTGGACGGAATTTCTTCCCTTTAAAAACTGTTCTTGGGATAGTTTTTTGTCCAGCTGATGACAACTGGACATTGAGGGCCAGGTTGGAGGCATTTCAGGGGCTTTACCTACTTTTGTGACTTCATTGCTTTTGTGCCATGCCCCTTTGGGTCATCACACCCTGTCTCTCCACAGGGCCACCCGGGACTCATCGGCTTGATTGGACCGGCTGGAGAACAAGGAGACAAAGGGGACCGGGGGAGCCCTGGCCCCTCAGGGAGTGGGGGTCTTAAGGGAGAGACTGTAAGTGCCTGGGGGAGAGGGGCTTGAGAGGGGGCTTCAGGGACTTAAGAACCAACTTAACACCCCCCTGGCTCTCTCCCTGCAGGGCATCCCTGGACCAATGGGCCCTCTTGGCCCTGCGGGACCCCCTGGACTTCCTGTGAGTAGCACCTCATCCCTCCCAAGCCCTCCTACACCTCCTAGATGGAGACCTCAACTCTCTCCTTCTCTTTCAGGGTGGTCCTGGTCCTCAGGGTGCCAAAGGAGCCACGGTGAGGAATGCAGCCCTGCCCCATAGCGCTTGGGGGTGGTGGGGTGTTGGGAGGAGCAAGGGTGGGGGGAGAAAAATAGGAAAATCTCTCCTTGAGGACTAACCTCTTGGCGATTTGATTCCAGGGTGAAGGCGGACCCAAAGGACAGCGAGGAGTCCCCGGGCCCCCGGGGAGGCCGGTAAGACCCCAGACTCATTCCGCCTTGCCTCGGTTTCCCCCTTGGCAGAAGAGACCCAGGAGAGGCCTGGGGGGAAGGCCGGCAGATTTTATTTTTCCAAATCTGGCTTAAAAATCCAGTTTCCTAAAATATTTAAAATATAAAACAAGAACAGCAATAATGATGCGAGCACTTTGAAGGCTGATTGATCATGTCCATATTTCATTTGATTATTCTTTTATTTTATCTTATTTGTCAGGACTCCAACCACTCCACCCCCGTTCACATCCCAAGTCTCTAGCCGCATCTCTCAGAGAAAAGAAAATTGATTTATGAGAAGTGGCCATGTTGGCGTTAGTTGGGTGCAGCCGATACTAATATACTTCCTTCATTTCCCCCTTGACCCTGGTCTTCCCTGATCCCTGGATGTATATTCTCCAATGGGACACATCCATAGCCAAGAGGCATCCATTATTTTCTCCAGTAACAATTTTGCACTCTGACAACTTTGGGCTGCCAAGATGATTATCTAGGCACGTAAGGAATGCACTGTTTCCCCCACTCCCTTTCTGCTGACAGCTAAAAAGACCAAAGGAGTATATTTTTAGTTGACATTATTATTATCTTATCATTATTTTTATTATTTATTTTTTTCAATAATTATCTTATGATTATTTGATTATCTTATTATTTTATTTTTAAAATGTACATATGGGATACTCCTCGACTTACAAACACAATACAACCTCAAATGTCCATTGCTAGCAGAGATAGAAGTTAAGTGAGTTTTAACCCGTTTAACGATCTTCCTCGCCACTGTCTTTAAATGAATCACTGCAGTTGTTAAGGGGGTCACATGGTCGTTAAGTAAATCTGCCCTCCTCACTGACTCTGCTGGTAAGAAGGTCGTAGAAGGGGAATCTCTGCGGCCATCATAACTACTCTTCAATATCTTCATTCATGACTTAGAGGAGGGAATAGAAGGGGAATTTACCAAATTTGCAGATGAGGCTAAGCTGGCAGGAATAGCCGACACCCAAGAAGATGGGCTGAAGATCCAGAGGGATCTTGACAGACTGGAACACTGGCCCGTATCCAATAAAATGAAATTCAATGTAGAGAAAAATAAAGTCCTACACTTAGGCAAGAAAAACCAAAAGGACACATATAGACTGGGCGAAACCAGGCTCAATAGCATTAATTGTGAGAGGGATCTTGGAGTCTTCGTGGACAACTAGTTAAACATGAACCAACAATGTGCAGCAGCAGCCAAAAAAAACAATGCAATCCTAAATTGCGTCAACAGAGGGATACAACTGAGATCAAGTGAGGTACTAATACCACTCGATAAAGCCTTAGTAAGACCACACCAAGAGTCCGGCATCCAGTTTTGGTCACCACCTTATAAACAAGAGGTTGAGACTCTAGAAAAAGTGCAGAGAAGAGCAACCAGCATGAGGAGGGGGCTGGAGACTAAAACCTACAATGAACGGTTGCAGGAACTGGCCCTGGCTAGTCTAGGGAAGAGAAGGACCAGGGAGACAGGATAGCAGCCTTCCAATATTTGAGGGGCTGCCACAGAAAGTAGAGGGCGGGTCAAGCTATTTTCCAAGGCACCTGAAGTCCAGAGAAGGAAGAATGGATGGAAACTGAACAAGGAGAGATTCAATCTAGAAATAAGGAGGAATTTTCTGACAGAATAATCAACCCATGGAACAGAAGTTGCCTTTGGAAGTTGTGGGAACCTCATCCCTGGAGACTTTCAAGAAGAGACTGGACTGCCATCGGTCAGAAATGGTGTAGGGGAGGGTCGGGGCTTGAGTGGCAGCGAAAACACGGTTTTCTCAGGGCTATTGTGTTTGTAAAGCGAGGACTCCCTGTATTGCCCAACCTGCTTGAGGAGCCCCCAAAGGGGCTGAACCTCACGGGCATCCTGAGCATTGTATGAAGAGGTGCAACTTCTTGGGCAGGGTCCGCCAGGTGAGACCATCCAGCCGCTGCCCATTCAGCATTCCAAGAAGAGCCGGCGCTCGGTAGACGGAAGCCAGCTGGTGGAGGAACATGAGGAGATGGTGGCCGATGGGGCAGTGGATCAGCCGAGCTCCCGGCACGTGGAGGAGATCTACGGATCCCTGGAGTCTCTCCGCCAGGAGATCGAGGGGATGCGGAAGCCGCTGGGCACCCGGGACAGCCCTGCCCGCACTTGCCAGGACCTCCAGCTGAGCCAGCCCGAACTGCCTGATGGTGGGTGTAATGGAATAACAGAGCAGGGAGGGACCTCAGAGGTCTTCTAGTCCAAGCCCCCCGCATGAGCCAGAAACCTTACACCCTTTCAGACTTTCAAGAGACCTACTTGCCTTCTCCAGGGCGATTCCTGGGCCCTCCCATCTGGGACCCAGGGGGCATCTGCCCCAGAGGGCATGTGATGCAACCCTCTTGGCAAAAGGAGGTGTCCCATGGATGCCATTGAGCCACTGGTGCCTTCGTCAAACCCAGAAGCTTCTGGACTACAACACCCAACAGCCTTGCCACGGGAGGAGGGGGGCAGCCCCAGGTCCTCAGATCTGTCACCCCCTCCAACTTGTGCCTGTCTTCCACCCGGGATTCTCCCTGAAAGCCCTTTTGGGAACCTTTGGAACAGTGGTGGTATTCTACCAGTTCAGTCCGGTTTGAACAAACCGGTAGTAAAAAAATGCTACCATTTGGCCAAATTGTTAGTAGAAAAAAACAGCTACCGGTTTGGCTGAAAAAATAGCGGTATTTTTTCCCCCTGATGACGATCAGCTGTTCTGACTATCAGCTGTTCTGGGATCCCCTTTGCTATCTTACAACTTCACCCAGGAGGCTTCCCTGAGGCTCAGGAGGCAAAAAAATGGAGCGCGGGGAAGGTTGCTGCAAAAAAAAAAAATATAGAAGAAGAAGCCATGCCCACCAATTACATGGCCATGCCCACCTAGCCACACCCACCAAACTGGTAGTAAAATTATTTGCACCTCACCCCTGTTTTGGAAGCCAAACGTGAAATCCTGGGGGAATATTTACACTCCAAATCCCCTTCCCCAGCTAACTGCACTCTGTCTTTTTTTGGGGGGGGGATTAGGGATGAGTTTGCAAAGGGGCTGTTGGAGTTGTGGGACACCCCCCCAACTGGAAACTTGGTGGGGAACTTTGGCCCTTTCTTCTCTCCAGGTGAATACTGGATTGACCCCAATCAGGGCTGTTCCCGTGACTCCTTCAAAGTCTATTGCAATTTCACTGCGGGGGGCGAGACCTGCGTCTTCCCCAGTTGGGAGTCTCGAGAGGTGAGGAGGGGGCCCTCAGTGGGGGTGAAGGGCGGAGGGTTGGTCCCACTGGAGGTTCTTGGGGAGCCTGCTGCCCCCCCAAGCAAACCCTGAAAGCCGACGGCCCCGTTTCTGCCATTTGGGGGGCAGTTTAGGAAAAGAAGCATGGGCCCTGAAATAGGGGAGGTGGTACCCCTGGCAATGTTAGGCTGGGGGAGAGGGGGAGGGGGAGAGCACCCAGTCTGGGCACCCCTATATTGCTCCAAATGCCTGTGGTGGGCATGAATAGGTGGGCAAGTGATGAAATCCATTTAAAAAGAAAAGAGCAAAGTCCATCTTCCAAGGCAAATTCTTTTATTTAGGAAAGCATCAAATTGGCAAAGTCCGTGGTAATTCTGGATCTGACACAACCCGGAATGAACCCCACGATATTAAAAGTTAGAAATAATCCCCCAAAGTCACTTTCTCAAATAGAAGTAATTCAACATTGCTTGATGTCATAAATCAGTATGGACAGCCCGTTTTCTCATGGGAAGAAGAATCTCTTAGCCAAAACAACTCTCTCTATCTCAACTCCTCCCGCCCTCCTGCTTAGGAATGTGGCAAGCCCGAAACCCTTCCTTCCCATGACCGCCGCAGAGAAAATAAGAAAAAGAAAAAGCCTAACTAAAATGGCTAAATATAGGTCAATTTCAGGCTTGATAGGCTGCCCTCCCTCGTTTGAAAAGAAACCCCTGCAATGACATAAAATACACAAAGATTGAAATTAGGTTAAACACAATCATACAAGGCACATTTTAACTCTGAAATTGACAGCTGGGTTTCGGGGTGAAGGGCTTTGCCACCAGCCTCTTCTGGCCGAGGTTGCAATTCCATGGTCACCTTGTGGTCTCCCATCCAGAGACTAAACAGGCCTGGCCTTGTGAAGGCGAGAAAGCCTTTGAATGGGGCAGGAGGGCTGTGGGTCCCGCCCCATGGATCAAGCTCTCTGGGAGGGGGGAAGAGATGGATCCCTTCAGAAAGCCGAGGGGCAGAACTTGGGGCCAGCCACAACAAGGACCCGCTGCTCTTGGGTGCCGGCTCTTTCTCTCCCTCTCTCTCTCTCTGCGGGTCAGAAAACCAAGCCAGGTCTGGCACTGCTTGCTTTGGCCCCTCCTGGCTCAGGAAAGGCCCAGGGCTCCTGCCACCCCCCACCCCCAAAATCCATCCTCCACGTCTTTCTCTTGGAAGGCCGGCCCTCTGAGGGTTTCCCTTTGCAGGTGCCAATGGATGCCTGGGAGGAGGAGACGCCTCCCAGGTGGTTCAGCCAGTTCCAGAAGGGCCATCGGGTGAGTCCACTGGCTGGGGGAGAATGAGGGGGGGGG
>BLBF01000198.1:34785-53552 GCA_015471245.1 Laticauda colubrina | reverse complement strand
GGGGGGGGGCTGGCAGTGGGTTCTCCCCCTCGGTCTCTTGGAAAGGGAGGCCCCCTTTCCTGCACCCAAATCCCTCCTCCTGGAGGCTGTTGGGGATTCCAGGATGCAGCCAGGGTTCCTGGGCTGGAGGGGCACCTCAACACAAAGCTTGTGATGGGGAGGGGACTTCTTACTTGGGGGGGCTCTGGGGGAAGCCGAGAAACAGGGGTCTCCACCGGGAAATCCTCCTTCTGTCATGGACCGCCAATCCGGGTGGCCGCTCAGTGGGTCGGTCTTTGTGTTGCTTTCACACGACACACCAAATTTCATTCCAAAAGACCTGCAGTGACCTTTGCGAAACTTGCCAAGCTGGATGACCTTGTATGTGTTGTGTGTCTCTGCATTGGGGCAGTTGACTTCCTTTTTCGTGGAACTTGGTGGGTTGTCTGAACACAGCCCATTGGGTTGATTCTGGATAGGGACACCAACACAGTACATTGGGTTCCTCAGTGCAGGAGGCCTGGTGTGTGAAAGGATCCGTGCAGTGAGGTGTGGAGGGGAACCCCCATGGAGGAGGGACAGAACGCTTAAGGCCATCCAGCCCACTCTCCAGCTTAGGGTCCGGCATCCTCTGCTTGAGAGCAGTCACCCCAACCCCCCAGATCCTCATCTCCCCCTCATCCCTGGTCCCTCCCCAGTTCTCCTACGTGGACGCAGATAGCCGCCCGCTGGGCGTGGTGCAGCTTTCCTTCCTGCGCCTGCTGAGCACCTCTGCCCGCCAGAACTTCACCTACCGCTGCCAGCACTCGGTCGCCTGGCACAGGTCAGGGTCCCCCGCCTTGAGGGGCTACCAACAGGCCTTGCGCTTCCGGGGGGCCAACGAGGATGACCTGAGCTACGACAACAGCCCCTATGTCAAGGCCCTGGTGGACGGCTGTGCGGTGAGTGCCCGGACTGGGTTGGGAGGGAACAACAACTGCAAGGGTGGGGTGGAAGTTTGGAACCCCTACTCAAGAGAGGGCAGGACGAAAGGCATTGCACTTTCCATCCCCACATGATGGATTTGGGAGGGGGGGGGTGTCCCCAGGTGCTTCCTTTTCTCCCACTATCAGCTGCCGGTGCTGTTCCCCTCCCATAGCTATGGGGGTTTGGGGGCCCTGCTTGTCTCAGCAGAGGGCAGGTGGGGGGACACGGTAGATGGAAGGGGCTTCCAGGTTCAGGACAAAATAGTTCCCCCCAATGGAGGTGCCGACGTTCCCGGTTCCCACACCTTCCTGACCGGTGGACAGCTGTTGGAAAGTAGGGCTACCGGCTTCTCTTTGGGGTGGAGGGCAGTGATCCACCTCCAGCTTTAACCCTTGTCTTCCTCCCCGTCCCCCCAGGCACAGAAAGGGTCCAGTGAGACACTCCTGGAAATCAACACCCCACAGGTGGAGCACCTGCCCTTGTTGGACGTGCGCATGGCAGACTTTGGGGAGCCTGGGCAGCGCTTCGGCTTTGAGGTGGGGGCTGCCTGCTTCCTTGGCTAGAGCAGAGACCTCCCAGTGCAGCTGGCAAGAGGAGGGAAACCCCTTCCTGATGCCCAACAGAGACCATGTGGGGAGGATCTGCCAGAGGCCCAGCAACTGGAAGATCTAAGGGGCGCAGAAACCCACCCCCAGGGACTCACCAGCCCCCCCTGGAAATGTTCTCCTTCCAAATTCTCTCCTCTCTGTGCCCCTCCCAGTGCTGTTGAACCCCTTTCCTCCTTGATGAATCCCCCACCTGCCCAGATGGGCCCCACCCTGCTTCAGTGCTTCCTTCCTTCCATGCTGATGAAGACCCCTCCCTCCAAATAGCAGAGGCCCTGGCCAGTAATGGATGCATTGCTACCCCACTAAAACCCTCCTGAGCCCCACTTACTCCAGCCCTTTCCAGCCCCACTGATAGCAACTTCAGCCTTGCCTTCCTCTCCTTGAATTGGGGGGGGGGGGAAGGCTTGGAAATGGGGGTGGGCTTCCACATTGTCCGAGGAGCGCCTTCCCCCCATTTCCCTTTTTCCTTTCCCCATCCCTCCCCCTTTATCCCTTGCACAAAAGTAAGAAAATCCGAAGAAGAGGAAACATGTATTTTATTTTGTTTTTATACAAAAATAATAATAAATTAATTATATTATTTAATGGAATCCATGTTGAAAAGAACATTTTTTTCCCCCTTGCTGCAAATTTGAAATCTTGGAAACGGCTTTGTGTCGGGGCAGGGGGGTAGGTAAGTTTGAGATCTCACTTCTGGATGCGGGAAATTTAAAGAACTCAACTGAATTTTCTCTTGGCCAGGTAGTGCTTGTCCATACGGCAACGACCAGGCAGAAGGAGCTGTGGGAGGACATGTGGCACGTTGGAACAGATCGTTTTGCTGATTTTTTTGGGGGGGGGATCTGTCTTGTGATCCCACCTCCTCTTTCCCTGCTTTAAAGGGAGGGTCCCTCAATGACAGGTGCACCCCCTTGCACCACTTGTGGGTTTCCAAGAGACAGTCCCTGCCAACAGGACAAGATCAACACAGCCCATTAGTTGATGCTTTCCCACTTGCCCAGGTTGATCCCACCATCAGGTGTGCTCAACCTTGACCACTTTAAGACTTGGGGACTGGGGAATTCTGGGAGTTGAAGTCCCCCGAGTCTTAAAGTGGTCAAGGTTGAGCACCCCTGGCTTGGAACGTACCACAAACATAGGGAGGAACATACCACAAACATTTGTGTGAGCACACAAACTACCTTCCTGAGCCAATATGGCATCCTTCCTCCCTGCAGGCTGTGTATTTGCAAGTCGACCTCCAGGAAAAACAGCTGTGGGTACTTTGCGGGACGTCGGTTGCTTCCCCAGAGTTTTAGCAGCAGAGTTTCTGCTTGCGGGTTGTGTGGCTGTCGAACCACAGCTGCTGTTGTGGGAGAAGTGAGGGAGGGCCCAAAGCCAGCAAAAGAAAGCCAGTATCATATCTGGGGCAGGGAGTTCCAGTTGCATGTTGTATTCAGGGTCTTCTCAAAATCTCTCTGGATAGGAGTGCAGTTGATCCTTAACTTATGGCCATTTGTTTAGCGACTAACATGACAGTGCTAAAAAGAGTGACTTACAACCAGTTCTCAGAGTTATGACCATTGCAACACCCTCACTGCAGTTGTGTGATCACAATCTGGGTGCCTAGCTTGGCATTTGCGAGCACTGTGTCACCTGATCGCCATTTTCAGTTTTCTCAGCTGGCTTTCCACAATGGGGAAGCCAGAGGGAAAGACAGCAAACAGTGGTGTGTGATGCCTCACTGCATGGCCCGACGATGAATTTGCCAGTCCCAATTGTGATTGTACATTAAGGATTGCCTGCATCTGGTACCCAAAAATTGTAATGTCACACATCTGCAGCATGCTCACCTGGGTCAGTTTTGTCAATCACTGCATTCACACACAAACACAGAGACAAACACCTGTTTACTTCTTTAAAGAACGGCAGGCAGTCTTCAATTTAACTGCAGTACATTTAGTGACCGTTGAAACAAGGAACATGTCTGTTTTTGACACTTGCAACTGTTACGGCCTCCCCACGGTCACACAATCCAAATTCAGCCAGTGAGCGACTCTTATTTATGACAGTTGGAGTGTCCCGGGGTCGCCTGATCCCCTTTTGCAACCTTCCGACAAGCATCGTTAATGGGGAAACCAGATTCAGTTTACAACCATATCACTAATTTTAATAATGGCAGTGATTCACTTAAGAAATGTGGCAGGAAAAGTCATCAAATGGGACAAAACTCACTTAACAACCATCTCACTTAGCAACAGAGGTGTTGGGCTCAATGCAAGGTCCACTTCTGCTCCAGCTAGTGGGAAACACACTCATAAATCCTGAACAAGAGAAGTGACCAGCAAGCTGCTCCCTTGGTGATGGTACAGGGGGGGGATGGGGGAAGTGTGGGTGAGTCTGGCTCCCAATTCCAGTTGCCCCCACTGCCCACTCGGTTCCAGGGAGGCCGCCTGAGTCAGAAGATAATTTATTCACAGGACTGTACAAGGGGAGGGCGGGTTGAGGATGGGGGGTCCACCCTTAGAAGTTGGGCCGGTGCTTCTTCACTTCAACCATCAGGTGGTGGATGTTGATCAGCTCCGAGCGGACGGGCAGCGACTTGAGGGGGGGCAGTGCAAGGACCTTGTGGAAGCGGTGGTAGTACTGGATCAGCTGCGTCAGCGCCCCCTGCAGGTGAAGAGGGGGAAGTGAGGAGGAGCTTAGCCACACCTCTTCCTGGACCCCACCCCTTCCTGGACCCCACCTCCCCCCCGGACCCCCCACCTCCCCCACCTGGATGATGGTGGTCCCGTTCTTGAAGTTGGTGAAGGAGCGCATCACATCCTGGCTGAGAGTCTCCACTGAGGCCTTCCAGGTGGTGGCAAAGCCGCGCACCAGCTGTGTCACCCGGGCTGCGGGACAAGGAGGGAGGGGGAGTGAGCGGCACCAAGAGCCCCTCCTCCTGCTCCTCACCCCCCTCTCCCAGAGTCCGTGCTCCACTGACCTTCCTCTCCTCGCAGGCGCTCCAGCTGGCCCCGTTCAGCCAGCCCCTCCACCTCCTTCACGAAGGCGATCATGCCCCCGAAGCCCGGGGCCAGGAGCTCCTCAATGAACTCCTGCCAGGGAAGAAAGAGGGGGAGGATGGGTTCAGCTGAGGCGCAGGGACCCCTTTCCCCATCTGTGGGCGTGGGGCACCCCTCCACTCTACCTATTGAGCACATCAACTGTCTGGTTCTACACAGGGAGAATGCATCAGTCCATCAGTCGTGCACCTGAGCCAGCTCCACATCAGCGCCTGGGGTCTACCACAAACACCTCTCCCCCATTACACCAGGGGAGGGAAAGGCAGGATTCTCACCTCCCAAATGTGGCTGCAGACCCCCACCCCTCGGTTTCTTGGAGTGGGGGGGCCCTGAGAATGGAAGCTGCAGCACCCAGCCATCCCGACCCACCTGTGTCCGGGCATTCAGCAGCTGCTGGAATCCCTCCACCTCTTTGCTCTCCTCCACCGCTCGCTCCTGGGAAGGGCAAGGGGGAGAAAGTTTGATGTGTGTGTGAGATTTTGATTTTCTATCCCTCTCTCCTCTCGCCGGGCACCTGCGTACCATCAGGACGCCAAGCATCATGTCGTAGTTGTTGATGAGGAAGATGAGCTGCTCGGTGCGGGAGGAGAATTCGGCTGCCACACGCAGGACAAAGTTCTCCACTTCAGTCTGGCAGGAGGTGTGTGGAGAGAAGCAGGCAGCATCAGAGGAAGGCCCACCCCCAATCTCCAGCCCAGCCCCACAATATTAGGTGATGCAACACCCCCCACACACACACACTTCTAGGAGGTGCAAGAGACTACCCTATCCTCAAAGACCAGAGGTTAGCAAGATGGGCCAAGAAGAGGCAGTATGCAGGGGAATATCTGCCCAGCCCCTCAACCTTCCCCTCCCAGAGATCCCTCCTCCACTTCAACCCGACCACATCTGGCATGCAGAGCCATGGTCGTCTATCAGGGCCATGGCCCACTGGTGGGCTTTCAGAAAATTTTGGCAGGCTGCAGAGAAATCTGACCCCCAGAGCACCCCCCCCCCAAAGCAATTAATCCAGGCTGCGCAGAAACAAGGCTGCGCCGCCCACATGACCCACAGGAACCCTCCCCGCCCACTCACTCCTTACCTGGCAAACTTGCCTGCTAAATTGCTATTTTTTGGGCCATCAGCTGTTCTGCTTGGGAGATTTAGATGAGCCAGGAAGCAAGAAATGGTTGGATTTCTTGCTTTCCAGCTAGTCTTTAGATCTTTGGCTCTGCTTTTAAGCACAGCCAAACCTCCCTTAGGACTGAAGGTTCTTATTCAGTGCAGACTCATGGCAAGCAAATTTTGTGTGACAGACTGAGCTAGCCGATGGCAGATAGATAGATCACTGAATGATTCTGTGAGCAACTCAATCTGCCTGCCTGCTTTGCCTGATTTTGAGTAAAAGTTGCTCTTTTTCAATAAAAAATTCCATATTTATATACATATTTATAATATTTACATACAAGCCATGCCCAGCCAGTCACATGACCAAGCCACACCCACAAATAAGGCCATGCCACAGAACCGGTTAGTAGTTCCTGGGATCTAAAATTATGAGTTTGGTGGTCCCTGAGGTCCAAAAGGTTGGCGCCCCTGCTGTAGAGAACCAGGAAACAAGACAGTTCACAAACGTCTGTTGCACCATGGGTGATGCCCCATGCAAACAGCCAGGGGGGGGGGGACGAAAGGTCCCCTTGAGGCACCTACCTGGGGAAGGGCAGTCCCCTCACATTCTCTGGATCTTCAGCAGCACCTACAAGCTGCTCCCCTTAAGGATCTCTTGCCCTGCAAGAGATAAAAGCCCACCTGCAGCTGCCCCAACAGGGCCAAAGTCCTCTCGTGGGGGAAGGTCTGGTTGATGCTGACGATGGCTGAGGAGAACTCTGCGTAGCGCCGGGTGATCTGTGGGTGGGTGGGGGGTGCAGTGGGTCAGGAGGGCAGAGAAGCAGGATGAGGGACCTCTGGGCTCTCCAGACTCAGCCATATGAAACCTGCTCCTTCCTGGCTGGACCACAGGCAGGCGAGTGTCCTGTCATTCCTACCACACCCTCCCCAGCTATGGTCCAATCCACTGCCAGGTCCCGTTGCGCATCTCCGGCAATTGGGGAGCTGTTTGGCCATAAGCCCACCGCGCCTTTCCAGTCTTCACGTTCTGCCCTCCCCTCTGAGCGGGGGGCCAGGCGTCCACCCCTCTCTTCCCGATGGGGAGTGCCACTCCCATGCGCACGTACATAGTGGGGCCGCGTGTCCAGGAAGCCCAGCTTCTGGGGGTCCGTGCTCTGGATGCTATGGATGTTCAGCTCCAGGATGTACTCAAATCGCGGCCAGAGCAGCTCCAGCAGTGTGTCCCAGTACCTTGAAAGGGGATTTGTGTCAGAGGGACAGAGGTGGGATTCAGCTGGTTCGGACCAGTAACAGAAATTTTGAGTAGTTCAGATACCCAGCCAATGCCACCTCTGACTGGCCCTACCAACCCCATCTATTCTCTGCCTCCTATCGAGTCCCAGCTAATCAGCTGGGTCTTCTTTGGTTGCCCTGCACAGATCCGTGTATCTGCCATTCTTCAAGGGAAGAAGAAGGGGAGGGGAGTTGGTACAAGTAACCCTTTTTGATGTAACGTGAATATATTAAATCCTATATTGATTCTGTATAACTTGCATATGATATACAACTGGAGAAGTGGAGCCAGATGTCCAGAAACTTATCACCTCTTGAAGAGATAACAAGATGAGAAGGGACCATAAAAATTCCAGCTCTGGAAGATGATCCAGGGAACTCTGGTAAGACACGTTCCCAGAGAAGGGGAGGGGGGGAATTAACATGTTGGTTCTTTGTTTGACGAAACCCACATCTGAATAAGGGAAGGGATTCTAACTCCCTTCATCTATGATTGTATGCCTGGGGATATCTTCGACTCTTGCTTTGACCAGTGTTGGGATGAAATCCTTTTCAATAAAGGATTCCTTTTGAAACCCCTGGTCTTCAGAAGTTCATTCTTTTCGGTTGAAGGGAAAAAGTCCATTGCTTACAACGGAAAGCAGGTTAGAGGGATGGGGAGGGAAGCGGGATTTTGCAGTATCCTTCCTGTCACACCCACTGAGCCATGCCACGCCCACAGGACCGGTAGTACAAAAATTAGAATCCTGTTACCCACTATTGTGGGTGGGAACGTTGCCATCACTTTGCATATGTGATTTTCATGCCTAATACCTCAAATCTTGAATCCTTTCGATGCTACCATTGGATTTCCAGTAAAAGTTCCTTTTCTCGATAACAATGGAATTTAAGGGTGTCTTTCTTGGATCTTGAGTAATGTCCATTCAAAATCCAAGAAAGACACCCTTCGACTCCATTGCTATAGAGAAAAGGAACTTTTACTGGAAATCAAGTGGTAGCATCAAAAGGATTCTGGATCTGAGGATTTACACGTGGAAATCACATATACAAAGTGACGGCAATGTTCCCACCCACCATAGTTGAAGCGGTCCATCCAATCGAAGATGTGCATAATGTCATGTGGGGCATCTTCAGGTGGTGATGCAGACATCTGGACATTGAACTTGGCCTGGTGAGTTAAGATGATGCAGCTGCGCAGTAGGCAAGTAAGCATAAACAATAAAGTTTTCTCCAAGTTATACAATTCATCCTCTAAAGCCTCCAGCACACTTCCCACCCCACAAAGCCCAATTGATTCACCCTCCCCCCGTTACTATGACAGCCAAAAAGATAGCAAAAGAAAGGAGTCTTGAAGGCTGACAAATCCCAGCACTGCAGAGGGGGGAGTGTCACCCAGACAGAAGACCCCCACCTGGCCCCCACCGGACTCAGTTGGCCAAGAGGGAGGGACACATGGGGAGAGGGGTGGGGGGCAAAAGGGGGCTCACTTGTCGATGGCCGGGACGTTGCGCTTGGCCACGAGGGCCTTGAAGCGAAGAACGATGTGGATGCAGAGGAAGATGGCAATGCTATCGTAGCAGTCGCTCACGTAGGCGTCCATGTGCTTCTGCGGGGAGGGAGGAGGAAAGAGGGGGATGAGAGATGAGATACATGGGAAGGACCCTCCCCCATGTCTCAGACCCCGCCCCTCCCAAAGGATTCTATGACTTCTGGGGCCAGGCATTAAGATCCCACGGCTGGAAGATCTGGAAAAAGGTGGGTAAGGGGTGTCCCCAGCTTATGCCTAAAATTTCGATTCTTTTGAGCTCCGCGTCAACAAAAACCAGGAAGTTTAAGAAAATAATAAGACTAGGAAGGGACCTCGGGGGTCTTCTAGTCCAGTGATGGCTAACCTTTTTGTTGTTGTAGGCCAAAGGCATGCGCGTGCACATGCGAGCGTGTATACGTGCCTGCACCCATAATTGTGGAAGGGGGAAAGGGGGTTAAGGACAATGTGTTAACCCCGTATCTGGATTTATTTTTCCTTTTCTTTTAGGAGGAGTTTTCAAAGGGGGACACCTGTCAGCTTTAAAATTCAGCTGCCATATTTTATTGGAAGGGGGTTGGAGGAGTTGAAAAGTTCAAGGTTATTCTGTATGTCGTATTAAGAAATTCCAGTTGCAGTTAATTGGCTCTTGTGATTTATGAAGTGTAGAAGTGGGAGGAGAGAAGGTGGATTCTGTGTAAGCGCAAAAATATTTCACTTTGGGAAATTGCTTTAGAAGTACCAGATCTGTTTCTAAATAAATCAATTGGAGAGAAAATGTCTTGGAGTGATTATCATGGATACTTTCTGGATGCCTTACATTTATAGTCAGCTTTAAAATTCAGCTGTCAATGGGATTCAGCCGGTTCACAAGAACCGGTTGTTAACTTTCTAAGCAGTTTGGTGAACTGGTTGTTTGAAGAAATCATTAGGGCAAAGAACCGGTTGTTCACTAGTTTGAATCCCACCACTGCCCGTAATGCAATGCATGCCAACCCCACCGTGCTACCCTGCCCCCCTGTGCACGCGACTCCCACATGCATCCTGCCCCTCACACAGATACCCGAAAATCAGCTGACTGGTGGGAGGCATGTGCGCACATACACAGTGATACTGAGCTGGGGCGACAACTTGCTTTCCCGCAGAGATGGCTCTGTGTGCCACTTCCGGCATGCGTGCAATAGGTTCGCTGTCACAGTTCCAGTCTAACCCCCTGCTCAACCAGGAGACCCGATACCATTCCAGACCAATGATCGTCTAATCTCTTCTTAAAAACCTCCAGGGATGGAGCAGCCACAACTTCCGGTGGCAAGCAGTTCCACTACTGGAACTGCTACTGGTCCTCTCTGCTAGGAAGTTTCTCCTTAGTTCCAGGTTGAATCTCTCCATGATTAGTTCCCACCCATTGCTTCACATCCTGGCTTCAGGTGCATGGAAAATAGGTGGACCCCCTTCCTCTTTGGGGAAGCCCCTCAAATACTGGAATCCTGCTATCCTGTGCCCACTACTCCTGTTCATTAAATTTTGTTAAAGAGCTTTGATTTCCCCCTGGTCTAATCCCCCTTCCCCCACCAGCGGCAGCCGCAGATGCTCACTAGGAACATGGCGAGGGTCTTGCCCATGACGGCATTGAAGAGGTCCAGGGCGGGGCTGCCGGCCACCAGGAAGAAGTCGCAGAGGAAGAGGTATTCGCGGCAGCTGTTGTCCAGCAGGGCATAGTGCTGGCTCCGGAAGAGAGACTCGAAGGGATACTGTGCAGGGGAAGAGGAGGGGAAGGCAACACTGGCAGGGCCAAAGGGGCAGGGCCTTCAGGACCCCTCCAACCCTCCCCGATTCCCACACCTCCCTCCCCCACAAAAATCAAGCAAACCCCAAATGGAATGACCTCCCAGCCAGGTGCCCCCGTGCTCCGGACCAGGAGTCTCCAACCTTGGCCACTGGGAATTCTGGGAGTTGAAGTGCACAGGTCTTAAATTTGCCAAGGTTGGAGACCCCTGCTTTGGATTACAACTACCCTCATTCCCAGCCAGGCTCTACTTATGAGCCGAAAACTTGCCAATCTGAACTCTTCTACATAAACCGGGCCCATTTTGGAACCAGGCCACGGAAGCCAAGGGAGCTGCATGCACTCATGTGTTCACCCGCCCCTTGCGTGGAACCATCCCCACAAAGCCAAAAGGCTGGGGAACGCGGCCCTATTGCATTCTGGGAAGTGAGCCACTGTCACTGACTGGGGGGCAGGGAGCAAGGGGGGGCACACTTAGCAAATGCTCTGGGCTCTCCTTGGAGCCTCCCTGGCAACTCCTTGTAAAACATTTCCATGCCTGTTTCCAAGTTGCCATAAGAAAGAGGAGATGGGGGGAACATGAAGGAGCATATGGCAAATGAATTCAGGAGCACATTCCAACCTTAACTCAAAAAGATTGTAGCTAAGTTACCGGAGAGAAATTCCTTAATTGGAGAATGTGATTGACGACACCCAGGCTGTGAAGTGCTTAATTGGAGAATGTGATTTATGACATACCCAGGGGGAAGGAGGGAAAAAGGGTCACAGGCGACTGTAAATTATATGTGCCAGAGTTGGCTTCATACAGATCATGCCAGTATGTCGCTCCTAATAAATTCTTTGAAGTGTTTTGAAGTTTGGCTCGAGGCTCATGATTTCATTAGGGCGATCGCTGGAATCCTGACACTCCCATCCTAACCTGCCAAGCCCTCGGGCCGCTGCCCCCCAGCCCGCCTTTCCCAGGGAGCAGGGCATGGCCGGACTTACTCGGATGTCGCTCTTCTGCGCCGAGTGGGGGACGATGATAGGACCTTCCAGCTCGGCGCTACTGATCACATTCCCCCGGTTCCCCAAGGTGAAGATGGTATTCCGGCTGCGGAGGGACGGCTTAGAGAAGAAGCGTGTAGGCAGACGGAGTCAAGGGCCAACGTGTGGCATGAATGCTGTCCGTACCCAGGTCAGGACCCTTCCTCCCCGTCCCCCAACCCCAAACATGAGCCAGGAGGGGGGCAGATGGAGTGTGGGTGGGGACACAGCCAAGCTGCCTGCAAACCTCCCTCACTTGTTGGTCCAGCCCCCTCGGGAAGGATATCCTTCTTGCCAGTGTCTTCCACCCCCATCAGGTCATCCTTCTCAGCCACCTCCTCGTACTGCAGGTTCAGGAGACAGAAAACGGGGCCCCATTTGGCACAGCGGACCATGGAGCTGGAGGGGAGGGGCCACCGCATCCGGAGCGGGGGAAGGGGGAGACCAGGCCCCCTGCTCATGGAGCTCACCTGGAGCTTCATCAGGCGGTTGGTGTAGGACTTGAAGTAGCTGAGATAGATCTTACTCATGGTGTCCACGTAGTCGTCCCGCACCTCCTTGGCAATGATCCTCTCATGACCCAGCAGAAACTGGTAGAAAAACCTGACACCCCCCAAAAGAGGATGAACTTCACTTGTCCCCCACCCCATAAAAAGAGGGGGGGGCATCCCAATTTGCTGTCCCTAAACCTAGCATGAACGTCTGCACGGTGCTCCTTGGTCCCCCAACAGAGTGGACTGGGATCACACCCAAATCATTACGGGAGACCCCAGGCTGCTCCCCAGGAGCCCTGGGGCATGCTGGGAGACATTGCAGCCACCTGGCCCCACCTCCTACCTGTACTTGAGCAGGGCATTCTGGGGGATCTGGTAGTTGGTCATGGGTTTGCGGAAGGAGACGACTTTCTGCAGGATGAACTCTCGGATCTTGGCCACCGCCTGGTGGACGAAGGAGAACCAACCATGTGGCACCTCTAGCCAAAGCCTGGGCACCAGGGACCCCAAGTCTGCCCTCACCATCAACTCCTCTGGCAATGCTGCAGCCAGAGCCTTGCAGCCAAGGCCAGAAAAGTGATGCTTGAACGCATCGGTGGGACCACCTGCTCTAAGAGGAGGATGGGGCAACCTTGAGGGATGGAAGAAAGAGTCAAAACTAAGACAACAGGTAAAAGAAACCTGAGTCTGGGCCAGAAAAGTAACCTGAGAAAGCCCTTCAGACATAACTCTCCCTGGTTCTCACAAAGATAGAGGAAGGGTAGAGGAAGGGCATTCAGACATGCAGATCTATGGAAATTCTCAGTCCTCCAGGTCGTAGTTCCCCCAAGGAGCTTTTTCAGGAGGCAACTGGACTTTGTTTTTTCCTTTTGAAGATATTTCACTCCTCATCCAAGAAGCTTCTTTAGCTCGGACTGGATGATGGGGAATGGAAAGATTTATACTCCTTGCAGACAGCTGGTCATTTACGTCCTTTTTAGAGGGTCGTTGAGGCCACTTGGAGGTTTCTCTGTGTCCTCAGGGTCACCTCCAAGTGGTCTCAATGACTCTCTAAAAAGGACGTAAATGACCATCTGTCTGCAAGGAGTATAAATCCTTCCATTCCCCACTATCCGGTTGGAGTGGAAGAAGCTTCTGGGATGAGAAGCGAAACGACTTCAACAGAAAAAACAAAGTCCAGTTGCCTCTTGGAAAAAACCTCTTTGGGGAAGACATGCAGGATTCTTTTCACCAGGAACACAGATAAGCCACAACAGCACAGAATAAAGTCACGTTTGCTCCTAACAGCTTGCTGCGTGCAGTTTCCCTTTTTTATACACTGTGTTTCCAGCTGCAGCTAATGAAGGGAATCAGGGCCCTTTTCTCCCCTGCAAGCCATGCAACCCATTATGCTCCCTTCTCCATTCCTGCCTGCTTGCCCTAGAATGAAGAGAAGGTGGGCCTGAGTCTTCCTCCGAATTCCCTCTCCCTTTTTCTACCTCTTCCCTGCTCTGTTCAGCCAATCTTTGCCCTTCCCCAGTTTCCTCCACAGCCAATGGAGCCACACTCTCACTCCCTGTCAGCTGTTTGGCTTCCTCCTCTGAGTCAGATTCTGACAGGAGCATGACAGTGGGATGTAAGTCTAAGGACTATTGCTATCCTGCAGGAGTGACCCTTGCACAGTCGAAGGGCCCATTGCCCTGCGGTGCTACCAAAGGGGGGGTGGGGGGCAGGGGAATCCGGCACCTGAGCTCCACCACTCTGGCCCTTAGGTTCCCTCGTGGCCCTGGCCAGGATCCCAGCTTCTCACCTTGGCCTTCAGCTTGTCCAGGATGTCAGCTACGTCCGTGCAGGCCATGGTCTCACGGAAGGCCTGCTCTTTGACGGCGTTGATCTTGTTGTTCAGCTCATGCAGCTGCTCCAGGAAGGCCTGGTCAGTCACCGGCGTCTCCAGGATGGTGCTGGCGAAGGGGAGGCACGTCAGCCGGGCATCCTCTCCCCTCCCCCTCCAGACCTCCCCCCCAGGATGACCGGCCCCTCCTCTCCCCGGCCGGACCTGATCATGACGTTGGGCACCATCAGTTCATCCACCAGCTGGGAGAGGCGGCCGCGAACAGCCTGGCGGTTGCGCAGCCGGATGTTCATGGCGACCGACTGCTCCTGCAGTGTCTGGATCTCACAGCTGATGCTGCTTAGGTCAGACTGGAAGGAGCTCAGCATGGCCTCCATGCGCTGCGGGGAGGAAAAAGGAGAGCTCCCGTTACCCTGCCCTCCAAGAACCAGCATTCTCGGGGTACAGAGAACGGGGCCAGATATGCACACAGGAGCCCCTTTAGATCATAGAATCATAGAGTTAGAAGGGACCTCGGAGGTCTTCTAGTCCAACCCCCAGCTTAGGCAGGAAACCCTACACCACTTCAGACAAATCCAACATCAGGTCACAGCAGCCTACCTGCCTTCTTCCCAAAGGGGAAGGAGGCATCCACCCAGAAGCCCCCCATTCCTTGCTCCCTCAGGACCCCCAGGAGAAGCCCCACAAGGGGCCATTGCTGAAGAGGGGGATTGTGGCCCTAGAACCCTGATCCTGCCAGGCTGCTTGGGGACTTTGTTCACAGAACAGGACAGACTTCTTAATAAAAAAAAAAAAAAGAACTCCAGTGAGTGAGTAAGGAAGGAAGGAAAGAAGGAGGGAGGGAGGAAAGAGGGAGGAAGGAAGGAAAAAGGAAAGGAGGGAAAGGGGGGAGGGAGGAAGGAAGGAAGGAAGGACGGAGGAAGGAAGGAAAAAAGGAGGGAAAGGGGGAGGGAGGGAGGGAGGAAGGAAGGAATGAAGGGAGGGCAGGCAGGCAGAATGAGAGCTGGAAGGGTCCTTCGAGGTCTTCTAGTCCAACCCACTGCTCGAGAAGGAGATCCTATCCCATTCCAGACAAAAGGACGTCCAATCTCTTCTTAAAATCCTCCACTGGGGTTGGAGTGCCCACAATGTCGGGGATCAAGCTGTTCCAAACCATCCCTTCTACATCAAGACAAATTCCTTGTGTGTCCAATGACCCTTGGCCAATAAAGAATTCTATTCTTTTCTATTCCTTCCCTCTTCCCTTTCTTCCCCCCCTCCCTCTCTTTTATTGGCTAAATAGGGTTGGTGTCCTGTGTGAAGGACACCTGGGAGTCAAGCCACCTTGACCTCATATAACTGCAGCTGGGGACTTTGGGGGGCCTTGGGTTAGTGCACTGATCCTCTAATGCAGGGGTGTCATTGAGGACCGGATCAGGGTTGTGTTTCACCTCGGGGTGGGCGTGGCCAAGGTAGGTGTGACCAACTCGATGTCACACATCGAGGCTCCATTTTCAGCCATGATAGCCTCAGGCAGCCCTCTGCCAGAAAAAATGGATCTCGGGGCCACTACGTGTGGCCCACCAGGAACTTTTCGCTGGCAGAGGCACCGTGTCATGTCCCTGTTGGAGGTTGAGCAGCTGACAAGGAGTGGGAGTTTGGCTGTAGTGGCTGGGGAGGAAACTGGGGAAGGGCACAGTCTGGCTGGACATTCAGAGGAAGACCCAGGCCCATCCCCTCTTCATCCTAGGGCATGCAGGGAAGAAGAAGGGAGCAACATGGCTTAAGGGGGAGAAAAAGGCCCTGATTCCCTTCATTAGCTGCAACTGGGAAAGCAGGATAAAGTGAGTGTTTGCGCACAGCACCTCCCTGGAAGCAAAGCGTGCATTATTTTGGTTTGTCAAGTCTTATCTGGGTTCTGGCATCCTCTCAACTGTGTGTGTTTCATTATCTTTTGAAGTCTACAGTTCCTTATCCTGCCCTGTCTCATTAATTGCTGCAGCTGTGGTTTGTGTTGGTTTTTATTTATAATCTCTATGTACTTTGGGTTCAGACTGAATTTCTTCCTTTTAAAAACTCTTCTTGGGAGTTTTTTCTCCAGCCAATGATAACTGGACATTGAAGGCCAAGTTGGAGGAATTAAAGGGACTTGACCTACTTTTGTGACTTTTTGCTTTTGTACCACATCCCTTTGGGTCATCAGACATCGCAAGCTGGTCCTTCTGCCAGGATTCCAGCAATCACTCTAATTAAATCACAATTCTTGAGCCAAACTTCAACCAACTTTGAAGGATTTATTAAGAGATGTACTGGCCCTACCCTGTATAAAGCCAACTCTGGCCTATGTCATTCACAGTGACCTGTGACCCCTGTGACCCTGTTTCCCCCCAGCCCCCTGGGTGTCTCATCAACCAGATTCCCCAATTGAGCACCTTCATGGGCTGGGTGTGTCATCAATCACATTCTCCAATTAAGAATTTTCCCAGGAAGAAGATTCGGTAGCTTAGTTACAATCTCTGTAAGTTAAGTGTGGAATGTACTTTCAGGCAAAAGCTCTGGTATTTGAGTTACAATCTTTTAAAGATAGAGTTGGAATATACTTTCGATTTCAAATGGCTCTTCCAGATTTCCTTCTTCCCCCATTTTTTTTTATGGCAAGTACTAAAACAGGCATAGTTGACACCTTCACTGTTTCCAGGGTGGGCCTGCAGGCCAGATCTAAGCACCCCACAGGCTGTATCCAGCTTGCAGGGTGCTTAGAGCTTGAGTTTGACACCCCTGCTCTCATGGCCCAGTCCTTCCCTCCCTCCCCAAACCAGGGAAACGCAGTCCCACCTTCCAAAGAGGTTCAGCGCTCACCTCCAGGACAGCATCGCAGGCCGTAATCTGGGTGTGCAGGGAGGCAATGTTCTTGCTCTCCTTAATATCTAGGGTGCCTGTTAAGGTCAACAGTGGGCTAAAGGGGTGAGGGGGGGTTCCTACTGGTACTAGCTCCCCGCTGGGGGGGAACAAAGGGACCCCCCAGGAATCAGCCTCCCCCCAAGCAGGTGGAGGATACAGTCCTTGATGGAGGCGTTTTCGATCTGCTGCAGCTCCTGTTCCACCTGCTTGGAGTACTGGCGGAGATCCACCCCCTGCCAAGGCAGAGGAAGAAAGTGAGGGAGGGAGGGAGTGAAGGGAGCCCCCTCCCCTCAATCCCATTCTCTCCCCCCCCCCCGGCCTTCCCTACCATCTTCAGGGCCTCCTGCACCAGGGCATCCTCCAGGTTGGCTTGGATGTGAACTGAAAGAGAGAGGGAGGGGAGGAAATATTAGGCCTGGAGCAAACAGACTTCAGCCCCCCTCCCCAGGTGAGATGCCCCCCTCCCAAGGTGCTGCCCTGGGACTAGAGCACTCCCCCCCCCTCAGCTGCACCAGTAAGAATGTCCTCTTGTCAAACAGGGGAGGGGGCTGTTGAGACACAGCAGCTCCTACTGGGAGACTGGGAACGGTTCTTCCCAGCAGCAGAACGTTTCTGGGAAAACTGGGAATAGACACGTTCTGTACGCCTTTCCCCAAGGCGGTGTGTGTGTGTGTGTGTGTGTGTGTGTGTGTGTGTGATGACAAAGACACTATGATGGATGCAACATGCTTGTGGCTTCTCCTGGGCACCTGAGTTTCCACCCTCTCTTTAAGGTGATTACAGAGTAGAGGTCTCCAATCTTGGCCACTTTTAAGACTTGCGGACTTCAACTCCCAGAATTCCTTCTTTGCTGGCTGAGGAATTCTGGGAGTTGAAGTCCACAAGTCTTAAAAGTGGCCAAGGTTGGAGACCTCTGCCATAGAGTGTGGGAATCCTCTTTTACTCTACATTTTGGGGAGGGGGGAGTTTTACTTGATAAAACATCAGCCCTCCCTCCCCTGGTCACAGTCACAGCTGTAGAGAAGCTGCAGGAGTGGGTTGTGAGAGGACACACACACACACACACACACACACAAAATGTATGCCCAGCTTACTGTCCACTTCGTCCAGGATGAACTCTTCAGAGGTCAGGTCCAGCTCCCCCAGGTGGAGGGGAAGCGCCTCATTGCTCTGGCCCTGGGGGGGACACAACAAAGGACCCCTGATTTTTTGGGGAGGAGGTGGGGTACGTCAAGCAGTCCTGTCCTGACGGGAAGGGCCTTGCCACCCTTCCAGCAAGGCCTTCCCTCACGGCTCTGGGCCTGAGAGCGTTTCAGGGCAGGGGCTGCTCCAGAGGGCTTGCCAACAAGGTCAGACAGGGACGGTTCCATTCAGCAGGGAAGGATGGGCCACGTAACGCAGGAGGCCAGAAGGAGAGTGATCTCTGTGCTTTCACTCCTCCCTCAAGGAACTTTTAGAACAGAATAGAGCTGAGCTCTCCAACCTTGGCAACTTTAAGACTAGTGGACTTCAACTCCCAGAAGGCTTGAGGAAGGCTTCTGCAGGCTTTGCAGGCCGAAAACTAGGCCCATTTCATCACTTCTGGTATTTCCGGAAAAACAGGAAGCGATGAAATGGCGCTAGTTTTCAGCCTGCAAAGCCTGCAGAAGCCTTCCTCAAGCCTTTGGGAGGCCGAAAAGAGCCTCAAACCCATCGAAAATCAGCTGTGAGGTGCGCACATGCACAGTGAGGTAGGTTTGCCTGCAGCTTCCTCGCTGGCACAAATGTTGTTCTGTTCTGTTCTATTTCTATTCTTATTCTACTCTACTCTATTTTCTATTCTCTTCTGATCTAAACTATCCTATATTCTTTATTCTATTCTCTATCCTATCCTATATATGCCGTAACCCTATTCTACTACATTGCCACACTGTTTTGAGCCCTAGAATTGCCATAGGCAGGAGTCAAAGGCCCCAAGGCCAGGCAGTAGTGTGGGTGTGGGTGTGAGAGAGAGATGGGGGGTGTCTCCCCCACCCCCACAGTCAGGTGTGGGGGGGTTGGGATAAGCCCCCCCATCCCACCTGCAGACCCCAAACACGGCAGGTCTCCCAGGTGAGCCCCAAGGACTCTCCCCTGCAGCCCTTTCAGCTTATAGGGCTCCCCTGGCAGGCGGCTGGGGCACAGGGGCAGCTGCCCTGCGCAGGCCCGGCTCCCAGAACAGGGCTCTCCAACCTTGGCCCCTTTAAGACTTGTGGACTTCAACTCCCAGA